>OY821517.1:265054032-265654032 GCA_963682025.1 Cordilura impudica | reverse complement strand
CTGCGACGGTCAGTTGAAATAAATTGGGCATTGTACTCCATGTAAACGATGTATGCTGCTAATACTTTTTGGCAGGTCGGCCACGTTTGGAAACTTTTGTGTCATGTTAAGTTTGTAATCATCAATAATTTTTTTTCCTTTTCGGTTTGTTTCGCGTAAAATTATGTCACACATTTCGGTCGACAAAAAGCTTTTAAATATTTGCTGTGCTGTTAAAATATTGCTGCCAAGGGCTGCGCCGCTACGCTGACGTAAAATATTTCCGTTTATTGGTTGCGATTCAGTAAAAGGTTTAAGATCCCAAACAGTGCCATCTTTACCACAGAGTTCATTGTTTGGCTCTTTTTCCTCACTATCATCTGAATCATATGAATCCTCAGCAGCCTCAATGCATCCCACCTGCTCAGCATCTGAACCTTCCGATGCTGCGTCGTTAGCTGGTGGAATGTATTCATCGTCGATATCAGATGGTGAAAATTCGTCTTCATCACTTTCACATTCACACAACATCTCACGAATTTCGGTTGACGAAAATCTATTAGAACGTGTTCTTATATTTTGATCCATTTTGCGGAAATAAAAAATGCACTTTTAAAAAACTACGCACCTTTACTTGGTGAAAAATTATTTCGAATGAAACTCTTCATGCAAAATCAATGTCAAAATGTCAATAAAAACTGCGGAGATGTGCGTATCTCATATGTGCAACAAAAGAAAATACGTAGTGTTTGCTCATTCATTATACGGGGAATCACATAATAAGATTTTTATTTTTTTGCTTCAGAATTAAAAATATATTTAAAGGGGAATCCCACATTGAGTAAAATTCTAATATTATATCATTAACCATCGATCTTTTGTACAAAACAAGACAAAAAATTACATTTCTCATACAATTTGTATGAATGTACCCAGGTACCTATCCACCCTATAGAAGGTGTTTTTTTTCCACACACATAAGGGTTCATTTTTTTATTTTTAAAAAATTTTATTTATATTTAAAAACTTTTATTCCGAAAGACTGAGGAAATAGTTATCTAAACTATTTGGGACAAAGGAGAATAGGTAAAATGCTACATGGATGAGAAAAACACCTGTTTGGTCAAAATGTCAAATTTGACCCCCTCTAACTCAGAGAGTTCTCAACCGATATTATTGAAAAACTGTGCCTAAGCTACTATCCAATAGGACTAACCTTGGTGCAAATTTCATACCGATCGGAAGTTATAGGTTTCAAAAGTTGTATCACTTGACATGAAACGCCCCACATACTACGAATTAAAATAAAGGGAATAAAAACAAGTTAGAAATAGGGCGACAAATATATGAAAACAGGCTTCAATTCTGGCGACTAGCGTAATATTTGTTATAAAAATATTATTATAAAAAATTCAAAAACCAATAAGTTCTATTGTGATACAGTTAATATTTTAGAGAAAGAGAAGTGCTACACTTTTGCACTCTCTATCTGAACTCTGCTAAACTACACAACAACGAATCGAAACACCAAATTACATTTATATTTTCCATTATTTTTATAAATTTCATTATTTAACGTGTTTTCATCTACACGTGCGTGAAATAATAAATCTATTGGAAACAAATGAATCCGTCCGAGAAACAGCGAAATAGTTTTAAATAAGCCATATAAATGTCCAAAGACTAAAACAATATTATAATATTAAAATTTCAGCGACTGGTCTTGGATGCCTAAGAAAAATTTATGACCGCAGTGGACGTCATTTTGATGTCGGTCTCAGAACTACCCAACCTGATAAAGAAAACACAAAAAGTTTGGAAAAAATTGTCTTTATTTCACAACGTATTCTCCTATTAGCTGGATACATTTTGCGTTGCTGTATACACTGTCTTCGATACCCTGATTATAGCAAAAATTGTCTAGCTCTTTAAAATAGCCAACAACCGCAGACTACACCTCCTCATTTTGGCAAATCTTTTACCACCGAGCCATTTTTGCAAGTTTGGAAATAGAAAATAAAACGACGGAGCTGAATTTGGTGAATAAGGTGCATGAGAAGCTATTCGAAATTTAATTCATAATGAATCAACACTTCCTTTTTCACCATATACAGTTTTTATACCCTATACCACTATGTGGTTTGGATATAATGATTTTGTGCTGCTGTTTGTAACTACCAAAAATATTTGACCTAGACCCATCTTTAATTATACCGATCGAATCAGAATCACTATCTGATTCGATTTAACGATGTCTGTCCGTCCGTCCGTCCGTCCGTCTGTGTGTCCATGTAACTGCAGGTCGCAAATATGAATATATTTTGATGAAATTTGGTATATAAGCTTTTATCGGCCATTGGATGAACGCTGTTGAAATTGGTGAGAATCGGTCCATGTTCAGACCTAGCCCCCATACAAATGACCCCTATGAAATCGATTTAAATTTCCATAAAATCCAAATTATCATATAAATCTGAGTCAAATTGGGTTTGTATGTATTTATTACATCCATTAATCAGTAGTCCAAAAATGATCCCTATAGGCCCCATACATACGATCTTCACTTAAATCTATCAAAAAACAAAAATATTGCACTGATTCTTCTCAAATTTTGTTTGTATATATTTTTGCAAAATACAAAAGACCTTACCAACCATGGTCAGGATCGGTCCATTTTTGGGCCTAGTCCCCATATAGATATAGCATCCGATATGAACTTTTTCATATCTGCAGACAAAAAAAATTATAAAAATCCCACTCAAATTTGGTATATGCTTATTTTCTATGTTCAGTTAGTTGGGCCTATGAGGTAGGGTCTCTAATCGCATGGTATAGGGTATCATATAGTCGGTCTGGACCGACTATAATTTTCCTACTTGTTTTAAACTTAATTTCATCAATTTAATAAGTTAGCATAAAACTCGCCGTTGATTATTTCTCCTTTTAGAAGATAATTTATAAAAATTATACCACGTGCATCTCAAAAATCAGACGATATAACCTTGCCTGAAGATGAAACTCTCTTCACCTTTTTTGGATTTTCATGACTATTTTTCTGTTCTGTTGTAAACCCATCTTGCGTACAGCTTTCTCATCTCAAAATTTTCTGTCAATATGCGTTGTTTAGCACTTCTTGAAATGAATATCTAGCTCACGCATCTTAACTCAACGATCATCCTATATCATTTTATAGATTTTCTTAACCGTTTCTGGCATGGCCACCTTAATTGGTCGACTACTACGCTGTTGTTCTTGGCTGTTCGTAAGGTCTTGTTTAAATTCTGCCACCCAGTATAGTAGTAAATACGGATTTAGGGACCAATTTTTTTTCTTGTTTACAATTTCAATGAGGTCGTTTACTTTTGATGACTTAAAAAAAAAAAACAACAACAAGGCTACAAATTTTCACCAAATTTTTTTCGACCTATTGACGTTGTTTTTGGACCGCCCTCGTAAGTGCACTTCCTGAAGGATTCGCACAATTCTATGAAATCTCGGGTGAGCTACACAAGTTTAAGCCATATATTTTAAGTCACATAATTTTCATTCAGAATAGCATTTTAAATTTTCTTAGGAAATGTTGACTGATGGCTGAGCTTGATGTGGGGATGCATTAAGAAAATAGGAGTGGGTCCTCTATTTAATATTTATCGTATTATATAATAGAACTATATACCTAAATTTTTCAAAACAATTGGCCGGCTGCAATAAAGAAAACAAATATTTTTGTTGAAAACGTCCTATCTCAGCATTACAATTATTCCAAACACTCGGTCAAAATCGAAGCTCTCAAAACAGCACAGAGTTACTGAACAAAATACTAATAAAATTCTTAAAAGGGACAGAGGCTAAAGGGAAGAAAAGCAGTGTGCAAAAGTGTAAAAACTCTCATAAAGAACTGTACTTTTTTATTTATTTATCGAAATATAACTAATTTGTTTTACGTAATAAATTTACGAAGGAATAATAAATAATTTTTTAAAACCATTTTTTGTTTTTATTAATAATGGAAAAATTATTTTTGTTAATTTTAGAACTTTTGGTAACTGTTACACTTTTGGTTGTCACTGTATGTTAAAGCTTATAACATCTAACACAAAAAGTGACATGTTAAATTATTTTCAAATCTTACATTCATACAGAGTCATAAGTTTTGACAATTCAGAAAATTCGCAAACAACAACGACTACATAAGGGGTACGACAAAATGTAGCAAAGCAAGTACGTATGTAAGTATGTTTGCGAATGAGCTGTTAGGTGATGTACGAACGTATTGTATGTATTTACAGAAAGTATTATGTAATGGTAATGGTCATGTTCATCAAGGTAATAAGAATTCAGAGAGAATGATAAATAAATACAGACAGTCAGGTTGTTTGTTATTTTATATATTATAGCCTTGGGAACGATTGTGGGTATTATTTTTGATAAGGATTATGTTGTATGTTAGAATGGAAATATTGAAAACAATAATTTTACACATTTAACTAGATTGATTTATTTAAATTTTTTTTGTATGGTAGAACTAATTATGCAAATTTTAAATCTCATTATTAATCACACTACAAATATAGACAGAATGAATTTTGGAAAAAGAAAGTGATTGTGTATGCGTAAGTTCTCCTGGGTTGTTCTCTCAGTGTGCTTTGCAGTTTAAATATATCCTACATGAGAGCAAATTAACGGACACATTTTTTGCGTGTCAATGTCATAGTTAGGATGAAGGAAGGGATATAAATCGTATTTTTTTTTGATTTGCCACATTTTTTCACATTTAGTTCTGTTATTCACTACACGCGGCATACACGAACCACGGTTCAATTATTTTTGTATCTATGGTGCCATTGGAAAACTTTTGGCACGTCCGGTTGTTTGGCCAGTACAGATGCGGGTTTTCAAAAAAAGCTTAGCGTTCTTACTATGGTATATAAGTGGGGAGAGCTACTTTTTTTTAGTCAGTAGTAAAGTAAATTGTAATGTTACATTAGCTAGGGAATAGTGCGCGAATTCTCGATTTTTATACGGCGGAACCTCTTATTTTGTGAGGTTCGGTAAAAAAAATGCTGGAGCCAAAAAATGGTGGTGGTGGGGTCAGGTTTAACCATCCCGCATTGAGATCAAAGTTCAGGAAAATTTTGAAAAAATGTACAACAGTCCTCCTAACTACCAAGGGGTTGTCGTTAGGGGGTTGGGATGTATGGCAGACCTTCATAAATTTCTTTTGCCAACATTTTCTCCGAACATACTTACCCCCTTTCTCCACTCCTTCGGGGGGCTCCCGTACAAATTTTTAATTACCCCCTTATTACTCCGTATAATGTTCCCGAAGCCCTAACTTCACCAGGGTTACCCCTAGGGGGTTAGAATGTATGACAGATCTCCAGAAAAATCTTTTCCGAACATTTTCTTCGAACATACTTACCCCCTATTTTCTGTCCTTAGGGGGGCTCCCATACAAAATGCACCAAAACCCTCCCTCAATATGAGAAAAACCGCCCTACCTATCAAGGAGTTGTCCCTAGGGTATTATGATGTATGGCGGACCTTCATGATTTTTTTCCCCAATATTTTCTCCAAACATACTAACCCCCTACCTCCCCTCCTTATACCGGCTCCCATACAAAATGCACCAAATATTGGGATAAATCAAATCAATTTATTTTTATCGTGCGACGGATATTTCTTGCGATTAGCATCGACGACCTGAAGCAAGAATTGTTTCTCATTTTCGTTTCGACATAAAACATTGTTGTAATCCTGCATTAATTTGACACCTCTCTCTGCAGTGTCGTTAACAACATGCAAGGTGTTTACGATCTGCTTCGCTTTGTTGTAGTCTTCCCGGTTTTCCCAGGTTTTTGGATCGGTTGAAATGAACTCATTTGGTAATCCAAAGCGATCGAATAATTTAACTGTGTCTCTCGTCACAAAATGGCTCAAATCTTTTGCAATGAATTCTTTCACTTGTTTCGAATGCAATCCAATATTTTTCACGCCTTTCGAGCCGACAGCAATAGCTGAACGTGAACAAGCAGACTTAACGCCTTGATTTTCCTCCTCATCCTCGCTCTCTTCCTCCTCAGTGCCTTCTCCCTCGTTTTCCTCGACATCAGATTGAGATTCTACGTTTTCGTCGTCTTCTTGGAATGAAAGAATTACATTCGCCATTTTTTGCTTAATATTATGGGAAACGTTTTTATCGAATAGTGCAAGAGCCACAGCTTCAGCACTGATGTACCAAAGGTGATTGCACAATTTATCCACCACTTTCTGTGACACATTTCCATCAATTGATGCATATGCGACTGCCGCTTTTAAAAAATTGAAGTCTTGATTGGGTGCCTCGACAGCCGTGGTGCTGCCAAACTAAGCTTTCACATAAAGTGTCACGATAAATATGCAAATACCGCGAAGCTTCTCTAATTCAATTTCGGTTAAATTGAAGTGTTTTCGAAATAGAAACATTTTTATGCAGTATATGGCCTTGGCCATCCATCGGGCATGGCTGGTAGGTCCTGAAGCGCGGAAATGGTAACTGGGCATGTTTTCTCCAAGAAATAATAAAAAGATCTGCAGGAATTCTCTGTAGTCTGCTCTGGGATGTTTCTCTTGTAGCTGAGCCGAACAAAATGATTTGATTTCAATCAGAACATTAACAGGTATTTTCATAGCGACTTTATCGTCTGTTATGCCACTGATATATCGTTTGTCTTTCATCATTTCCCAATCACATTTAAATCGAGCAAACAAAGGCACACCTGGAGCTGACGTTTTACCGAATTTGGCATCGAACACCTCTTTCAATACCAGTTCGTAAATATGATATCTGCACGGTAAGTATAAAAGATCTCGTTCCAATAACTGTTCAAGAATGAGTGACGCACCTTGGAACGAGCCAGTGTTTGTTAAAGTTGTATCGAAGGAAATGGCCTGAACGCGGTCAGATATTTCCCAATCTCACAAAAGTCCATACACCGACTCCGCGGTACGTTTTCCTTTTCCTTTTCCTGCCGAAACTATCGGGATGCCCAATAGCTGCTCTTTTCCGTCATATGTGGCAATAACGGGAAATCGATCAATTTTGTCTTTGCCTTGCAAGTCTGGTAATAATTTCCCATCCCAATGAACTGTTACAAATTTTGCTTCAGTCAGCTGAAAAACATTAAATAAGGAATATATGTACATAAAAATTTGATACTCATTTCCGGTCGGGCAACAATTACCTGTGGATTTGCTTTCATGAATTCAACAATCTGTTCTCGATGTTGCGAACGGTATTCCCGAATGGACGTACGATTAATAATGTAGTTCCTTGGATCGCACCCAAACGCACGAGCCGCCGCAATCAAAATACGAACTGCTGCTACGTCACTTACTTTACATCTGTCCAGAGTAGATACCAGTTCGCTAGTAATGCATTTGATTTTTCCACGTGTTCCTTTTTTTTTTTCTTGGACGCAAAGACATTTCAGTGTGCTCGTTATCAATTGCGTTTGGATCACTGTCTATTTCAGTCGAATTGGTAGATGAGAATCTCTCAACTAAAATTACACCAACATAAGAGGTTGCTTTACTCTCAATGTAACAAAAACTCACCCGCAGTTGCGATCTGCGCATCATGTTTAGCGCGTTTTACTCGCAATTCGTTTTGCGTTTCACGTTCCTGACGTCTTTTTTGCTGACGGAATAAGCTTGCGTCAACACCGAGCATACATCCCGGCCGGCCTTTCAACATTTGCTGACGCAAGAATTCGGCGTCTTCCTCGGTCACAATCATTTGCAATGCGTCCTCATGTTGAATGTCAAACAAATTATCCAAATCCTCAACAAAATCCTTTTCTTTCTTTTGTTGTGTTTGGTACTTTTTTCGATGTGTACTCTTTTGCAGAACTTCCCATTCGCCGTGCAAAGATAACACTTTCTTTTGGACATCGTGTTTGTACTTCGTTGGGATAAACGCTTGACTCCAAAATATCATTACCGTATCGGTCACTAAGTCTGCGCTGTCTTCGTTCTTCAATTCGCGGATACGAGTGCCATAGAAAAACATTTTTAATACTTGTTTTTTAGACGGCAATTTCGTTCCCAATATGTTCGCACATGGTTGGCCGACCAAATTAATTTCGGTTTTGGATCTCAAATTGCTTGATTAAGAATTCTTAATTTTCACTCACACAAAAAACCGGTTATGTTGTTTTCACCAAAGTAGGATTCACACTGAAAATAAGAAAGAAAGAACGATAAAAATAAACACTGCAGAGAGAGGTGTCAAATTAATGCAGGATTACAACAATGTTTTATGTCGAAACGAAAATGAGAAACAATTCTTGCTTGAGGTCGTCGATGCCAATCGCAAGAAATATCGGTCGCACGATAAAAATAAATTGATTTGATTCATCCCAATATTTGGTGCATTTTGTATGGGAGCCGGTATAAGGAGGGGAGGTAGGGGGTAAGTATGTTTGGAGAAAATATTGGGGAAAAGATTTTCCTGGAGATCCGTCATACATTCTAACCCCCTAGGGTTGACCCTGGTGAAGTTAGGGCTTCGGGAACATTATACGGAGTAATAAGGGGGTAATTAAAAATTTGTACGGGAGCCCCCCGAAGGAGTAGAGAAAGGGGTTAAGTATGTTCGTAGAAAATGTTGGCAAAAGAAATTTATGAAGGTCTGCCATACATCCCAACCCCCTAACGACAATCCCTTGGTAGTTAGGAGGACTGTTGTACATTTTTTCCAAATTTTCCTGAACTTTGACCCCAATGCGGGACGGTTAAACCTGACCCCACCACCACCATTTTTTGGCTCCAGCAATTTTTTACTGAACCTCACAAAATAAGAGGTTCCGCGATGTAAAAAATTCGATACTAAGAATTTCCATATAACACTATTCCATAGCTAGTGTTACATTTATCTCACATCTACCTATGTATGTAGTCTCGTCTATCACAAATCAATTTGTAGTGCTTTCTACAGGTGACCTTCCTTGGTAGCTTTAATAATGGTAACTTTCCAACCAAACTAGGTTGGTTGTTTATAGGTAAAGAAAGTAAGAATAATCAGCTATTATTTGGATTTATATTAATTTTCATATCAAAAGAGATAATAATATGGGGCTTGGACCGCTGATGGCCATAAGCTCTAAAAGCGTACACAAAGCATCCCTATTTAAATCAATATGGCGGTCTATAACATAAAATATTCTATCTTGTAAATTTTATGACTGATGATGTTGGTTTAAATTTTTATATGCAGTAAAATCCAAAAATTGATATTATTCTACGTTCACATCTATGGTTTGGATCTTTTTTTTTTGTTCTGTTTTCTTTAAGGATGAGTTAAAATTTTTCTTTTAAGATTCGGCTTGTGTAAAAATTCAAAAGAAGAGCTATATCCCAAGCTCAATAAATCATGACGGTGGTGAGGACTCCTTTTTGTTTAGTTCAATATAAAAAATTAAATTTTTAGTGGATATCCGGAACCGTATCAGCTATCAAGGTAAGATTTTAGCATAGAGTCGGTTCAAGCGCTTCTGCTTTTACCCGATGGGTTTAGTGGTTACAGTAATATAATTGTGGAAAGTATCACTTTGTGTAAGTAGACCGACTATAGAATACGCTACACTATGCGTCTCGAGAGCGGATCTTGGATCCAACTTTGCTGGGCCAATAACAGGATATAGAAGATTAGCATTAAACACATTTTAGTATTATTGTTATCAATTTGAGGCATGCCAAATTGCTACATTAAAGCCAGTGAGAGAAGCTACGAAGCACATTAGGTCAAATGACAGCTTTTTCTATGCTAAATGGATAAAAATCAAAGTGCCGTTTTACTATTGTTGCTGCTGGTTTTAAATTGGAAATGCTTCAAAACAAAGACGTGTGATGTTTTTTGCGTTAAAAAGAAGGCACCATATTAGTACGTTAAAGTCAATCAATGCAATTTTTTCTACAAACGTGGTAGAGTGTTCAATAGTGCAAGGTCAAATTTAAGTTTGTGTTTCTCAATTTGTGTTTATTATAATTTATTAATTTAAATGGCAAATAAAGAGACAGGTAAGTGTTACTCTTTTTAATTACAACTGTTTTATATTTATGTCGACATACTTGAAAAGATCTCATTGACAACATTACCTTAAAAGGGTTCAGTTTTTTTTAAATTTTACATTCCGTAAGCGTTTAAAAATTTTGACCCCATCTGACCTCTTTCAAATTGAAAGAGTGGATTAAATATAATGTAGTGAGTTAATTTTGGCTTGTGACAAATTGCGATTATTTGCGACTTATGACTTTTCTTGTAGGTAACTTCTATATCAAAAAAAAAAAAAAAAAAACGATCTGTTTGAAATATGGCGAAAAGAATGCAATAAGAAAGACAAATTTGATGCAGTTTTCAAAAGTGGGAAAAATTTCACTGAGAGATAAAAGTCTTTAAGGATCAAAATCGTACGTGGCTAAGTTCTGAATTACATTTTGTGGTAAGTGATATTTCAAAAAAACCTACTTCTATCCCATACAGCGCAAAATAAGAATTTGAAAAAAGAGGAGGAGCCGCAAATCTTCTCGTTCGTGCAGTCCTGAAAGAAAGTATAGAAAGCCCGACAAGGCCATCAAACATGCGCAAAATGTGTAATCCAGATACCAAAAAACCATTTCCACTTTCTGCGGATGAGGCTTTAGCTTTCCTTCTTGAATACAAATTTAAAAAAAAAACAATGTAATGCAATACGCCACGAAAGCAAATCAAGAAACTGTGATATTTGTCCACACTATAATAAAATTACAGCCGCAAAATTAAAATGCCGACATCAGGGTACAACAGCAAATAAGACCCTTGCTAAAGTTTTGTTGCAATGTAGTTTACTTCATATGGCTGAAAGAATTGCTGAAATACAAAAAGAAGTTGTTCAAGCTGTAATGGAAGCGGAGGAGATATATTTTTTAAGCTCCGAATCAATATAAAGGTACGGATATGATAGTAGCACTGGTCAAGCTCAATTTAGGCAAGCACTTAATAAGCCAAGTTCGTCAAGAATCTGCGATGCTTTCCTTTTAGCTACTTCATTTATTACCTTACATTTAATTTCCTTATCCGGAAAGCCAATTTTGCACAACAGCACACCACAGTCTGTAAGATTTTGTGGCCCCATTAAACTAGAGTACGTAAAGGAGACAAAAGAAGTTGCTCTAAAAGAAGAACAGAACTTAAAAAATGCAATTAGTGCTTTGACTAACCTTCGGATATCAATTGTTGAGGGAAAATTTGTTGAAGATTCACTTAAATTTTTTTTAACATTAACTGATGGTAAAGTTTTGAACATTATAACTGGAATGAAATCAAACCAGGCTTGCCCCATTTGTGCTGCTACTTCATGAACACATTATATTATTAAAGTGAAGTATTCTGTGCAAAAGAGGAAAACTTAAAATTTAAACATAGCCCCCTTCATTGCTGGATAAGATTTTTGGAATTGTTATTACATTGAGGCTATGAGTGCAAATTACAAAAGTGCCAGATACGGGGAGATGATAAAGTAACTATCTTAAAAAGAAAAGAAACAATTCAAAACACTTTGTGGAGAAAGCTTGGAGTTCGCGTGGAAATGCACAGACTAGTTGGTTTTGGTTGCACAAATGACGGAAACGCTGCTCGTTGAGCTTTTACTGAGCATGATATTTTTTCTGAAAAACTGATGGTGACAAAGATATAATATTTCGATTCAAAATCATTTCAATTTGCTTATCCTGCCAGTTCAAAATCGATTCACATAAATTTGAAATATATTGCTTTGAAACAGCAAAAGGTTTTCAGGAGCTGTATCCCTGGCTGCCAATGACTGGCACGGTCCATAAAATGCTCGTACACTCAAAACAAATAATAGAAAACAGTGCAGCGCCAATAAGTTTTCTTGGAGCAGAAGCTTCTGAATCGCGACGCAAAATATACAAAGCCGATTGCATCACGCGCGCACAATATTTTTAACCAAACGCTTACAAAAGCGTAAACGTTCTTGGTTTGAATACCAAGTTTTTGTAATAGTTATTAATTTCGCATTGAAAAATTTCCAATACAATACTCGCAGGAGATTTTCCATACATTTGGCGTCCCTGTAGTTATCATCAATGATATTGTTTCCCAGTTTGTGGCTAAAGGTTTCCAAAATATGATAAACACGTACAAAATAAAACATTTGAGAAATGTAGTTTATGCTTCTCAGTCAAAAGCGTCTGATAGTGTAATTCAATTGGGATCTATATCTGTCCGAGATGGAGTGCGTTTTGAGGAACCCGGACCACACAGCGACATGAGTAACTCCATTGTTCGCATTATTTGGAATCCATATGTGTACCAGAGGCACCGATAATAAAATCGTTAGAATTATATTGTCACTATCTGACCATAAAATTGTCAATTTAAAAAACAACGACAAACTTGAAATATTTAGGGAAAAAATTAGGAAGAATATGAACGAAAACTACGAAAGATTCGCGGAACGACATATGCGGACGAGAGTCGCTAAATTTATTCCAGGCCAGGAAGTTTGCAGAAGAAATACGAACTGGGAATCGTTAATAACCTGGTACAATGGCATTTAACTGAGTCCGGAATTACGGCGAGATGAACAAAACATTAATTCGACACAAACATTTCAGTATAGAAGAAATGTTCCTATTGTAAGGCCAGACTGTCACTGACGAATGATTTTCGTTTAATAAAGTATGGAATTATATACGCGTGGACCGAGAATTTCAGGAGTTTTTTATTTTCTTAAATTGAGAGGGTTTGGAATTAGGAATGGTGATATATTTCTGATAGAATTTAAGAGCGCAAAGTAGAAGAAAATATAGTCATTAAAAACTAGGCAAAGAAAACTTACGTGAATGTGGTAACGAAAAGTATGAAAGTTCCAATCAAGAAACAAGAAAAATACTTATCTATAATGCCCTGCCTGAGACATCTCAGGGTATGGGAGTTCCCCACTTGCAATAAAATTCACCGGTATTGTAGTTCTAAGTCTGGTCGCAGTCGAGAGAGACCCAGGTATCACAAAGTTCATACCTGACACAGTCCATTTTTAAGCAGTTCTTATGTTTAGAAAAATCTAATGATCACAATATTAAAGCAATTTAAAACTACAAAAATTCAAGAGATTTTCCTAATATAAATTGATTTTATTTAAAAATTTAACAAATAGATTTTTTCATGGTGAAAAATTTTGGCCCTAATTCTTAATATTAACATTAAAGTTAAAATTAAAGCAAAAAACAGTTTGAATTGAACTTTAAAACTATATTTAAAGTAGTTGTGAGTAGGGCATCCATTGTTCGAGATAAGTTCAAAGATTCGTTGTGGCATACTACGAGTACATACAAGGCTTAAACGATTATGATTATTACCAGGCTCAATTACCGCGGCTTTGTGGTCCTCAGTCGTAACGTATTGCTTATTGCCACCAAACATTTTACCTACCACGATTCTCCAGCTATTTCGAACGTGATTCTGAACAGGAGAAGTGGCTTTCTACTGTAGCTTAGGTACATTGTGGTATAAAGCGGCTGGAAAATCATATTTTTTTTCACGATTTTCCTCTCCCCTGTACGAATTGTAGCCGTCCGCCGGAAAAAAGTATGGGTAAACATTTTTTTTAAAAACTTACTTACGTTATTTATTTTATTTGACAACAGTGAAGAAGAGTTAGATATATTAAAAAACAATTTGTAAAAAACACTATTAACACATTATCTCTTTAAAATAACGTATGTTGTTATACTAGAATTAGTTGGTGCAATCAACAATATTAAGGATTGAATCATATTACACTGTTATTAAATTGGTTTCCTCATTTGCATTACAAAAGCCATTCTGCGGGGAGGTGAGAATTTCCAAGTCACGGTGAAAATACTAGACTGGTGTAGAAAACCTCCAAAGCTAAACCTCTACAAAACTAAGTCTTTTTTGCTTTCTGTTTGATCTATAATATGCTTCTCAGTTTCTTCAATAAATTTCATTTGAAAAGAAAACAATCATAATACAAAACTTGCGTTTTCCAGCTTAATATTAATTTACTTCTCACTTTTTATGTACCAATTTTGTCTAGTGTTGGTTTTGAAGAAACATTGAAAAAGAGATTATAAAAATATGGAAAAAAAATATATTTTTGAAATGTTAGTTATGAAAAGTTTTAAGTAAAATAATTAAATAAATTAAATTAATGATTTGGCCAGATGCCTTTTAGCAGGCGGCTGTGGACCAACAAAATTCAGTGTGTATTGCATCTGGAGGTTTCTTTCCTCTGTACCTGAAACGAAAATAGTTTTCAATCGTTAACATGTTTAAATTGTGCACTCTGACAAAGATATTAGAAAAACCTAGGAATTCAAAATATGCACACTCTATAGTTACCTTACTGCCAACATGTTAGCACTGCCAACATGTTAGCAACAGATTGCCTGTAGTTGTCTCTGCGTTATTTACCCAAAAGTCCTTTAATGACTGCTTTCAATGCGAGCCATGCATTTAATTCTCGGTCTGTCAGAACTTGGTCAAAATCTTGGCGACTCATTAGTTTCCGTATGTCGGGACCATTAGCAACCACTTCCTGAATTTTGGCGTTACTTAGTCTTGGGAAAATGTCTTTTAAGCGGTTGAATACTGCTGGTCTTTTTGCGATACATTTCAAAAAATTTTTAGCAACGCTAAGTTTAATGTGGAGCAACGGCAACAAAATTTTCATTTCAGGAACAAGGCTTTCGTGTAACCTATTTTCCTTAGGCCATTTCCGTCCAATGCGACTATTCCAGTTATGCTGTGTGTACTGGTTTCTTCCTTTAATACTTTCTCCGTATCGTGAATCCCAATCGCACAAAAACACGGATATTTTGGACGGCCAGATGCTGTTAAGCCTGTAATCAATGAAACTATTTTGAGGTTGCAGCAAATGCGCCACTGGTGTTCGCTATATTTGACTACTTCCAGAATGTGTTTCAAATTATCGAAATTTTCACTGGTGTCATTGCTATACGCAATCGGAACAGAAGGCATTATATTTGTCTTGTGCAAAAGCACAACTTTTAAGCTGTTTTTTTTTGTAGATTAACCCTATCGTCTCCATTAACTTTTCAATATCGTTGCAATAAGCGAAATTTTTTACATCATTCACATTGAAGAACTTTTCTAACTCTTTTTGGCGTTTTCGATATGCTGTTATTTTCGTAGCTTTCGCCAGCAAATTATTTCCTTTCAAAAATGAAGCCAGTAGTTCTGACTTTTTCTGAGTCAAACACGAATTTGCAACAATTCCATCCAATTGGTTTTGTGTGACTAGGATAGGGTCCTTTGATGTTTCATAGGATGTACCTTCACCAGGGTCGTATTTTGAGCAGAAATCCATGGATGTAGCAGCGGAGGTTGTAGTGCTGATATATATTTGAAGATCAATACTTCGGTATGTTGGTACTGCAACGAATTCTGAGTGTGGTAATGGTAATTGGACACTTGGCACTGCTACATTAGTCTTATTCTTTGCTTTCCTTCTATTCAAAGTTTTATGGTAGTTGACACATCCATAGCAATTTTCTTCTTGGTGCGGGCTGTTGTCTAACCACATCATTTATACCAAAAGGCATAGCCTTCTTCTTTTCACTTTTCCATCGCATAAAAGTTGAATAGCAATTAAAGCAAACTTTTTTAGGGACATAGTTTACGTCAGTGATAAACTCTTGCGAGAAATATTATTAATAGGCTTCCAAAAAAAAAAAAATCACTCGCATTGCCACATTTTTCATCGCTTGCTATGAAACGTCCCCAAACATTACAAACATGGTCCATTTTACATTTTGGTTCCGACATTATTAATACAATATATATTATACAATGTTTTTTTTTTTTTTTTTTTTTTGAAACCGATGCACTTAACTTAAATCACTCACAAAATGAAATAAGTTCCAAAAAAATTAATAGAGAATTTTATCACGTCCGAGCGAAAATTAAAAAACATCAGCTTCGGCTGAGTTTCGAGACTTAACTGAATCTTCATTTTTGAAATTAGTTCGCCTGTATGAAATAAAAAAACATCGCTACCTGTGCGGTGGTTGAAAACAAAAAAGTTGTTTTACTAATTCCTAATTCTTGGAACTTCCCTTTTTAATTACAATTACTTAAATCGCTATTTATTTAACGATTTTGGGATTTTTAACGCAAATTATTGACTAAGACCACTTTCTTTTCAAATGAAATTTATTGTAGATAAAACAGAAAGCAAAAAAGACTTTGTTTGTGGAAAATATTTTCAAAAAACATGAAAAAAAAATAATTTTTTCAAAATTTTGCTTATAAGCACCACAAAAATTTTCTAAATCAATTTTTTAAAACATTTTAATTGTTGCACAGGTCTCTAGTAATAATTTGGCTTATACAGATTGAAAAAATATCAATTAGTCGACGAGCTATAGCCAAAAAACCATATAAACAATATGCTGAAAATCGGCATTTGACTGCAAAGTTCGAAGGTCGATTAAAAAAATTCGAACTAACATAAACAAACGCCGCGATACCTCTATTTTCACCCCTCACTCTCAGAATTGACCTAACTTTTGCTAACCTGAATTTGTTCCACAGTGTTATTGTAGTCGTTGTAGTTGCTGCATTTGCCACATGAGGCTGGAACATGAATTTGGAATTTTTTTATTGCCTCTCCAGAAGAAGTACCTTTTCCCCAAATGTAATTTATTTTTTAAAGAACCCTTTTTAAGTAACTCTGTTATGTACATAGTACAAACGTAAATGTAAACAAAGCACTGCATTATGTGCTTGTAGCTAAAATGAATAGAATGAATAAACACACTTGATGTGCACTGTGCACACACACACACACACACTTGCTGTGGCGACCTAATAAAAAACACCAAACGAGTATCGCGTGGATATTGGGATTGGTCAATCATATTTTGTTTAATGACTCAATGATTTGACTGGCCGGTTAATGCTTTAGGGTTGAAGAAGTCAACTAGACTTGGTTGATCTATATTTAGAACAACAATATTTGATTTCATATAGAAACTCTATGGAATACGCATACTTGATGCATTGTGTCGGTTTGAACATTGAATAATTTAAATGCAATAATTTAGTGAAATGTTTTTACCAAAAATTCATAATCGCCTAATACATTTGTACATCTAAACTAATATTATAAAGACGTAATGTGTGTTTGTTTGTTTGCTTGTTTGTGTGTAGGAGGTAATCTCCGTAACTACTCATCTGATCTTGCTGAAATTTTCCAAAGTCTTACTGCGGATATGGGAAGTGCTATAGGCTATAATTTTTTAAATATTTTTGGTGGGCGTGGCACCTCCCACACAAAAATAATTTTGAATATAATATATGTATATTGAAAACAATGATAGGGAGAGCTTTGCAAATTTGTGTGAGGTCACCTATTATTAATATTTGTAGTTACGCCGGAAATGGGCGACATCGGATAAGTGGGCGTGGTACCTCCCACTCAAGTAATAATTCAATATTATATATCTCGAATATCATATAACTGGTGTACTAAAAAACGGAAGCTTTGACACTTTGCACGACACCATCAGATCTTAGTATGACTAGTCTGGCAAAAAATTGGCAGGTTCACACCAATGGGCATGGCACTCCCCATGCAAAGTAACTATTTAATGTCATATATCTGGAGTACGGTAAAAGACAAAGCTTTGTGGCTTTGCGTGAGCTCATAGGTTCGTTGTGTGATTAGTCGAACAAAAAAATGGGCGTGATCGAAGCAGTGGGCGTAGCACCGCCTATGCAAAGTATATATCTAATTACATATAACTGGTGTACTATAAAAGGGAAAGACTCGATATTTTGCACGAGTCCATCAGATGTTAATGTGAGTAATCCAATAAAAATTAGACGGGATGGGATAAGTTGGCGTGGTACCTCCTATATAAAAATATGAAGTACTACGAAAGCGATAGATTTTGACAAGTACATTAGTTATCAATGTGATTTGTCGTGGAAAACATATCGCCAAAATCAAAAATCGCCAAACCAAAAAATCGCGAGAAGTAAAAATCGCCCAAAAAACAAAAATCTTCAAAATCAAAAATGGGCAAAATCAAAAATCCGTAAAAAGAAAAATTCTAATTGATATTTTAAGTTCAAGGCCAATAGTTAAGTGTTGCCAGATCTAATTTGGAAAATCCATGTTCCTCTCATGGGCAGCTACATGTACTTCCAGGGTAGGAACGCCAAAAAATCTGATAATTGTTGTACCGAATGAAAAGACAAAAAACATTTTATGTCAGCAAGTATCGAAATAAAAAAATCTCTGCTAATAATCTATATTAGCATAATAAAGAGGTAATGTGTGTTTGTTTGATTGTAGGAAGTAATCTCCGTAACGATTCATCTGATCTTCCTGAAATTTTCACAGAGTCTTACAGTGGATATGCAAAGTGCTACAGGTTTTTTTTTTAAATATTTTTAGAGGGCATGACACCTTCAATACAAAGTAAATTTTTAATATCATATATATAAAGTACTTGATAGAAAGAGCTTTGCAAATTTGTCTCAGGTCATCCATTATTAACGTGAGTAGTTAGACCAAAAAATTGGCGGGATTGGATAAACTTAATATTAAAAGTGATATATCTGAATTACTGTAATTGTGAGAGCTTTGGGACTTTACGTGAGCCCTTTCATTACATTTCGGGGGGAGGGGGTAGCGAAAAATACCCCGAAGCTCATCTAGTACTTATTATAAAGAGGTAATGTGTGTTTATTTGTAGAACTACTCATTTGATCTTCCCGAAAATTTTACAGAGTCTTTCTGCAGATATGGGAAGTGCTATCAATTGTAAGTTTTTTAATATTTTCAGTGGACGTGGCACCTTTCATACAAATTAATTACTCAGTATCATATATCTCGAGCAGTATGACAGAGACAGCTGTTCAAATTTGTTTTTGGTCATCTATTATTAACGTGAGCAGTCAGAAAAAATGGATCGGACAAAGGGGCGTGGTACCCCAATACAAAGTAAATATTAAATATCTGGAACTGTAATAGTGAGAGCCTTGCGACTGTGCGTGAGCCATTACATTACGATGCGGGAGGGGTCTAGGTGGATAGCGAAGCACAGCGGTTTACATATCTATAATATTAAGAGGCTATGCGATTTTTTGACAGATGTTTGGTTCTACCGTTTCATCCCGAGTTTGACCAAACGTATATTATTTGAAAGGTATTTATTTTTAGCCGATTTGCAGATTTACAGATTTTTAAATTTTTTCCTTTGTTTTGAATAAATTGCATTTACTAACACATACATAAAATTATACAATGCTATGTGTGTGTTTATTAAATTTATTAATGTGCTTGTAATAAAAATGAGTTTGTTGTTTGTGTTGATTTGTGAATTGGCTATAATTGATTAGCATACCTTTAGGGTATGCCCTCGAATGTCGAGGGCTGGAATCTACTAGTATTATACATAAAGGAAAATAATTTTAAATTTAAAAGATTGAAAATAGAAAGTCACTCAAAATAGCAGTCTTTTATATTCTAGTATTGAGTTTATAACGCCCAACTTTTAACAATATAATATAATATATAATAATATACCTTACCCTTTTTAAAAAGGACCACTTTTTTTCTAAAGTACCTTTTTTAAAGTGCCCCTTTTTTAAAAACCCCCTTTTTATACCCTCCACTTCAGTGTGAAATGGGTATATATAAGTTTGTCATTCCATTTGTAATAATTAGAAAAAAAATTTTGGACCCCATAAAATATATATATTTGTGATCCTTATAACAACCGGAGTTGATATAGCGATGTCCGTCTGTCCGTCTGTGGAAATCACGATGACGGCATCAATCGGGCAGCTAGAGTACTCGTTGAGATAAAAAATGATTCACTAACATCCTGAGAAGTTTGAATGAAGAACTAAAAAAAGTCTTGAAAAAATATAATTTTCTATGTTGTTCTTGTCACGATCACGCCCTCAATAGGACAGCTAGGGTGAACACTTTTAGCGAGAATGATTCACTAAATTCATGGGAAGATTTATATTTCAAAAATCATTAAAATCGGTGGAACAGGTCCAGGGAAATCTCTGAAAAAGTAAAAAAAATGAAAAACATGATATTTCTATATTGTTATTGTTGTTATTCTAATTGTTACATTGTTGTCATAGCCGGACTTGTTGTTTTTGTGGTCGTCATTGCCACGAGCTTGCCTGTAAAATTTCAGATCGATTGGGTCACGGGAAAGTGGTTAAAATCGATCCAAAATTTTTTCGACAAGCAGACACTACGAGTTAATATAAAGGGAGTAAAAATTCACCAACATCTAAAGCAAATAATGCTTAAATACCTAGTTGTGAATATAAAAAAAAACAATTGGGCAATTCACAATGGGCAATGTATCGTTGTATCTGTTGTACAATAGTGTAAAATTGTTGTTGGTAATTTTCACTGAAAAAGCTGATACACGATCCAACTTCATTTGCTATGTTTAGTAAATGTTGTATATTGTATCATAACATATCAGTTCCAAGTGAATGCCAGTTTTTATGAAAAAGAAAAAACACATACATAGAATTTTATCAGCATAAATAATTATAAAATAAAATATGGCAAATAATGTAAATAACGCAAATGCATCGATAAGTTTATTTATATAAAAATTAATGTTTATATTTTTTTTAGTATGTATTTTCTCTTTCAGTACCAACCAAAACATTTAACATTTTTTTTTTCATTATAAATTAAAAAGCAGAGTATATCTCACGACTAAAAAGCAAACACTGACAAGTGTTTTCTCTTATACAAAATAGCAGAAGCGACGAAGCGATCTTTCCTCGTTGGATCGAAAATTACTAAAGAAAGCGTTTTACAATATGAAAATACAACCGAGTGTTCACAACAAATGATTGTATTGTGTATTTCAATACAACATACAATATACAACACCTGTTGTGAATTGCCCAAATGTAAATTTAGCAAAAAAAATTTATGTATTAATTTATTTAAAGAGAGAAACACAAAAATAACGTTTGATGTTGTATTTTTTGTGTGTAATATATAAATATACATACATACACATATTAAATAATACAAATAATACACATATATTATATATATGCATGTGTGTATGTATATTCATAGTAAATGCATGTTAGAAATAAACCGGTTATTTTATTAACATAAAATTCTGCAATATTTTGTTGTGGGGAAAATACATTTCTTTTGCATTAACAGAGTGTCACTTCATTTTGCTCAGCGTGATTATGCCACAGTAGATGGCGCTACAATTTTTGTTCTAATTAGCTTTGCAATAGTTATTTCTATTTTAACATGAATGTCAATATTTTCAACTTGGTACCATACAGAACAATGTTAAGAGTATACACGGGCTGGTCTTTTATTTCATACGTTTTTTCATTATTCTTTTACAAATATGAACATAAGTTTGCCATGCTAACTTTTTGTTGTCTTTACAAAATAAAGTTACCGAGTTCATCAATGAGTTTTTTGCTTTCAAAACAGTTCTACATAGTTATATAGAACTATAATTCTGCTTTATCTACAAAATATCTGATTGCGATTACATCTAATTTTTAAAAATTGTTTATAATTACTAAAGCATTATTATTCACATAAATACAAAATTGCACTTTTTAAATTTTCCATTCAAATTTAAGAAAATATCAATTCTAATAAAAACTGAAAATAAAATTTCCAATTATAAATTAGAAAATATTAATTGAATTTCAGAAAATCATTTCAAAATGTCGGAAATAATAATTTTATATTTAGAAGACATCAATTGCATCCTTAATATATAAATTTTATTCGTTAAACACAAATTGAAATTCCAAAAAAAAACACCAAATATGTTTACATTTAAAAATGTTTACATTTAAAAAAAAATATTGCCATTCAGGAGATATTAATAACTTTTCAGTACCGCGATTCAGTAACTTCTTTTAACGATAGTCGAATTGTAAAAAAAAGAAAATTGCAAAATTATCAGTAAAATTTTTAAACGATATTCGCTATTGTTAAAGTCAGCTGTTGTTGTTATCTAAACGACAACCATTTTTGTGTTGTTTATTCAGTCGATAAAAACGTAAATTCTTAGGTTGAAATGTCGTCATACATAAATAAAAATCATAAAACAGTGAAAATATTTTGCTTTATTAAAAAAACTTTTTTATATAAATAAAAAAATTAAATAGCATATTCAATTCATTATTTCATTTTCAAATAAATAAACAGAAATATTTGTAAAAAAAAATAAAGATATTAAACATAAACATAAAATCATCCTGTCAAACACGAATTAATTTGTTTTTTTCTATTTTTTGTGTTTTTCGCTTATTTTGACAGAGGTGCCACTCGTTTACAATTTAAATAAATAGAAAAACAGATTTGTCGACTGTCGTTAAGATGTATGTACTTAGTGAACACTTAATCCTTAGTGCAAACAACAATAGCTGTCGATATATTTTGCCATTGTCGGATCGTTGAAATTTACAGAATCGGACTACAGAAAATATTAATTTAAATTCAATGAATTTAAGAAACCCTCAAATGATATTTAAGAATTGCTAACATAAAAATTGTTACATAATTTGATGAGAATGTTATTTTTTATATATAAATTTTTTTTTGGATGAAAATTTGGAGTTTTTCAGAAAATAAAGATAACATTAAATTATTTTTTTTAAATGTTTGAGACTTTTGGTTTTTTGCGTTTGGCATCCCTAATTTGATTATTTATTATTATAAATTTATTCTCTATGTTTTCCAAATATGGCAATATTTTAATAAAAAAGTTGAGAGAGTTTTTTTTTCGGTTATTATTTTGTTACCCCATCCGACATATATGGCCAGAATGAAGAAATATTTGGCCAGTTAAAAGAAACTATACAATTTGCACGATTTAATGCATGTAGCCACCCTACACAACCATTGCCTTTGCAATGGAGTTTAGGGCGAGCTATTTAATTAGCAAAAACTAAATTAAACCAGAAGTTATGTCATATAACCCGAAACGCATGCATATAGGTATATCCTAAATGCATGCCGATCAAGAACCACGATGACCAAAAAGCAAACACCGAAATAAATGCGAAATAATGGAAAATACGAAAACCAATCAAAGAATTTTCTGAAATAATTTGGTATTAAGTTTAACAAATTGTTTACTTTTTCCAATATTTTGTTTACATTTATTATCAATACTCAAATCGAGGTGGAGGGTATCAAGGATTCGGTACAGTCGAATTTAACACTCTTACTTGTTTCAAAATACCTTTCTTCAAAAAAGTATCCATTTTTTTAAAGTGAATTATTTTTAAAGTGCATCTTTCTTTTTAGAAGATAATATTTTTATTTAATTATCCTTTTTTTATTTAGGTATCCTTTATTAAAAGAGTAACCTTTTTTTTTTAAAAAAAGGTCTTTTATTTGAAATGGTATCCTAAAAAGATACATTTTTTTAAAAAATATCCCCTTTTTTAAAATTTTCCCTTTTTAAAATTATCCTTTTTTTTGAAATGTACCCTTTTAAGGAAAGTTCGCTATTTTTTTTTTTAATACACCTTTTTTAAAGTAGCCTTTTCTTAAAAAAGCACTCTTATTAAAATAGTACCCTTTAAAGAAATATTACCCTTTTTTTAAAAAATAGCCTTTTTTAAAGAAGTATCATTTTATTTTAAAAACTGTCCTTTTGGAAATAAGTTTAAAATAACCTTTTTCTTAAAATACCCGCCCATTTTTGAAGAAAAACCCTGTTTTCAAAAAAGTAACCTTTTTATAAAAAGGACCCTCTATTAAAAAATTACCCTTATATCAACAAGTACCCTTTTCTTAAATTAACCTTTTGTGAAAAAGGGCTCTTTCTTTAAATATGTAATTTTTTTCAAAGAACCCTTTTTTCAAATACTATGTTTTTAAAAATCCGCTCTTCTTAAAAATGTACCTCTATTTAAAAAGAACCCTTTATTTAAGATATGCCCTTATTTCGAAAAAGTAGCCTTTAAGCAAATATATTTAAAAATTTACCTCTTTCTAAAAATGTTATTTAAATAAACATCCCTCTTTTTTACGAGTACCCCTTTTAAAAAATGTTAACCTTTTTTTAAAAAGGGGCACTTGTTTTAAAAACTTCCTTCTAAAAAGTACAATTTATTAAAAAAAACACTTTATTAAAAAAAGTAAATTTTTTCTTGAGAAAGCGTCTTACCTTAACAAAGTACCTTCATTAATAAAGTGTTTTTTCTCAATGAAGTACCTTTTGAAAAAATTATATCTATCTTTAAAAGTTACCTTTTCTTAGATAGGCACCTTTTTCAAAAAGTACCCTTTTTCTAAAATCCTTCTTTTTGATTTATTTGTTTGTTAAGTGAGGATCGGGAAGCAGCTCTATATGGGGTCAAAGGGATCATTTTTGGACTACTCATTAGTGGATGTAATGAACGCATACAAACCCAATTTGAGTAATATCTATATGACAATTTGGATCTTATGGCAATTTATGTCGATTTCATATGGGTAATTTGTATGGGGGCTAGGTCTGAACATGGACCGATTCTCACCAATTTCAATAGCGTTCATCCCATAACCGATAAAAGCTTATATACCAAATTTCATCAAAATATATTCATATTTGCGACCTGCAGTTTGATTACAAGCTTTACATGGACACACAGACGGACGGACGGACGGACGGACGGACGGACATTGTTAAATCAACTCAGAAAGTGATTCTGATTCGATCGGTATAATTAAAGATGGGTCTAGGTCAAATATTTTTGGTTGTTACAAACAGCAGCACAAAGTCATTATACCCAAACCACATAGTGGTATAGGGTATAAAAAATAATTGAGAGCATTGATTAAAAATGTTGTTTTTTTTGAACTGAAGTGCGTTACTTAAAGTTTGAGAGCTATGTGGAATTAAGTTCCAAAGACAGATTGCATGTATGAAGAATTGAAACTCAGACATTAGGCTATAATGTCTAAAAGAGTCTTGTGCTCCTATTAGATATCGAGAAATTAAGACGTTCATAAAGGTGTTCTGGCTGGCAGGTATCTATATATATAAAATTCATTTTCTGTTTGTTTGTTTGTTTGACCGCTATACAAATTTTTATTTCTCAACGGATTTTCCTGAAATTTTGTGCACACGATCTCTATACCCCAGGAAAGGTCGCCATATACTTTTTACCGGCCACGCCTACTTTTATGCCCACTTATTATGTAAAATTCATTTTCTGTTTTATTCATATTTGCTCACTATACAAATTTTTATTTGTTAACAGATTTCTCTGAAATTCGGTACACACGATCCCTGCACTCCAGCTAAGGTCATCATATACTTTTTATCGACCACGCCTACTTTTACGCCCACTTTTTATATGCAATTCATTTTCTGCTTTTTGGTATATTTGTTCGCTATACAAATTTTTATTTTTCAACGGATTTCTCTGAAATTCGGTACACAGGATCCCTGTACTCTAGCTAAGGTCGCCATATGATTCTTACCGGCCACGCCTACTTCTGCGCCCACTTTTTGTATACAATTCATTTTCTGTTTTTTGGTATATTTGTTTGCATACAAATTTTTATTTTTCAACGGAATTCTCTGAAATTTGGTACACACGATCTATGTACTCCAGGAAAGGTCGCCATATGCTTCGCACTGTCCACGCCTACTTTAACGCCCACTTATTGTATACAATTCATTTCGTTTTTTGGTATATTTGTTCGCTATACAAATTTTTATTTTCAACCGATTTCTCTGAAATTTGGTACACACGATCTCTCTGCTCCGTGGAAGGTCGCCATATTCCTCGCACCGGTTACGCCTACCGTTACGCCCACTTTTTGTATACAATTCGTTTTCTGTTTTTTGGCATATTTGTTTGCTATACAAATTTTTGTTTGTTAACAGATTTCTTTGAAATTCGGTACACACGATCCTTGCACTCCAGCTAAGGTCATCATATATTTTTTATCGACCACGCCTACTTTTACGCCCGCTTTTTGTATGCAATTCATTTTCTGCTTTTTGGTATATTTGTTCGCTATACAAATTTTTATTTATCAACGGATTTCTCTGAAATTCGGTACACATGATCCCTGTACTCCAGCTAAGGTCGCCATATGATTCTTGCAGGCCACGCCTACTTCTACGTCCACTTTTTATACAAAATTAATTTTCTGTTTTTTGTTCACTATAGAAATTTTTATTTTTCAAGGGATATCTAAAATATGCTCACACGATCTCTATACTACAGGGAAAGTCACCATATGCTTCTTAGAGGTCACGCTTACTTTGCGCCCACTTCTATGTATATAAAACTTATTTTTTCCTTTTATTTGTTTCTTTATTTGATTGCTATACAAACATTTATTTTTCAATGGCTTTCTCCGAAGTTTAGTACATATTTCAGGGAAGGTCGCCATATGATTTTTGCCGACCACGCATAATTTTACGCCCAATTTTCATATAAAATTCACATTTTGTTGTGTGGTATATTTCTTCCCTATACAAATTTGTACTTTTCAACGGATTTCTCTGAAATTTGGTTTACCCGGGAATAACTACATGGTGAACAAATTCCCCAAACTTAAAATAAGGTACCCAAAAGAAATGAACAAATTCCCCATTGTTTTGAATCGAAATAAAAAATGAACTTACTCCCCAAATTCATTCTTAAATTTTTAAATATTTTTATTTAATGAATTCTGTTAAATATTTATTTTAATGAACATTTGCATACTGCTCTCAATATATGTCCTACAATAAATGCATTTAAAATGAGTATTCTTTTCAATAGCATCATTTCGTTGCGCGGAATCAATGCGCACGGGGAATACAGCTTAGCTAGAATATCGGAATGATCTGAAAAATATATTTTGACAATTAAAATAAGTTGGCAACAGCTCCGCGGCAGCACAGGTGTGGCTGCCAAATGCGCGGAACCGGCGCGCGGCGCGCGAACTCGACTGATGCGGACGCGACGCGCTCTCGGAACACAGCTCAGCTCAAATATCGCAATGCACTAAAAAACATGTTTTTATACCCTATACCACTATGTGGTTTGGGTATAATGACTTTGTGCTGCTGTTTGAAACAACCAAAAATATTTGACTTAAACCCATCTTTAATTATACCGATCGAATCAGAATCACTTTCTGAGTTGATTTAACAATGTCCGTCCGTCCGTCCTTCCATCCGTCCGTCCGTCCGTCCGTCTGTGTGTCCATGTAAAGCTTGTAATCAAACTGCAGGTCGCAAATATGAATATATTTTGATGAAATTTGGTATATAAGCTTTTATCGGCCATGGGATGAACGCTGTTGAAATTGGTGAGAATCGGTCTATGTTCAGACCTAGCCCCCATACAAATTACCCATATGAAATCGACATAAATTGCCATAAGATCCAAATTGTCATATAGATCTTACTCAAATTGGGTTTGTATGCATTCATTACATCCACTAATGAGTAGTCCAAAAATGATCCCTTTGACCCCGTATAGGTCTGCTTCCCGATATTCAGTTAAATCTATTAAAAAACAAAAATATTGCACTGATTCTTCTCAAATTTTGTTTGTACATATTTTTGCAAAATACAAGAGACTTTACCAAACATGATCAGGATCGGTCCATTTTTGGACCTAGTCCCTTTATAGATATAGCATCCGATGTGAACTTTTTCATATCTGCAGCCAAAAAAATTAATAAAATTCCCACTCAAATTTGGTTTTTGCTTATTTTCAATGTCCAGTTAGTTGGGCCTAAGAGATAGGGTTTCTAAACGCATGGTATAGGGTATCGTATAGTCGGTCTAGACCGACTATAATTTTCTTACTTGTTGGAATTAAAATAAGTGAATGAGAACTAAGCGGCAGCACGGGTAGTAGCTGCGAGGAAGCGGCGCGAGGCGCGCGGACGCGACGGATGTGGACGCGACGCGCTCGCGACACAATATTAAACGTCGCATTAGTATTTCATTTCTGAAACTTGAATTTGACGTCTCTGCTCAATGATGATCACTTATTGAATGAAGTAATTCAGCATCTTATAAAAAACTTCTAAATTAAAAAATCAAAAAAAATTTAATTGAAAAGAAAAATGAATTTACTGCCCATACAAATTTTTGGGGAGAAAGTTCATTTTATTGGGGAATTTGTTAATTGGGGAATAAGTACTCAGTGCCTGGTAAGCATAGTGAACCATTTTTCATCAAGTCAAAGGCCTTTTTATCCCGGGCAAGACCGGGTAAAAACAGCTAGTATATAAATAATATTATGCATGAACAGTAGAACTCTAATATTTAGCAGAGTATCAAAGATAATACCATAAAGTTGAACAGAAAAGAAATAGAATACCATAAAGTTGAATATTGAGTTTGCCAGTGTGTTCGTAACATAGAATATGTACGACCACATGTATAATTTATGTGGTTGGACCAAGCAAGAGTGTTACTGAAAAATGTTCCGATATTCTTAGCCGACTCTACTAACTCAATTGGTTGGATGTTTAATAATAAGGCACTTCGACTTATTGGGATTTATACCTAGACCATTAGCCGTAGCCCACAAATAAACGCGATGTAGTTCCTGGTTTAGAGTGCTAACACATTGATCAATAGATTCAAGGTTACGACAGCTGTGAAGTTGGACATCGTCAGCATACATTCTAACCTTGCTATATTGAAGTTTATCTGGGAGATTATTGGAGTATAATGAAAATTGAAGCGGACCAACAATCGATCCTTGTGGAACACCACGTAACACTGGCAAAGAATTTGATTTTGTAGTTGTAGTTACAACATGTTGATATCTGTTGGTAAGATATGATTTGATTAGAAGCGTAGCTGTCGATGAGAAGTTGACAAAATTTTTCTAATTTGTAACATAAAATGTTTCGGTCAATCGTGTCAAATGCTTTAGATTGATCCAGAAGCATCAAAAATGATACATTTCAATCATCCACCTGTTTCCTTATATTTTCGGCAATATCCACTAGTGCAGTTATACAGCTATGTTTTTTTGCGAAATCCTGACTGTCGATCCGTTAGCAGATTTTTATCATTCAGGAATTGACCTATTTGATTACACAAGGCAACAAAACCGAAAAAATTTTAAACCGATCAAAAACCAGTATAAAATTTTGATGTATTGTGGTTCCAGTAGTACAAATGTGGTCCAAATTTTAAATTTAATGGAGAGGTTTTTTTTAAATTTTTTAGTAGAATTTAAAATTTTTTTAGACGTTTCTCCATGTAATTAATGATAGCTTCAAAAGGGTTAGTCCGATATCTGTATATATAAAATTCATTTTCTGTTTGTTTGTTTGTTTGGTTGACCGCTATACAAATTTTTATTTTCCAATGGATTTCTCTGAAGTTTGGTACATATGATCTCTATACTCCAGGGAAGGTGGCCATATAATTCTCACCCGCCGCGCATACTTTTACGCCCACTTTTTTAATAAAATTCATTTTCTGTTTTTTGTTGTATCTGTATGTTCGCTATAGAAATATTTATTTTTCACCGAATATCGATGAAATTTGGTAAACACGACCCCAGTACTCCAGGGAAGTCACCATATGCCTGCCACGCCCACTTTTACGCCCATTTCTACGCATATAAAATTAATTTTTGTCCGTTTGTTTGTTTGTTTGACTGCTGTTCAATCTTTTATTTTTCAACGGCTTTCTCTGAAATTTGGTACACGTGATCTCTTTAGTCCAGCGAAGGTCGCCAACTTAATGCTGCTTCAGAAACAGCAAAACAAGATAAAGCTGGAAGACCACGCCAGTTATTGGACAACTGCAGCCATAGCTCTAAGGGGCGGAAACTTAAAGATGATAAAATTAAATGTATAAATATAAAAGAATCTTTCCTTCATCAATAACGATCACAGGAACAATTGACAAAGGTGGATATCATTGAAAAAGTTGTTAAAGCTAATCCAGTGAGAACGAAACGGATTCTTAAAAGTATACCAATTCTGAGCGATGCACAGCAGTTCACAAATGAGGATTTCTGGATTTTAAATTAAGAAAACAGCAATTTATTCGGCTTAGATTGCGTGCGATTGAAAAAGGCAAATATGTATCGAGCATCTCGTCACAAAACCGCTGCAAAATTGACTGTTAGCCATCAAAGGACACTATCACCATCACACCCATTTTGGCGGATTTACAACTACAATATCTACTTGATCACACAGCCGAACGCTTGCTACAATCAATAAAAGGAAATGAATTAAAGAAATATAGAAACAAGAAGTTAATTCTTTTTTGTAAATGGGGATGTGATAGTTCTACCGGATGAAAACAATTCAAACATTTGTACCATTGCGATTGAAAAAGATTTTGAAAGATTCAGAGCCTGCGACTAATACAACGCAAACAAAAGATATTTGGAAAAATGAGACACCATCTTCTACGAAATTCTGCAGGCCAATCAAATTTGAATTCAAAAAACAAACTCATGATGCCATTAACAAAGAAGTTATTGATATCAAGGCCCAAATTGCAACACTACAGCCATTACAATTACAGTTAGATGGGCAGCAAATTGAAGTAATATACCAGGCACTGACCAACATGAAGACTGCATCCAGCTGCATTATATGCCAAGCAACATCAAACCAATTAAGCCAAATCCCGACAAAATCATTTGATAATACCGATGCATATGAATTTGGATTATCACCACTACATGCAAGAATACTACTTATGGAATATATACTAAAAATAAGTTATCATTTGGATTTCGGTTCTTCAGGATCAACAAGAAACAACGAAACCAACAAGGAGTTAAGAAGTTAAAAAAAGAAACATGTTTAAGATGAATATTGCAAAGTTGGATTGATCTGAAATAACAGGATAACAATCTAAAGTCGCAATTATACAATAATATATTTAGATCAAATTTGAGAATATTTATCGGTGATATTTTTGTCTGTAAAGGCGGATTTAATTGATTGCCTGTTGTTTTTTTTTTTTTTTTTTTTTATTAAATGTATTCCTAAATTAACATATTACTAGCTAATTCACGTAAAAATATTTTAAAATTTGGTGCGTACGTCTTCAAAAACGATGATGGATAGAATGTTACTGTCAACGGTGAACGGCAAAGAGGTAAATGATTAAGAACTAGTTTCGTACATAAGTTACGTGATGTGGTTCCAACAGGGCTGAGCCATATATCACACAGTGCATGCTACAATTAATTTACTCTAAGAAGCTTTTGATGAACGAATATTTTCGCATAATGGCAATGTTAATGGGCCACCAAGATCGTATGATTTAACCCCTAAGGATCATTTTTTTTTTTTGCTTTTATTACTCGTCTACGCAATAAACGAGAACATCTGAGAAAAACACATCGACGAGTTATTGGTGAAACCCGACCGCAAATGCTGCGAAACTTGATTGCCGTGTACGCGCCAGCCGTGGCAGCCACATGGCCCAAGATATATTTAAGCAATATTGGCATAAAATTGTTTATCCAACAAAGCCAGCTTAATTGATATTAAAAATATTTACCTTTGCTTTATTGTAATTTAAAGTTCAGTAACTCTAAGATAGAACACACTTAATAAGTGATATTTTTAATATTAAATCAAACATAGATCAGTACTTTTTTCTATTTTTTACAGGGATATATTAACAAATTTATATTAAATTATGAATGGTATTTCTTTTTAGCGGTTTTGCAGATTTAGAGATTTTTAAATTTTTTCCTTTATTTTGGGTATATTGCATTTAAAGTTACTACTAACACATACATAAAATTATACAATGCTATGTGTGTGTTTATTAAATTTGTTAATGTGGTTGTAGTTAAAAATGAGTTGTTTTTTGTGTTGATTTGCAAATTTGCTATAATTTATTAACATACCGTTAGGGTCTTTATTTAATGAAAAAATAAAATTTCCTAGAATTTGCACTCGAATTTCGAGGGCTGGAATTTGCTAGTTTTAATAATTATCCTAATTACTTCGATTGGTAAACTGAATTAACTTTGATGATGGAGTTAATTTAATAATATTAGAATTAAGTTTTTAAATTAGTTTAAAAAGAAAATCTATTGCATTTCAAATAACTAAATAATTTCAATAAGAATATGTATTAGCTAACAAATTATTTCTAACAGTAGTCGAATTCCAAGCAATCCATTTCATATGTGTTTTTATTTACCAATAAGAGACGCTGGATGAAATCAGCTAATAATTAAATAAACGTAATAAAAATAACTACCAAACCACATAGTTGTATAGGGTATAATAACTAGCAGATTCCAGCACTCGAAATTCGAGTGAAAATTCTAGGAAATTTTATTTTTTCATTTAATAAAGCCTCTAAAGGTATGCTTCACAATTCAACTCATTTTAAATGAAGAAAACAAACTCGAAACATTAACACAACCACATTAACAAACTTAATAAACACACAAATAGCATTGTATAATTTTATGTATGTGTTAGTAGCAACTTTAAACGATCATAACTCCAAAAAAAATATTCAAGACGATGAAAATCTGTAAATATGGGTAACAGCTAAAAATAAATAACTTTCAAATGATAAATTTTTTGTCAAAATCGGGGTAAGACTGTGAAACTTACATCCGTCACAAGAAATCGCCTTGCCTGTATACATATATTATAGATAAAAATAATATCTGTTTTATTCTTATTTTCATTAAAAAAAATTTAAGAAATCACTAAAAATTGTTCAAAGGCAGCATTTTACCATGTCATATTGTTTGATAAATAAATTAATATGTATTTTAACACAAAATTCAAATAATTATTTAAACTATAGACAAGTGAGTATTTTTCAACAATAAAAAAAAATATCCATCTATGATTTTCTCATATCAATAACCAAAAATTTTCAACAAGAACACAATCAATATATTACTGCAGCACAAGTGTTTGTTAATAACAACAAAATAATGTAAATACAATATCTATCAAATGAAAAAAATAATATATGAAGTACACTCTCACATAACAATTACAAAATACTCTCAACTGTTATGATGTTTTATAGTATTATCCATAAATTCCATCAGAATGTAATTGTATTTTATAATATTATCCACCTTAAAACTACTACAGATAATGAGCTTATACGTACATAAGTATAAAAATAAAAAAATAAATTTCTGATGGGTTCGTTAGACACTGTAATCGTCAATAATGTTTCATATGTGTATGTGTTGATACCCTCCACCTTTGTTATTATGTTTACATGAACATTAGAATTTAATATATAGAACCAGTGTATCAATTTAAGTTTATTAAGTTTAATATAACGATAGTATTGTAAATAAAAAAAAATCGTGTGAGTCAGATCACAGTGGAGATGTGTAAACATCTTTTTAAAGTTTTTATTTTTATTATTTTTCATTTTTCAGGTTTTATTTTTAATTTTTTTTTTTTCATTTTTCAGTTTTATTTTTAATTTTTTTTTTCATTTTTTATTTTTCATTTTCATTTTTTATTTTTTTTTTAATTTTAATTTTTTGTTTTTATTTTTTATTTTTCAGTTTTCATTTTTCATTTTTTATTTTTCATTTTTCGTTTTTCATTTTTAATTTTTTATTTTTAGTTTTTTTTTTTTCTTTTTTTTATTTTTTTCTTTTTTTCATTTTTTATTTTTCATTTTCATTTTTATTTTTCATTTTTTATTTTTTATTTTTCTTTTTTTATTTTTATACTCTCCACTCCAGTGTGCAGAGGGTATATATAAGTTTGTCATTCCGTTTGTAATAATTAAAAAAAAAAATAAGGACCCCATAACATATATATATTTGAAATCCTTATAACAAGCGGAGTTGATATAGCGATGTCCGTCTGTCCGGCTGTCCGTCTGTCCGTGCTCTAGGGTGCTCGTTGGTATAAAAAATGATTTATTAACATCCTGAGAAGTTTGCTATTTAAAATCGTCCAAGTCGGTTTATCTAGTTCCGAGAATTAAACGATGGAGTAAAAAAAGTCTTGTAAAAATATGATTTGCCTATGTTGTTGTTGTCATGATAACGTTCTCAATAGGACAGCTAAGGTTTTTGTTAGTGAGAATGATACACCAATATCATGAGAAGGTTTCTGTTTTTTAAATTGTGACAATAGATTTCATAGGTGCCGAGAAATCACTGAAAAGGTAAAAAAATATGATGTTTTCCTATATTTTTATTCTAAATTTTTTATTTTGTCAGAGCTGTACTTGTTGTTTTTATGATCGTGGTGGTAATAATATAAAAATTCGCCAATATCAACATTTTTTGGTGTAATATTTAAGTTAGTTAATTAATAAAAGAAACTATATAAAATCAATATCAATATTCTCCGATTTTTATAAGATCACAAAATATTACAAATTGATACTACTGTTGCAAATATCAAAATACTATAAATAACATTCATATATTCTGTATATATATACCGATAATAAGCGCATATTAAAAATAATATAAATATAAATTATTTTATTTATACAAAATACTGCAATTTTTAGGGTTGCAAAAAATAGTATGATTTTAAGGGTTCTACTTTTAGTACATACTTGCATTCAAAAGTAGTAGTGAAACTATGAAATATCTACCCTGTAAAAAATTTGTGTTTAAAAATATTTTTTTTTGTCAGATGATAATAATATAATATAGATGTCAATAATATTTAATTATAATACATTTTTAAAATTCATTGTTTAATGTTTGGCGCAGGCAAATGCCATTCCCATTCGCATTAGGAATAATCGCGGAGCTCAGCTCAGTCAAAGTGCAATGATCAAGCCTCGCCCTGGGAAACATGTGATCATGCTTTCCTTTGCACAAACGCCATTCCCAACTACCAAAAATTCTAGGCACGAGCTATCCACTTCAGGAATAGTCGCCGAGCTCAACTCAATCAAAGTGCAATGATCAAGCTTCGCCCTGGGAAACATGTATTCATTCATTTCTTAGCACAAACCGAACTTCTTATGGCACATTAAAAATAAACTAATTGAGAAGTACAATTCATCATTACGCTGTATTATAATACTATTTTCTTATCTTACTGCTAGCTAGTAACCAAAGTGATCGTATCATTGTGAACGAAATAGAATTGAAATTGTATGCAGATTTGTTGTACTTAAAAAACTGTTTCTACAAATAGTGAATAAAATCCCAGTAAACATTTTATGCAATAAGTGATCATGTGGAGCCTTTTCTGATTCCTCTGTGCTATTAAAACAGTCATAAATGCGCTCTTTTGCTGATCAGAAAATATTTTTTTGTTGGGATGAAATATTACCTTACACCCGACTCTTCTAGAGAACCTTTTATATCCAATTTTCTGACTAGTTTCGACTTATTTTTAGTCGTATTTAATGCAATTTTTCTATAAATCACCTTTTAAGCGTAAGCAAAAATCATTTCTTAGTCTTTTTCTAATACCGCATGTGATTAGTCAGTTTTTAATCATCAAAATTGCTCGAAGAAGACACAGTAAGATGATTTTTGTTAAAACAATCTTCGAAATGATTACTTGAATATCGTATATTTTTATTTACACACACATATACTATACATAATGGCACCAGTAAGCCGAACTCTCTCATGAAACATATAGACGACAGCGGCTACACGATTACAGCATGTCAAAAATAAATTACACACGTTTATATGAAAACGATTATTTTGACACCAACACAGCTACACGACTACATGACCACTTTTGCTGCTGTAGTCAACTTAGGCTAATTTCTATTTGTGTTGGCTACAAAATAAAAATATTGTTGACAATATAACAAAATATGTAAAAGATATTAGTGCTATGAAATATTTTATTTTGTTGAAAAAATTAATCGCAAAATGAAATGCTATAATAATTCTATTAATAAGTACATTTATTTATTTATTTTTACGTTATAATAATGCATTATAAAAAAGTAATATATTTAAGACAATTTTATATAGAATCATACATGTTTTTCTATTTTAATAAAGAAAAAAAAAAAAATATTACTGAAATAAATTTGCTTTTGTATAAAAACAGCTGCTTATATTGTTGTTATATGTTGCTGTCGTTTTCAAGAAAGTTAAGTAGTTGAGTACACGACTACAATTGCAGCCAGCAGCGTTTGTAGTCATGTGTTCGTGTAGCCTCTGTCGTCTATGTGTTTCATGCATAAATAACAATTTCATTTAGTCTTATAAAAGCTTTTGAACAAAGCAGATATACGTCGCATTGTTTTGTGAAATCTTACATTGTTTTTTAATAGGTACCAGTGATGCCAGGAGATTTTTCAGAAATCTCTACGGTAATGAAAAAATATCCCTTTTTTCCCTACACCCATTTTTTTCTCTCTACATTTTTGCCTACACTACTTTTTTCAATTTTTCAAAAAAAAAAATTTATTTTTAATTTGTTAATTTTCAATTTCAATAATGCAAAAATAACATAAAAACGAAGAAAATATCATAAAAAATAAGATGAGAGTATCATTAGAATTACATAAAAACAACATAAAAAACCAACATATATTATAAAAAAAATATTTTTACTATTCTGTATAATTCATCCTTTATACACAATTAATTAAAATGGCTTGCAAATGGGATCTTATAACGTTAACAGAATTTTGGTTGTTGGTTTTAAAAGATATTTTTTTTAAGACATTGTTTATTAGCATGTATACTTAGATCTGATTTATCGCAATTTAATATTTTTTCACAAGCCTTGCATCTGTATTTAAAGTCGTCATCTTTGACCTGTTCCATCCCATAAGCTTCTCGTCTCTCAACTAACTTGAGTAAAACCTTTGTTTTCTGTATTTCTTTGATGTGTTTTCAGCATCATCGAAAAACGAATCGGACATTTTTCTAAAATCAATTATGTTTACATTTATAATATTTTAATGTTCTTTTTATTTACAAACTTACTTAATAAAATCGAAGAGATCTACAAAGATAGCGTACTTATGTATGTATTAAAAAAATGCACAAAACAAGTAAACTGCACAAAAGTGTTTTTTACTTGTCATTCTTATTAAAGAAGCCACGTATTTACTTTCTCGATATTATAGAGTTATTACCAGATTTAAAAAAAGATATATATTTTTAATTTTAAAGTTTAAAATTAAAATATATATAATATTAAGTTGTTAAAAAAAAATTTCCAAAAAATCCCTACAATTCGAAACAAGTAAGAAATCTTTTGCATTAAACAAACAGACGATGCGTTAAAAATGGAATGACAAACTGATGTAATAAGATCGGAAAAATAAAACTGATTGCTAGTGCTTATAAAATATAAGACATGGACAAGTATTCCGAAAAAGATATATTTTGTTTACTATCTTCTATTGACTTTAAAATTGTTAAACGTAAATGCTGAAAATTCAGAGTATTTGTTGTAATAAATTACCAAATTGATCAAATTGTTTAGATTTTCATATATTTTATTTGCATTTGTTACAAATAGTGCAAGAAAACCTAGGTGGAGATTATCAAAGATTCGGCATAGCCGAATTTAACACTCTTACTTGTTTTAATTTTATTTGTCAGTTTTCATTTTTTATTTTTAATTTTTCGTTTTTCAATTTTCATTTTTCATATTTTATTTTTTATTTTCCAGTTTGCAGTTTTCATTTTTCATTTTTTGTTTTTCATTTTTCAACACTATTAAATTACAAATTTTAATTAAACAGTGCTAGAAAATTTTTATTTATTTGTTGATATTTATGTATCTAAACTAATTATTTGTAAAACACAAACATCAACACATAACCGGAATATACAAAATACAAACATTTCTCGAAATCAACTTATCGCTATATTTTGATTTGAATAAGTTGTTAGTTGCGGTCACCGTGTGACATGTAGCATCATCCTATAAAAACCTGATCCAACCATGATCATAGCTTCATACAAAAATCATTGATCATGGTCCACTAATGATGTCCATTGACCGTAACGCGAGCTCCGGTTTCAATTAAAATAACTATGGTCAGATGATGCCACCAACATGTAAACCGCACCAAACGGTGCATCTAATGGAGTCTATAGTGTCTGTTGTCAATTGGTCTCACTCCATGTGAGGCAATTTTGTTTATTAACAAACCCGTGCGGCCAAAACTGAGCCGCATCGCTAAACACAATGTTGCGCTGATACAATTATTATTCGTTATCCGGTTCGAAGGACCAAATATTCATATATGGAAAGACAACTCGTTTGGTTGAGTGAATGTACAATACTATACTGAATGTTTATTAAAACTAAAATCTTTATGAGCTATATATAAAAATCTTAAAGCTAATCTTGAACTAACAATTTAAACACAAATAACACCCTTGAGTGATATTATGAATTTCCCACATATGTTACATTATCTTGAAAAAACAGATAATAAAACTATCCTAAGATAATGCATATGTATGTTATCCAAAGGATTTATAATCCTTAAAAATACATATTACGATATAGCCGTAGAAATATCATTCTATGTGTAACGCAGGATAAATTAATAGACCATGTTCATATTTGAAGAGTGATAAAACATCTAGTCAGTTTCCAACTGCTCCAGAGTCCGGCGAATCAAGGCATATGATGGTCGCATGGCTGAGATTCCTCCACCAGTTGGACCTTATGCGGATGTTAGCCAAGATCTTTGCGCACTTTTCAGCGGCAATATTCTCACATTCCTTGGACGTATTAGTGTTATAGCACCATTTAGAGAGTATGCGGTAGTAAATATATCCACAGCGTCGTACAAGTGCGAATCTATTCACAATGATTTGCCAGAGTATACTGATCATAAATAACAAAAAGTGAGCAGTATGTCCGTTCGTTTGACAGCGAACCATTTCGTTCTATCTAACCATAAAACCATACTTTATCTATTAAATCAATAGCACTGTCTTAAACGTTTTTCATATTTCTTTTATTTTATAAAAGTGTATAAAAGTGTATATTTTCTATTATTAGAAATTATATACATAATCTCGATTCGAACAAAAAAATGTATTATTATTTATCATCATTTCCTTCTATAAATATTAAAAAACGCTATTACAAGGTGCAAAGACACCGACGTGAAAAAGTTCGTTGTAATACAAGTCAAAATATTTGTTAGTTTTGTGAATTCAGATATAGTATCTACCTGATAGAGTATTTTTTTTTTTTTTGAATTTCAAGATGTTCGGGTCGGATTATTGTGACACTGGATCTAAAGCTTTAGTGCTCAACATTTGAGCCAAATCGGACAATACTTTCTGTACGCGCATTGAGTTCAAAGTTCAATTACGCATTTTAATGTAAAAATTATCAAAAAAAATAATTTTTCACAAAAATTTTGATATTAATAATTGTGTTTCAATCAAATTTATTAATAACTCATAATCTGGAGTAAATTATCTTTCTAATAAATCAACAAAATCTATCATAGGTTGAACAGAGGTTTACAACAACAACATGAGTTGAGTGTTGAGTGTTATTTCCTTCTATTTTTCCTAATCTATTACAGCGTTTAAGAACTTGATGATGTGCTTCACCGCCAATGATTTGTATGTTTCCTCCCTAATTTCAGATTCACAAATTAGTTTGTGCCTTGGATATGCAAGCGCTGGACATCGTCCAGGCAGTATCTGTAATTTTATCTTTACCCATATGCATTTTGTATACGATGTAATTGCACGCATAGTGCCGTGTGAGTGCCTCACATAGAGTCTTAGTTTGAATCTGTTCAATATTAGGGCATCTCTGCATGATATTTTTCGAGTGTTAAAGTAGTATTTGTTTGTTCCAATACTCTGCTGACTCAACTTTAATCCATTTGTCGATGTTCCCGGTTATGTCTTTTCTGGTGAATGCGAATTGGGGGTTTGGACCAATGAATGGTCTTTCCGCTCCTCGTCTTGCCTGTTCATCGGCTTTTTCATTTTCTTCATACCCATTGGGACCCGGTACCCGTATAAATGTCACCTTATTAAGTTCAGCTTTCGAATACGGAATTATGGTAATATATTGATTTGTCCAGTGATTTTAGAACAGCGTGGCTGTACGACATTAGATTTATCTTCGTCCTTGTCAGGTTTCTTTCCATTAGTTTAGCAGACTATTAATTTTTCATGTTTTTCAGAACTTTTTTCAGGTTTCTTTCCATTAGTAGATTTTTAATTTTCCATGTTTTTCAGAACTTTTGCATACAAAAAAAAATTTTTTTTTGAATTGTCAAAACATGTGTCCAAAAATTCTGAAGAAATTTGTGATTATTCCGTGAATGATTCTGAACACTTTTTATTCAACAAATTTTTTTCCAAAATTTTTGAACATGTAAAATTTTTCCCCACAGTTTCCCGCAGGCAATTTTTTTAGTATTTACCGTAACGAAGATTCTCAGCTGAAAATTTTTGAAAAAAATACATCCCTGCGCTCCGTAGGGTCACATATGCGCCAAAAATCATTTTTTTTTTTTTTTTTTTTGGAAAAACCAATTTTTGGAGATAGATTTCAGAAAACTGTGAGCCGAAATCAAATATCCCAAAGAAGGATCGATGGGCAAATTCAAGACTAATATTTGAAAAAAAAAAAAACAGCTTAAACACTTGAACTATGTGAGATCTGAGCAATTTGAACTAAACAGTTGTTATTCGTTCCACATTGCGCCGCACATTGGGTTGAATCGTACTCAAAGTGGCGCTTAATAGGTATTTTCAAATGAATTTTTTCTAATAAAGTTTGGTATCGGGTAAAATTATATAAAATTGTGCGTCACTAATGATCTAAATCAATGTTTATAGTTACTTACTTTTTCTGCTGTGTTCTGTCAAAGTGCAACAATTTTTCGTATTTTTCTTAAAGTGATAAAAATGTAAATTCAATAAATTTCAAGTGAATTTTTTTTATATTTAGACTATTAAAAGTAAAAATTTTATATTGGAACAACTCAGGTATTTTAATATATATTTAAGTATTTTTGTTTTGGTGTTTTTTCTTAAAATATTTTTCAATTTTTTTTTTTTTTAAAACTGCAAATTTAGAGTGTTTTCAATTTTTGATGGAATGCAACGAAAAATGTTGAAATTTGTTTGTTATAATATTTTGTGATAAAAAAGTTTGATATTTAACCTATTATATTAAGAAAAACAACGTGCGCGTTTAATGCCGTTTTTTAAATATTTACGGCCGTATTGATAAAAATTAAAGTGTACTTCATGTAGACTTTATTGTGTGTTTTACATACAAATTTTGTTGATAAAGTCTACTTGAAGTACACTTTAATTTTTATGAATACGGCTGTTAATGTTTAATGAAAAAACTGGTAATTTTATTATTTTTTTTTGTTGATTTTATTTTCTCTTTACATGTGTTACATTTGGTTAGAGATGGGCTGATGAGTGAGATGACGTCACGCTTATTCACCAACAAATTTTAAAATTTCATGTTAACCCTCCGATGGGCAGTAACTCGAATGGGCAGTTACAGACTTTGTCGTCTGGCCAGACGAAAACTTTTATTGCACAATTACAGGTGAACACGCTGTAGTTATGGTCATTTTGTTAATGTTTATAATGAGAATATGTATATATATGTATTCTGTATATGTTTGAGCAATATTTACTATGTTACATAGAAAATACAGTGCAAAAAAACAATATTTTTTTTTAAATGGTGCGTGGTAAAGAAGAAGAAAGCATATATTTCAAAAATTCATAACTGCACTGTATTCTTAATCGGACCGGTTTCTGGCATTTCAGCCTTCATCAGCGATTTATTGAACATTGTGATAATTGTTATGTTTTAATTGAATAGATTGTTTCTATATGAAAATTTTTTCTACTTAGGGCGGCCGTGAGGTTTTGAACCGTGAACCTTCACATACACGCATATTTTTTTTTATTTTCTACTTAAGTTAAATTTTGTTTTAATTTATTTATTTTAGAAGGAACAGTTTTGTTTATTTTAATATATAGTGTATGTACTTATGTAATTTGGTTTTCTATGTTGCTGTTGTGTACATTTTGAATGCATTTGTGACACTTGTGTTGCACATTTGCGTGTGTAAGGCAAACGGGGTCGTCACATTGTTGGCAACGGAAGCGGGTTTTTCGATGCTTGCGAGTTTCGCAAAGACACATAGCGCATGAACCAGGCCTATATACTTGTGGGGGTACCAGAGTGGCTATTGGTGTCATCTGAAATGATATTAAGACAAGAAAAAGTTTAATATTTGTGTATGAATGATTTATACATATACATATACATACCGCTCCATAAATTTTCAAGGCTTCTTGAATATTGGGAAATCGAGTAATGTTTGGATTTTTAGCTCTCTCTTGCATTTGGGGCAACACCAGCTGCGTGCATAATTCAATAATAAAACTACGTCGTTTGTCACTCTTCTTTTTTGGTTCCAACTCATCGTGAATGATAAACGAAGCTAAACCGGATATGTCGAGCAGATTGGAAAACATAGCCAACGACCAACGCCTGGTTGAACGTTTGCACATATAACCCGTTACCATTTGATCCATGGTATCTACACCGGCTTTGTTTTTATTATAATCCAAAATTTGCTTAGGCTTAGCTGTATTTTTTGTGTTATCAACGGTATTGGAATAATGCTCGGTCGAGAGTAACAATACCACCTTTTTCTTCTTGGCAGCATACGAACACAAAGAAACAGCATTGTTATAACAAAATAATGTGCTATACAATTCGCGGGTGTTGGTTTTACCATGACGCAATTCATCAGGAATAAATCGTTTGTTGGCTCGAACAGTTCCAACAAGTGATAATCCAACTGACATGAGATGTGAAGCCAAAGGCAAGGTGGTAAAAAAATTATCGGTGTAGACAATACGTCCAGTGCGGTGATATTTCGAGACCAACTTCACGACGACATTTTCACCTTGTTTTGTTTCGCTTTCTGCGCCTTCCAATTTGCCTGTGTAAATTATCCCTTTCAACGGAAAGTGGGATTTTGCATCGCAAATCCACCAGACTTTAATCCCATATTTCGCTGGTTTGGACGGTATGTACTGCGTAAATCTGGTTCGGCCACGGAAAGGGAATAATTGTTCGTCCACTGTGACATTGTCATGTGGTATGTACACACGCTCAAGGTTAGCCATTACCATCATCCAAATATCGTCTATATGCGCAGATTTGCTAGTCAATAGACGTTCTGCACGAGTCGCACTGTTGTCAAAACGTATATATCTCGTGATATGTATGAAACGTTTCATTGACATAGTGCCTCTATAGATCGCATGATTGTACGAAGCCCACAATTCCTTTATTGGTTGTTTATTTGAGCCGAAAACACCAGCAAATAGTAGCAAACCAAAATATGCATACATTTCATTTATGTTAGTGGGCGTCCATGTCTGAATTCGGCTCGGATTAGCCGCATTCCATTTGGCAGTAGTCTCACTAGCTTTGCGGTTGGTCTCTCGAACAATAATTGAAACAATTTCTGGGGTCATTATCAATCTAAAAATGGCCATAGGATTAGCAACAGTACCAGCGATAGGGCCATGACGTCTAGTACGAAGAACGTTATGCTTTCGTATACGACCGACAGCCGGCATAGGATCGATAAACCACTGTGTGTTATCTCGCGATGTGTAGAATCTACCACCTTGCATTTCAGTAACACCTACCATTGTAGAAAATAAATTTTCTTGTACAGGATTTTCCACTTCCATTCATCTTCATTAGATTCCTCGCGAGTGTCATTTTCAACCACGAGCTCATCGAATGCATTTTCGTGTGGTATATAGTTCAAATCATCGTCATCACTACCATCAAAAAAATCTTCCTCATCATCACTGTTACACATAATGTGGCAAATCTTTCACCTAGCTCTTGCCTAGCCTCTGCTGATAATTGATTGTACCGTGTGGACCGCCGGACAACCATATCGACAACTTCATCATCGGTAAGAAATAAATCCATTTTCACCACAAATAAAACAAAGCTATTAGCCGAACAAAAGTAGACAAAACCGGCAAATCAAAATTAACCACAAAATCACACGAAATGTTGATGTTCACTGCTCGAATTTCAAACACCGACTATTACAGACAAGCTTGTTCTTCAAAGAAAGATATTTCAAATCACGAAAAAATAAAATTTCAATAGTGTACCATGATTTCAAAAGTATTTTTGAATTCACAGAATTCAGTTCTTTCATAGTTCAAATATTGAAATCATGGCCAACTACAGCAATTTTAATTTCAATAATGTGAAATGGTTTCAAATTTATGCTTGAATTCACAAATTCAATTTTATCGTAGTTCAAATATTGAAATAAATCATGGCCAACTACAGCAATTTTATTTTGAAAAAGTACTTTTTTCTCAGAAATGTTCTTTCGTCTGTCCAGACGACACAGTTCAAATACGACGTTACTGACTTTGAAGCAAAAGTTTGTTCTACCAACAGTTACAAAATGATTTAAATTTGTTTTTATTGTATCGAGCGACTCTGTATTTGAAAAGTCATGAGAGGGTTTCCCGATTGAGCGCATAGAAAAAAAGTTATTAGGATAAAAAGAACCATTTTGTCTGGCCAGACTACATAGTCAAACGGAGGGTTAATAGCATTTAAAATTGTTGCTGATATTCACACGAACATAACACATAGCATGGTTACTACACTATACTATACTATAGTATAACCGAAAAAAGCATTCACGTTTAGTTTACAGATCTCGCGTCATTGAGTCGCATTCAAAGGCAATTTAGAGAGAGAACTGGGTTGATTATTGACCAACAAAACCAGGCTTTGGAAACTCGAACGGTGGTAATGCTGCAAGGCGTTTTTTTAAGAATGCTGAAATATCAGCAGAAATTACAAGAACTGATTAAAAATATGCAAAATTTAATGTTTAATGAAAAAACTGGTTATTATAATTTTTTTTGTTTGATTTTATTTTCTCTTTGTTTTCGCTGTTTCTAGTGGTATTGAGGTCAACATTGAAAAATTTTCAAATTTCGCTAATAATACAGCCAGACTATTTGTTAAATATTATCCATGGTATTATATGGCTCCTACTATACATAAATACTTCATTCACGAGCCAGAAATTATATCAATTTCAGCATTGCCTATTGGTCAAGTAACTGAAGAAGCTCAGGAAGCTAGAAATAAGGACTTCTAAAGTTATAGGGAGCACATTTCGCGTGATTGCGGTCGGGAAAACACAATAGAAGACGTATTTAATTGATTTCTTTTACGTTCTGATCCCTTCATTACAAGCATGAGAAATAGTTGTAAAAAAAATTGAGCAAATGCTACAGTCCGCATTGGAATTACTTATTCTTCCCATCAGTGAAAATGGTAATGGCGATGATCATGAAGATGAGGATTAATACGATAAATTTAATGATTAATACGATGTAAATGATAATTTTGTGTTAAATATAAAATTTTAATTAAATGATGATTAAAACCAATGATTTTAAACAAGTTAGAGTGTTAAATTCGGCTGTGCCGAATCTTTGATACCCTCCACCTCGGTTTGTGTCTTGATAATAAATGTAAATGAAAAAGTAAACAATTTGGTAAACTTAATACCAAATTATTTCAGCAAAGTCTTTGGGTTGGTTTTCGTCTTTTCTATTATTTCGGATTTATTTCGGTGTTTTCTTTTTGGTCATCGTGGTTGCTGATCGGCATGCATTTAGGTTATATACCTATATGCATGCGTTTCCGGTTATATGACATAACTTCTCGTTTAATTTAGTTTTTGCTAATTAAATAGCTCGCCCTAACCTCCATTGCAAAGGTAATGGTTGTGTAGGGTGGCTACATGCATTAAATCATGCTAATTGGAGATGGCTGTATAATTCCTTTTAATTGGCGAAATATTTTTTCATTGCGGCCATATAAATAGTTCGGCTGGAATAACAAAATAATAACCAAAAAAAAACTCTCTCAACTTTTTTTAGTAAAATATTGCCATATTTGGAAAACATAGAGAACAAATTTATAATAATAAATAATCAAATTAGGGATGCCAAACGCAAAAAACCAAAAGTCCCACACATTTTAAATAAAATAATTTAATGTTATCTTTATTTTCTGAAAAACTTCAAATTTTCATCCAAAAAAATTGTGAAAATTTATATATAAAAAATAACATTCTCATCAAATTACGTTTGCTTATGTAACAATTTTTATGTTAGCAATTCTTAAATATCATTTAAGGGTTTCTTAAATTCATTCAATTTAAATTAATATTTTCTGTAGTGCGATTCTGTAAATTTCAAATTCAACTATCTGACAATCGCAAAATATATCGACAGCTATTGTTGTTTGCACTAAGGATTAAGTAATTCTCTAAGTACATACATCTTAACGAGAGTCGACAAATCTATTTTTCTATTTATTTAAATTGTAGACGAGTGGCATCTCTGTCAAAATAAGCGAAAAACACAAAGAAGAATAGAAAAAAACAAATTACTTCGTGTTTGACAGGATGATTTTATGTTTATGTTTAATATCTTTATTTTTTTTACTAATATTTCTGTGTATTTATTTGAAAATGAAATAATGAATTGAATATGCTATTTAATTTTTTTATTTATATAAAAAAGTTTTTTAATAAAAGCAAAATATTTTCACAATTTTATGATTTTTATTTATGTATGACGACATTTCAACCTAAAAATTTAAGTTTTTATCGATTGAATAAACAACACAAAAATGGTTGTCGTTTAAGGCGCTATTACACGAAGTGTTTTTTACATATGTGCTGTCAAATTTTCCCGCAACCAAAGTTGTACACATCGTGTGATACATATGAAACATTGTTTATGTACAATACATGAGGAAAGTCACATGTACATTTTTCAATTAGAAAAATGTGACAAACATATGAAAATACAACACTGCTTGTGGCGAAAGAAAAAACAGAGTATATTATAAAGATTAATATTGAAAGAAAAATAAATTGTTTAGTATTAGTTAACAATAAAAAAATATATAACCTTTTTTTTAATAATAAATTTTTGTAAATTCACAAATTAATTCAGCTGTTGTTTACATTTAGAGGTTATGTCATACGGAAATACATATGTACGTGTGATAGCGAAAATTATGAATCGTATGTAAAAGACAATTTTGACAGACATGAGGAATTTCATATGGATAAAAAAAAGTGACAGTACGTATGTAAAAAACACATCGTGTAATAGCATATTAAGATAACAACAACAGCTGAGTTTAACAATACCGAATATCGTTTAAAAATTTTAGTGATAATTTTGCGATTTTTTTTTTAACGATTCGACTATCGTTAAAAGAAGTTACTGATTCACGTAACTGAAAAGCTATTAATTTCTCCTGAATGTCAATATTTTTTTTAAATGTAAAAATTTTTTAAATGTTAACATAGGTATTTGGTGTTTTTGTTTTTTTAATTTCAATTTGTGTTTAACGAATAAAATTTATATATTTAAGATGCAATTGATGTCTTCTAAATTTAAAATTATAATTTCCGACGTTTTGATATGATATTCTGAAATTCAATTAATTGTAATTTATAATTGGAAATTTTTAATTCCAGTTTTTAGAATTGATATTTTCTTAAATTTGAATGGAAAATTCAAAAAGTGCAATTTTGTATTTATGTGAATAATAATGCTTTAGTAATTATAAACAATTTTTAAAAATTAGATGTAATCGCATTCAGATATTTTTTAGGTAAAGCAGAATAATAGTTCTATATAACTATGTAGAACTGTTTTGAAAGCAAAAAACTCATTGATGAACTCGGTAACTCTATTTTGTAAAGACAATAAAAAGTTAATATGCCAAACTTATGTTCATATTTGTAAAAGAATAATGAAAAACTTATGAAATAAAAGACCAGCCCGTGTATACCCTTAACATTGTTCTGTATGATATCTATTTCAAAATATTGACATTCGTGTTAAAATAGAAATAACTATTGCAAAGCTTATTAGAACAAACAAAAATTGTGACGCCATCTACTGTGTCATAGTCACGCTGAGCAAAATGAAGTGACACTCTGTTAATGCAAAAGAAATGTATTTTCCCCACAACAAAATATTGCAGAATTTTATGTAAATAAAATAATATACCGATTTATTTCTAACATGCAGTTGTTATGGATATACATACATATATAATATATGTATATTATTTGTATTATTTAATATGTTTATGTAAATTTATAAATAAATTTATACCTAAAATTTTTTATATATGTATATTATTTTTTATATGTATATTATTTGTATTATTTAATATGTCTATGTATGTATATGTAAATATTACACACAAAATATGCAACATCAAACGTTATTTTTGTGTTTTTCTCTTTAAATAAATTTATACATAAAATTTTTTTTTTTGCTAAATTTACATTGTTTTTTTTTTTTTTATTAACAACTAGGTATTTTAGCATTATTTGCTTTAGATGTTGGTGAATTTTTACTCCCTTTATATTAGCCCGTAGTGTCTGCTTGTCGAAAAAATTTTGGATCGATTTTAACCCCTTTCCCGTGACCCGTTCGATCTGAAATTTTGCAGGCAGGCTCGCGGTAATAACAGAAATGATCTAACAAATTTTTTTAGTGATGCCAAAACAATGGAAACTTTTAAATTTTTCTACCAGAGTTAATAAAAAAAATTTACAAAGGGTTAGTTTTTATTATATTATTACCACAAAGACCACAAAAACAACAAGTCCAGCTATGACAACAACACAACATTTAGAATAACAACAAGAACAATATAGAAACATCATATTTGTAATTTTTTTTTTATTTTTCAGAGATTTCCCTGGACCTGTTCCACCGATTTTAATGATTTTTGAAACACAAATCTTCTTATGAATTTGGTGAATTATTCTCACTAAAAATTATCACTGTAGCTGCACTATTGAGGGCGTGATCGTGACAAGAACAACATAGAAAATTATATTTTTTCAAGACTTTTTTTAGTTCTTCATTCAAATCTCGGGCCCTAATCGACCGATTTGGACGATTTTAAATAGCAAACTTTTCAGGATGTTCATGAATCATTTTTTATGTCAACGAACATCCTAGCTGCCCGATTGATGCCGTCATCGTGATTTCCACAGACGGACAGACGGACAGACGGACATACGGACATACGGACAGACGGACATCGCTATATATACTCCGGTTGTTATAAGGATCACAAATATATATATTTTATGGGGTCCAAAAATTTTTTTTTCTAATTATTACAAACGGAATGACAAACTTATATATACCCTCTGCACACTGGAGTGGAGGGTATAAAAACAAAAAATTGCCTATCAATAATTTTTTTCAATATTTTTTTCTGAAATGGATGTTTTTATGTGTTTATGATTATTCATCAATAAAAAAAATGCTTTCTAATATGACCTTTTTGAGTTGAATTTATGGAGTTTTGGAATGTGGATAAAAAAATCTGATTTTAATTTGAAATATAAATACATATTAAATATTTATTCTTTTAACATTTCTTTAAATAATATACTTTTTGCAATTTAATTTACTAGTTTATCGCCTTTTATTCCAAAGTTACAGCGAAAATTCTGAAATAAGAACATTTTTCCCCAAATACAGAGAGGTGCCTACCGGGTTAAAAATAATTTTTTTTTACCGTTTTGTTTTTTAAATAATGGCTATTTATTTATTAATGAATACCCATTAATAAAAATAACAGTATTTTAAAATTACGACTTCCGTGAATTAATCGCCATTTTGCATACCATTCAACCCACGGTGCGGCGCCGCCTTACTTATAACAAACACATAGAATCGAAATCAATACAAATAAAATTAAAATAAATTCAACTTACGTGCCTGACTTGCATAAATCCAAAGCTAGGTCTTGATTGTAAGTTATTGATATATAATTCAATCATAAGGCCCATTTGGTGCTACGGTAGACAGTTATGCGGAACCGCTTCGGCATATAATATAGAGAAAATACTGAAATGCTAAAATTAGATCCTACAGTTTATTACCCGCATCCCATGGTATGTGAGAAATTGCAATTGCATAGTGAATTAAACGTACTCCTAGTTAAAGTCGAAATTATAAAAAAAAATGTTCAAGCTACTTGCAAAAACTAGAAACTCACCATATCAACTATCGCATCCACCAACGCCTCAGAAGGAGAGAAACTGCAGATCCCATAATAAATGCTAACCCAAGGAATACTTATTTATATTGAATTTATGTAGAAAGATCAAATTTCATTTGGCACCTGACGGATTTAATATTTTATGTATTAGTTCTAAGATTTGAATAATTGTTGTTAGTTCACTATGTGAAAAAAATATACAATAAATAAATACATGCAAATAAATACATATGTAACGAGTAGTTCCCTGTCTGCAAAAATTGGTATTTTCCTTTAAAAGCACATTAAAAATTTATAGGGCTATAACTTGTCGTATGCAATTGATGTTGATGAAGTGCAGAAAAATCCAACTTGTCCGTTCCTATCCTAATTTCAACCAAATAAATGATAGATAGATATTCGAAATTCGCTACTTTAAAATTACTCCATAAAATAATCGTATCTTAGCATAATTTTATTTAGCTCATTTTTATATTTAAAAAAAAAACAAGTAAGAAAATTATAGTCGGTCTAGACCGACTATACGATACCCTATACCATGTCCTATCTCTTAGGCCCAACTAACTGGACATAGAAAATAAGCAAAAACCAAATTTGAGTCTGATTTTTATTAATTTTTTTGGCTGCAGATATGAAAAAATTCATATCGGATGCTATATATATATGGGGACTAGGTCCGAAAATGGACCGATCCTGATCATGTTTGGTAAAGTCTCTTGTATTTTGCAAAAATATATACAAACAAAATCTGAGAAGAATCAATGCAATATTTTTGTTTTTTCATAGATTTAAGTGAAGATCGGGAAGCAGCTCTATATGGGGCCAAAGGGAAATTTTTGGACTACTCATTAATGGACGTAATGAACGCATACAAAACCCAATTTGAGTAAGATCTATATGACAATTTGGATCTTATGGCAATTTATGTCGATTTCATAGGGGTAATTTGTAAGGGGGCTAGGTCTGAACATGGACCGATTCTCACCAATTTCAATAGCGTTCATCCCATGGCCGATAAAAGCTTATATTCCAAATTTCGTCAAAGTATATTCATATTTGCGACCTACAGTTTGATTACAAGCTTTACATGGACACACAGACGGACGGACGGACGGACGGACGGACGGACATTGTGAAATCAACTCAGAAAGTGATTCTGATTCGATCGGTATAATTAAAGATGGGTCTAGGTCAAATATTTTTGGTTGTTGCAAACAGCAGCACAAAGTCATTATACCCAAACCACATAGTGGTATAGGGTATAAAAAACAAATAGATAAGACATCCTTTCGAGAAGTAGAATACCATTTATTGATCGAAAAATAAATACTTTCAGAACAATCAATACATCAAAATATTTCGATAAAAAAAAAAAATCTTATATAGATATTTGTATTGCAGACTGTAGATTGCATATTATAAAAAAGAATAATACCTTAAACTGCATTGAAACTTTAGAATATGACAGTGATCATAATTCTTTGCAAATAAATGCTTATATGAATAATGAAAAACAACTTTTTACATTAATAAAAGAAACTGAAACTTCGACATATATGTAAATTAAAGAAAACAGATTGGAGAAAATTTCAAAATAAAATCAAAAGCACATTAGAAACCAATACACAAATACCAAATAATCGTAACCTCACAAACACTGAAATAGATTTTCAAATTCAGAGACTTAATGATATAATAAAGGAAACTGTAGAAGATTTTACACCTAAATTTAAAACCCATGATTATTTTCATAAACTAAACAACCCAATGATTAAAAAATTACATGTAGAAAAAAAAGTGAAAAACTTACATTGATTAAGAAACATTACAGATTGCAGCATATGTTATTTGAGTCATCTCTTAATTTGTTAAAAGTTAAATGAAAGTTGGTTAAAAAACTTATACACGAAAATATTATTACAATTTTAAACAAATATGTACAAGAACAGTTAACTTAAATAGATTCGAAAGACTCAAAAATTATGTTTGAAAAAATAATGAAAAACCTTTACTTCTGCATAATTTAAAAATTCCAGAAAACCAGGAGTATTTATTAAGTAATGCAAATATAGAAGTTGGAGAGTTAGAGAAAGACAGTGAAAATAATTTCATAATTCACGAAAAAGAACAAATGCTAGATATTATCGGCAGCTTATTTGAGTCAGTTCACTCCTACAAACAAATAAATAATAGTAACAATTTACATATAAAAGTTAATGATACTTTCAATAAATTTTTAGTAACGAAATCTTACTTCGAATACAATATGACCACTATAACAAATTTTAATCTAGAAAAAATTTCAAACAATTTAAATGAAATGCAAGCTGGAGATTATTTCATAACGAGAAAGACAATATTATACATTTTCTCTAAAATAAGTGGTAAATTGTCGTCAGGGATAGATAAGGTACCAAATATAATTTCAAAAAATTTACCAGATATATTGATTTTTGAGTATTGTAATCTATTTAACAATATGTTAAATAACTCATATCTTTCCAAAAACTGAAAAATCGCTAAAGTTGTTCTATTACCCAAAAAAGATAAAGATATTAGTAATCCGAAAAATCTTAGGGGTATAAGTTTACTCCCCAATATTAGTAAAATTTTCGAAATGTGCATAAATAATAATATAAATAAATTTTGTAACAACAACAACCTGATTAGTGAAAAACAATTTGGATTTAAATACAAGCACTCGACTATAAATGCCATACATTTACTCACATCGAATATAAATTGGAACTGGAATAAAAAATTATGTACAGGAGCTTGTTTAATAGACATGGAAAAAGCTTTTGATAACATTTGGATAGCTGGTTTGATATACAAATTAATTGATTATAAATTTCTATTACATTTAATAATACTCATATATAATATGATAAGTGATAAAACTTTTATGGTGTTTCACGAGAAATATAAAAGCAGAAAAATTTTAAAAATCATTAATGGGTTACAACAGGGCACTGTTTTCAATATATTCATTTTAGACCTACTTAGCAAAATTGAAAATATTATATCTTTTGCATATGATATTATAATATATCATGCTGACTGCACAATTGATAAAATTAATAAAAACTTACAAAACCTGTTCAATATCGTGGAACAATTTGCCTTGGATTGGAATATGAAAATAAATATAGAAAAATGTGAAAAAATATTATTTAGACCAACAGTAGATAAGTGCAACAGTAACATTAAAAAAATGGAAATCATTTGGAATTAAGTCCAACATAAATAATTTTAATATACCAAATAAAGAAATTGTCAAATTCCTAGGTATATATTTAGATAAATTTTTATATTTTAACAACCACATCAAAGAGGTACTTATCAAAGCACGGAACGCATTCTTCTTATATAAAGCATTTTTTTTTTTCAAGATATATTAAATCAAGAGTAAGGATTATTATGCACCAGTCACTTATTAGACCAATTCTAACATATGGATGTCTAATTTGGTTTAATATTTCACCATCTTATATGGAAAAAATTCGGGTATTTGAAAGAAAATGTTTAAGGTCTTGCACTTCGTTATTTAAATCTCCAAAAAGTAATTTTTTAAAATATGTGTCGAATAAAAAGTCATATAATGAATCAGGTATAATAAAATTTGATAATTATATAATTAATTTAATAAGATATAATATTTTGAGATGCACAGCATGTACAGAAAATAATTTAATAATGGCTCCGTACTTTTCAAATGAAGAATATATATCTGAAACATTACAAAAAGGGTTCATCCCACCGGAGGCCTTTTTATATCTAGATAAAATAAATTGAATACAAAATGAAAATGGCATTCCAGCCTTGTATATGTAGATATGATGAAAGTATTGCTAATAGGGAACTTTACATTTTGCAAAGATCTAAAACCAAATTCTGGTGGTTACATCAGTAAAAATTTTGCAATTCCTCGCCTTTTTAACCTTTAGACTTTAGTTTTTTTTTTTTGCTAACATATAAGTAATGTTTTTTCAATATTTTCATTACAAATTAAAAAAATTAATATATCTTCTTCATTTGAAGTACATAAAATATTTATTTTTTGTAAAACCAAACTTATTATCATATTAATAATACTAGAGAGCCCGTATAAGGGACTTTGTACATATGTAAGTATACAAAACTATTATTGAGAACTAGTGTTTATTATAGTTTAAGTTTTGTTTCAATATTGTGAATAAATAAACGATTTAAAAAAAAATAAATATTTCGATAATTTCAATGTATAAATTTGTGTCGGTATATAAAGGGTACGTCATAATAGCAATGATTTTGATTGATCTCAGTGTGTTAAGTATAGTTGAATAATATAAACTATCAACGTTTTGACCTGGATATGTGCCAATAACAAATGTCACTTAAAAACGGAAGTTGAGCGATGAACATGAGCTTAACACAAACTAAGGGGGAGGACTTTGTCATCGTTTATACAATGTTTTCGATACTATAGTTACAAATTTTTAAACTATTTTTATCCATTTTTCTTTAATTTTTTATTTTTTTGCACATACAGATTTCAATAAAGTTTTATTTTTTCTGTGACATTTTTGACGATGACTATGGCCACGTCGTCATCGTAGTTGTGATGATGACATTTTCATCATTCTCTACATAAAGAACAGTTCACTTAAAATTGCAACTGACTTTGAATGCAATACCTTCTAAATGCAATAGCAATATATAAGTAGTTGCTATAACAAAGTAAAAAGCATATATAGACATATTTAGCTATAGACATATGTAGAAAGTATATATAAACCTTTAGATTTTGAACGAAATCTCATGTCTCTATCGCGATTTGTTCCATTTAATTCAATGTTAATTAAATTCTATTTATTATATCCATTTTCAATTTTTTTTGAATGCTCACGGTTTCACAACACACTACAATCTGAACTCTTCTCATTACAAGTTTAAAAAATATTTAAGCAAGTGTCCATGAAACGTTCTCCATAATTAATTTCTACAGAGCTCAATTTATCCATTCTAGACAATATATTTACAATCTGCAATTATATTTTGTTTTTCTATATATCTTATTATATAACTTCCATTTTATCATATTAGTTTTTAAATTCTTAAACGAATTGTAATTTTAAGTGAACCATTGATTTTATTGCAAATTGCACCCAATGTTAAAATGACACAATTCACAGAAATTTTTATAAACGGTAGTATTGCAAAAAGGAGAGGAGAATAAACGTATAAATTTTTAGTACAGTAACCAAAATTAGTGAGTGTTCGAGTTTTCTAATAAACAAAAATATGTATGTATGTGCTGATAGAATACATTGATATTGGCTAACTATTTTGTTTCCAACAACAAATCTTGAAATTTGGATTTAATTTGCGGTAGATCCCAGTTGTGTTGAAAAAATAAAAAATATTTGTTTGTTGTTAAAATTGAAAATGATGTCCTTTTTTTGTATGTGCGCAAAGAAAAAAATTCGACAAGTGAATTGTTTCAAAGTTTTCTAACTGTATTTTCGAGTGTATCAACAAAAATTTAAGATTGAAAAATTGTAATCCAAATAAACCCGAAATTGTAATTCCATGCAAATGTCACTCTAAGGTGCAATATTAAAATTTTAATTTAAATAATTTTTATTGATGCCATGAAAAATTACAATAAAAAATTTTTACTGTATAATATTGAATTAGAAGGATCACAGATTGTCATGACTCTCACTATGGAATTAGCCTCAAACCTCTCACGACCATTTTTATTTTTTCTTATATTTTCCACATTTTCCAAGCAATTTTTTTTTTTAATTTGAATAGAGTCGACAGAAGATACTTTTAGCTTTCAGACCATACCAAAAATTTGGGAACATGTATTCTCAGGACCTAAGACTGGGATCACTGTCTGAAATCTGAAAATACTGTTTTTTTAAATCATTTTTGGATGTCATTAATTAGGACGTTATTGAACCAAAAATATTAAAATTATGATATAACATGGACCAGTATCTCTGACTTTCGGAAACACCAAAATATTTGGAATCGGCTTATTATTATGCCCATTGGTCATCAAAGCTAAAAAAGATGTTTTATAGTTTTATATTTTTGTTAAATTAAAAACTTCATAATATTAAATCAACGATTAATTAAACTATAAATAAAAAGAGTTAGAAAAAGGTAAATTCTAAATATATAAAAAATACAAAATCAATTATGGTAATCTCCGAAGCAATTACGGTTTTTTGTGACACATAAAGGTTTTTTACAAGAGGAACACATGGCGTTTGTCCGATTTTCGTATCCATTTTTTTTTTACAAACAGCACATCTTTTTCGAGGTACGTCTTCATTTCTGGTGAGATAATGGCCATTTACTGGGCAAACACCCTGAAACGTTTGGGTCCTTCAAAATCAGTAAATTGATTGTTCACTAATTTTAACCATTGACGACCAATGGGATATATATATCCCATGGATTTTTTCCCTGCAGAAATTGAAAAAAAAAATATTTTTGACGACACTTTTGTTTAGAAATGTTGGGTTGTTAAGTACGAATCCACAAAAAAAAAATTTGCAGCAGTTTAGTTTGGGTCGTGAGAGAGTTAATCACAATGTTTTCTACTCTCTGCGTTCTGTATATGGGAGCTACTACGCATAATCACCCTCGTGATATATATATGTTACGAAATTTTTTGTCTTTTAGAGCCCTCAAAATATGGTGGCGTGGAAAATGAACAAATTATTTTAAATTTATTGCGGTTATCTTCACTAGGTGTTTACTTTGAAGCTTACAGTTCCTCAAAGTATGTCTCATAAGCGGTACTTTAGAAATTATAAAATCAAAACAATTATTTTCTGTTTTTACCTGTATTTATTATATTTTTATACCCTAAGCCACTATGTGGTTTGGGTATAATGACTTTGTGCTGCTGTTTGTAGTTACCAAAAATATTTGACCTAGACCCATCTTTTGTTATAGCGATTGACTCAGAATCACTTTCTGAGTCGATTTAGCGATGTCCGTCCGTCCGTCCATCTGTCCCTCTGTGTCCATGTAAACCTTGGAATCAAACTACAGTTGAATATATTTTGTTGAAATTTGGTATATAAGCTTCTATCGGCCATAGGATGAACGCTATTGAAATCGGTAAAATTCAGTCAATCTTCAGACCCCTATGAAATCGACATAAATTGCCATAAGATCCAAATTATCATACAGATCTCCGTAAAACTGGGTTTGTATGTGTTTATTATATCTATTAATTAGTAGTCCAAAAATAATCCCTATGGGACAATTTCTAGTCATAGGCCCCATATAGAGCTGCTTCCCGATCTTCACTTAAATCTATAAAAAAAAGAAAATATTGCACAGATTTTTTTCAAATTTGGTTAGTATATAGTTTTTCAAAATATAAGTGACTTTACCAAATATGGTCAGAATCCATTTCCATTTTTCGACCTAATCCCAATATAAATATGGCACCAGATATGAACTTTTTCATATCTGCAGCCAAAAGTATTAATAACAATGCCACTCAAATTTGATTAATGCTTATTTTCTATATCAATCAGTTGGATTGAAGAGATAAGGTATCTAAACCATAGTATAGGGTATCGTATAGTCGGTCTAGACCAACTGTAACTTTCTTACTTGTTTCTATTTTATTTTTTTATATAAAATATCCAAAATTTTTGTATTACTAGACTAGAAAACCTATGAAGGCTTACTAGAAATGCTTCTTAAGACAACGGGCTCTGAAATACTCAAGTTAAAAGTTCGATACCATTAACAGCAATATTTTGAGAGCTTATCGATTCAAAAAAAGTCTCAAATGATACTCGACTAAAAATCTTGGGTATTTTAGTTAGATATTAAGCTTCGAAAAAAGCAAAGTTGTAGAATAATTTTATCTGAATAGCCTAGTAATATTTTAATTTAATGATGTTATTATTTATTACGGTTCTGCGGGCTAAAAATATATCTTATAATTTGGAAGAGTCTTAAGACTTGAAGTCATAAATAAACATCTATAATATTAATAGGCTAGGCGATTTCTTGTGACCGATGTTTTGTTCTACCGTTTTATCTCGATTTTGATCAAACGTGTATTATTTGAAAGGTATTTCTTTTTAACCGTTTTCCAGATTTACAGATTTTTAAACTTTTTCCTTTATTTTGAGTAAATTGCATTTATAATTATACAATGCTATGTGTGTTTCTATTAAATTTGTTAATGTTTTTGTAATAAAAATTAGTTTTGTTTTTTGTGTTGATTTTTGGATTGGCTATAATTGATTAGCATACCTTTAGGGTCTTTATTTAAAGAAAAAAAAAAAAAAATTTCCTAGAATTGCACTCGAATTTCGAGGGCAAGAATCTGCTAGTAAATTATTAACATAATCAAATTTTAGTAAGATTGGCCGTTAGTGTCTGCATACAAGTTAACGTAAAGTAACAGATTGTCGAGCTGACATTGTTAAGTCGACTAAGAACGTGATTTCGAGTCAATCGGTATGACTAGAGATAGTTGCAAACATCAACACAAGCTAAATATTTTTTGTACATATTTTCGAACTAAGTGATTTAAGGAAATCAAATAAATATATTTTAAAATTAAGCACAAATATCCTATTTGTATCAAACGATTACGAGCAAAAGCTTCACTCGTCATTCCTCAACACATATCCTCAAAAAAAATCAATGCCTCCTTATACATTTCCTCTAAATAATTCAACTGAACATTAAACGTTAACGTAAGCATTCGTTCTTCCGTAACGTAATCATGATATCTGATCCAAAAATCAGATGGATTGCAAGTTGAGATAATGATAGAAAATTGAATCCGAATTTGCTGTGGTTATGCTGATAATGACGAATCTGCTAATATATTTTCTCAATGTGTATCGTGTTCAGGCAATCCTAATTTCTGACATGCTTTACAATAAGTGGCGCATAATTCTCCAACCATAATCAAACAGGAATTAAATAAGCGTAGTAACGCTCGCGAGCAGAGCCTTTGTGTTGTATACCGATACCGATAAAAGTTATTTCTCAAAAGAAAAATGCAAATGAATTAACACGTTTTATATGGGAAAAACATACAATCACAAAAGTATGCGTAAATCGCATATGCGTAGACATTTTTTGCTTAACTATAAGCGAAAGTAGACCTTTGCAACGCATGACAATCGGTTGAGTGGTTCACATATAGAGAAGAAGAATCTATAATATTAATAGGTTAGTGGATTTCCGGTGACCGATGTTTTGTTCTACCGTTTTACGGAATTTTAAATTTTTTCTTTTATTTTGAGTAAATTGCATTTAAAATTTCTATAACACGTATATAAAATTATACATATGCTATGTGTGTTTTACTAAATTTGTTAATGTGTTTGTTTATGAGTTTATTATCTTTATTCACAATAATAATAAACCATAAAAGTGTTGATTTGTGAATTGGTTAAGTTGAAAAATAAAGCTGTCTATAAATTGCACTCGAATTTCGAGCGCTGGAATCTGCTAGCAATATATAAATTTATTAGAACAATTGAAGAGAAATAGTGATAATAATTCGATAATTTTCAAAATCAAATTAAAAATAAACAAGAAAATTGTAGTCGGCGTAGACCGATCATACGATACCCTATACCATTGTTTAGAAACTCTATCTCTTCGGTCCAACTAACTGGCATTGTTATTATTTTTTTGGCTGCAGATATGCAAAAGTTCATATCGGGTGCTATATTTATATGTGGACTAGGTCAAAAAATGGACCGATCCTGACCATATTTGGTAAAGTCACTTATATATTGAAAAAATACCAAATTTGAGTAAATCCTGTGCAATATTTTTGTTTTTTTTTTGGATAGATTTAAGTGAAGATCGGGAAGCAGCTCTATATTGGGCCTATGACTAAGAATTGTACAATAGGCATTATTTTTGGACTACTGATTAATGGATACAATAAACACATACAAACCCAATTTGAGTAAGATCCATATGATAATTTGGATACACCACTATGTGGTATAGGGTATACCACTATGTGGTATAGGGTATAAAAATCAAATTTAGAAACGTCTTCCAAAAATAGTTTGCGGTAAGAGAGCTAAAAAGTACCACAAAAAAGGTGCGAAAGGTACAAAACTGGCGAATGTTTGCAGGCTATTGAATTATTTTTGTTTTAAAAAATATTAAAGTGTAACATATTTTATTAGTAGAGTTTCATATAGTAGTGACAAAGATATTCATAAAACAAATTTAGATAAGATAAAGAATATTTTAATAGTGAACGATTTCCCAAAGATAACTATTAAAACCCTGATAAAAATTGTGAAAAATAAAAGACCAGGAATTTACAACGAGGAATAAAGAAAAATTAATAAAAAAAATTAAAAGAGCAAATAAACAGCACTGGCTAGCTACTGTGCAATAAAAACAAGTAAGAAAATTATAGTCGGTCTGAACCGACTATATGCTTCCCTTTACCATGGTTTAGAGACCCTATCTCTTCGGTCCAACTAAGTGGATATAGAAAATAAGCATAAATCAAATTTGAGTGGCATTGTTATTCATTTCTTTGGCTGCAGATATGTAAAGTTCATATCGGATGCCATATTTATATGAGGCCTTGGTCGAGAAATGTCCTGACCATGTTTGGTAAAGTCACTTATATTTTAAAAAAATGTATACAAACCAAATTTGTAAATAATCTGTGCAATATTTTTTTTTTTTTTATAGATTTAACCCATTAGTGGACGAAGTTCCCTGGTCACCTTTCTTACATAATTTTCACCAATTATTAATAAAAATTATCTGATTAATTAATTTTAAAACCAATTTATTAAAAAAAACTTATAGTTTTGGAGTTATGGACCGTCCCTTATAAGGGACACTGCACACTAGGTACACTAGGCGTATGATAAATTTTATAACATTCTTTAGGTTGAAGCCCTTTTTCACATTTGTTGCAAATAAAGTTTGTTTTTTTTCCGCAATGTCCACATCGCTTATCTGTTTTCGAATATTCAATAAGATGGTTTCTGCCATCATATCGCGTATCTGTCGTCACATTGTTAGTGCGCGAACCTCTTATAGATGGGGTACCATACGTTTCGAGGTAGGATGTAGCAATATTTCGGCGAAAAATAAGAAGAGACGCACATGTCGGATCATTGGGATGTAGCTTCTTCATCAGCAGCCATGAATTAACAACTGAGGCATCAAGAAGATATGCAAATATTGGCCACCACCATTTCTTTTGTCTGATTCGCGAGCGGTAGACTGCAACTAGTTGATCCATCTTATCCACGCCTCCCATGCCCATATTATAATGATGAAACACTTTTGGTTGGGAAATACTTACGGCACCCCGTCCTTTAACGAATCGTTTGCACGATCCCATTTCATTCACATCAAAATTGGTTGCAATTGTGACAACATTGTTATCCTTCCATCGTGTCAGCAATATTTTTCCATTATTTGTAAATCTATGATCTACAGATCCCCTTTCTTCTTTTTTCATTGCCGGGATTGAGCGAAGAGGACATTTTTCTGTTCGCCCTTCTCGTATCGTTCCAGAGGTACATATTCCGATGGATGACAAGTGTCGCAGTAATTTAACGGAGGTAAAATAATTGTCTATAAATAACTGAAATACATAAAATTAGTTTTGTTTTTTAAATGGGTATACTTTGGTTATATTACCTTGAATCCTTTATTAGATGGAACATTAGCTTTTGAGAGGAGGTCAAGCACTTTATCACCACCTACACCAAATCCTTTGGGAGTAGACTCTGCAGTTTTTCCCATATATATGTCAAATTGGATCATAAAACCGTTAGCTGAATTTAACGCCCAGTTTTTAAACCCAAATCGGATTGGTTTCCCCCGAATATATTGCTTGGCATAATGCTTGCCATAATACGGGATCATGCTTTCATCGATTGACAAAGTTTCATCAATCCCACCGTGTCGCAGATATGATGCATTTAGGTGATTTATAAGTGGTCTCATTTTGTAAAGGCGATCCATATCATCGATTTGAAGGTTGTCATTCAAATGAAAATTATTTAGTATTTGTTCAAACCTCTTCATTCTCATGCTGTTACAGAGCAGTTTGGGACAGTCAGGTTTGTTTGACCAATACATTCTTTTACTGGGATACTTGGCGTATCCAGACATGAGCATACCTCCTAAAAATACTTTAATCTCGTCCAATGTTACTTGTAAATTTACATTCTTTTGGAGTCCATACAAGTTTGTTTGCTCCACAAAATGTCTTAAAATATCTTCGGAGAAAAATAATTCAAAAAATTCTGTCGGGGTTTTGCATAACTGAGCCTCAGCACTTGGTGGAATAATTGTACATTCCGTATTTATATTATATAATGGTTCAACTTTTCGCCAACAATTTGAACTCGTGTTTGTATGTCTGTTTGATCCACAGGAGTTGCGCATTACTTTCTCTAGGGGTTCATCATCACTGTCATCCCATTCACTATCTTCCTGTACAACTTCACATTCTGTAGATAATAATTTTGGACCGAGATGATTAAGATTTGCCTCATGCTCATCATCGCTTTCATCGGTATCTTGATCAGTATCGGCTCCATCTATTGGTGGAATTGTGTAAATTTCAACACCATTCAACTCATTGTCGTCAAGGGCTTCCAGTTCATTCAATATTTCAGAAACTGTAAGTCTATATATAAAAAAAATATTTACTAAATCGTCGCATCACAATTGTACTATGGACGCAGTGTCCCTTTTAGGGGACGTTGCAATCAAAGTCACTATATGCACGAGTTATAACATTTTGTTATAATTTTTTTACATCAATAGAATCAACACACTTATTTTCAAATAACAACACACAAAAAATAACAAATATTCACATAATCTATATATATAAAAAGAAGTGTACATTTTGATTGTCACTCCATAACTCGAGAACGGCTCGACCGATTGCCATAAAATTTTTAGGGAAGGTACAGGGAGGAGTGGTGATGGTTAGTTGATTTTGAAATCCAAAATCGGTCTAGCCATTCTCCAGTTATGATTTTTTTCCTGAAAAAATTCAACATTTGAAAAAAAAAGTTTAAATTTCGGTTCGACCTAACGAAAAAAATCTATCCTACCTAATACACAAACTCATACATACACACATTCATTTGATTGACAGCATACAAATGTCAAACAGATGAACCTGTTGAAATGCACATGTTTGCAAATCACTTTCTTTCACTCTTGGATTCTGATACAGCCGGTCATACATTCGCTGCTTTCCAATTGGAATTTTATTACAAGTGATTTTTTTTTTTTTTTGAGTTTCATAAATATTGGTAAGTATTGAAAATTTAAAAGGTGATTTTAAGTGTGTTCAGTGCAAAAAATGTGTTTGGATTCCAGAAAACATAGTGAAAAGTGATTTTTTTCCATAATTTCATCTTATTGCATCATCCATTTAGCGTGTACTCAATATCGAATTCATTCGTAATGTGGACATTGTTGTTACTGCGTACGGTGCTTTTTTTATATCCCATTTCAATAATGGATGATCCAATACGATGAAATTATGGAAAAAAATGGAATATAATTGAATTTTGGAAAACACTATTTCTTCATTCTTTTACAGCAAATAAATAAATGAATACGCGAAACCAAATAAATATTTCTTATGATCTTAAGCTAATAAAATTGAATCATCTCAATTAATCATTCAAAAACACCATATTTTTTAAATAATAAACCATGTTTTTTTTACATACTTTCCAAATAAACAAAACAATTTTGTTTTACTTTAATGATTTTTTGAGCACTCACACAACAACAATACTTTTTTGAATTATTCTTAAATAAACAATACTTAATTCATATTGAATTAATTTCATTGATTTAGAAAAAAAATGCCGCCAATCAGATGATCAACTATAGGTCGACGTACGCGTAATTCTACCTATAGATTTAATCAAAGGAGATCGCAAAGTTTAGAGCAACACTCACAACAAAATCAAGTACAACAATTACGAAACGCACGTCGTCATAGATCGGCAGATCCAAATCCATTAAATCCAGCATCGAGACGAACGACACGACTTTCACGTCGTGCTGTGCAAGAGATGGAATATGCTGCTTTCGCTTACAATAGCGAAAATGTTTATAGTGAACATGCCAATATTGGTGGAATGACGGTGAGATGTCCACATTGTGATGCAGCCAAATTTCAAGGTGAAACGCCTGGCATGTGTTGTGCTAATGGCAAAGTGAGACTGCCAGCATTTGAATCTCCCCCCGATCCACTTCATTCATTCATTTTTGGAACGTGCCAAACATCTAAGCATTTTTTGGCTCACATTCAAGAATACAATGCGGCATTTCAAATGACTTCTTTTGGTGCGACCAAAATTGTAAGAGACAATTTCATGCCGACTTTTAAGGTGATTACTCCATGCGGAATATCATATGAAAAATGTGATCTGAGCAGCAATTTTTTTGATGTGTTCAAGAATTCTGACCCAACATCTAATTACATTTCACAAATATTACAGATTCAAGGTCAGATTTATCATCGAGTTGGTTCCTTATTGCCATATCCTGATGCTGATCATCAATTTTTGCAAATCTATTTTATCGGAGATGCAAATCGTGAATTGGATCGGCGTTGTACAATTGCTGCGCGTGCAAGGCGACAAATTGTTTCTGAACTTCAAACATTCTTACATCAGCACAATGAATTAATTCGATCCTTTAAAACCGCTCTCGATCGTATGCCAACTGATGATCACAGAATCGTTATCAGGGCAGACAAAACGCCCTTTGGAGAGCATGCGAGACGATTTAATGCACCAACAATTGATGAAGTGGCCATTGTAATTGTTGGAGACCAGTTTCAATCTCGCGATATTGTGCTACATCGAAGAAATGAAGAATTACGGCGTGTTTCATAGCTTCACCGCAGCTATGATGCATTACAATATCCATTATTGTACTGGAAAGGTGACGACGGCTATCATATCAATATACGCATGATAGATCCACAAACCGGTAAAATATATATGAATTCAATTTAATATGTATTTATTTCAAAACGAGAAGACATGATTTTAATTTTCTGATAATGTATTCATCATAGGTCGTGACGTAGAAAAAACGGTTAGTGGGATGAATTATTATTCATATAGATTCATGATTCGCCCACAAGAAGACAACTTTATTATGCGATGTGGCAAACTTTTCCACCAATACGCTGTTGATATGTATGCGAAAATTGAAGCAGAACGCCTTAATTACCTTCGATTCAATCAAGCCAAATTGCGATCGGAAGAATACATACACTTGCGAGATGCAATAGTGAATGATGGCAATGTTAATGATATCGGACGTTTAACAATATTACCATCGACATATGTTGGCAGTCCGCGCCACATGCACGAATATACGCAAGATGCAATGTCATACGTTCGCAAATATGGTCGTCCCGACCTATTCATAACATTCACATGCAATCCACAGTGGGCTGACATAAAAAACAATTTATTTGATGGTCAGAATCCAACAGATCGACACGATATAACAGCACGTGTATTTCGACAGAAAGTAAAAGCACTGATGGATTTGATTATCAAATTGCGAATTTTTGGAGAGGTGCGTTGCTGGATGTTTTCCATTGAATGGCAAAAGAGAGGGCTGCCACACGCGCACATCTTGATATGGCTGGTTCGTAAAATAACACCCGATCAAAATGATAACATTATATCAGCTGAAATTCCAGATGAAATCAGCGATCCAGAATTATTTGAAGTTGTCACGAAAAATATGATCCATGGCCCTTGCGGTCAAATAAATTTGAATTCACCATGCATGATCGATGGAAAATGTTCAAAACGGTATCCAAGAGCATTTACTTCGGATACAATTACAGGTGACGACGGATACCCGTTGTACCGACGTCGGTCACCGGAGGATAATGGCCATACAACAATAATTAAAATACGTAATCAAGACATTGATGTTGATAATCGTTGGATTGTGCCTTATTCTCCACTATTGTCAAAAGTATTTCAGGCTCACATAAATGTTGAGTACTGTAACTCTGTGAAGTCGATTAAATACATATGCAAATATGTGAATAAAGGCAGTGATATGGCTGTTTTTGGAGCAGCTGGTGATAATAGCAATGATGAAATCGTTCAATATCAAATGGGGCGCTACATTAGCACTAATGAAGCTCTTTGGAGAATTTATTCATTTCCAATTCATGAGCGATATCCTGCTGTTGTTCATTTGGCTGTTCATCTTCAAAATGGCCAGCGTGTGTATTTTACCGATGCAAATGTACAGCAGAGAGCAGCACAGCCACCAGCAACAACATTAACTGCATTCTTTCAATTGTGCGAAAACGATGATTTTGCCAGAACGTTGCTGTATTCAGATGTAACGCATTATTTCACTTGGACTGCAAAGAAATGGCAACGACGTAAACAAGGAACCCCTGTTGATGGCCATCCGGGTGTTTTTTTTGCAGATACCATCGGAAGATTATACACAGTTCATCCAAACAATGCAGAATGTTATTATTTGCGGTTGTTGTTAGTAAATGTTGTTGGACCACGTTCATTTCAACATTTGCGAACAGTAAATGGTCATTTATGTGTGACGTATCGTGAAGCATGTGAGCAATTGGGTTTCCTTGAAAATGATGCGCATTGGGATTTAACGCTTCACGATGCATCCACTGCTTCTTCTCCACATCAAATACGTATGTTATATTCCATAATCATATCAACATGTTTTCCATCAAATCCACTTGCATTGTGGAATAAATATAAAGATTTTATGGCAGAAGACTATTTGATTCGAATGCGTCATCAGACAAGAAACGCTGATTTGGTGATTTCATTGGAAATGTATAATGAGGCATTGATAGCGATTGAAGATATGTGCCTTACGATTGCAAATAAAGCATTGGGGCAATTAGGTTTGTCATCACCCAATCGTCCAATGCATGATTTATTTGATCGAGAATGGCAACGTGAACAACAGTATGATCCCAATGAATTGCGAACATTTGTGAATTTGAATGTTCCCAAATTAAATGACCATCAAAAACATGTCTATGATACCATCATGCAAGCTGTACAAAATGAAGTCGGTGGATTATATTTTTTGGATGCGCCTGGTGGTACGGGAAAAACATTTGTGATATCACTGATTTTGGCAGCCATTCGATCGGAACGAAAAATTGCATTGGCACTTGCTTCTTCGGGAATCGCTGCTACTCTATTGGATGGTGGACGAACAGCACACTCTGCATTAAAATTGCCGTTGAATGTGCAGGTGAGCTTATATTTATTAATTACTCACTTTAAAATTTAATAAATATTAATTAAAATGTAATTATTCTCAAACTAACAGGTGATTGAACATCCCACGTGCAATATTTCAAGAAATTCTGCGATGGCAAAAGTTTTGCAACAAGCAGCAATTATTCTATTGGATGAATGTACAATGACGCATAAAAAATCGCTGGAAGCATTACACCGTACAATGCAAGATCTACGTCAGAATCAAGAAATTTTTGGTGGAGCATTGATATTATTGTCAGGCGATTTTCGTCAAATATTGCCTGTGGTTCCACGATCAACACCGGCGGATGAGATCAACGCATGTTTAAAGTCTTCTCTTCTGTGGCGACATCTGCAAAAATTGACATTGAAAATAAATATGCGCGTTCAATTGCACAACGACCAATCTGCAGATCGGTTCTCGAAGCAATTGTTAGATATTGGAAATGGCAAAGTTCGAGTCGATAATACAAATGGATTGATTATATTGCCTAACAATTTTTGTACCATTCTCCATTCAACAGAAGAGTTGATTGAAAGTGTGTTTCCAAATATTGTTCAAAATTACAGGAATCTTAATTGGTTGAGAGAACGCGCAATACTGGCACCAAAAAATGTACACGTCAATGAAATCAATTATCAGATTCAAGAAAAATTGCCAGGTGCAGTGACATCATATAAATCTGTTGATAGCGCAATGAATGCAGATGATGCAGTGAATTATCCAATTGAATTTTTGAATTCATTGGAGCCACCTGGTATGCCACCGCATTGTTTGAATTTAAAGGTTGGCTCATCAATTATTTTACTACGGAATTTAAATGCACCAAAATTGTGCAATGGCACAAGATTGGCAGTAAAAAAATTGATGCCGAATTTAATTGAAACCACAATATTGACCGGAACAGCGAAAGGTGAAATTGTGCTCATACCACGTATTCCACTGATTCCAACAGACATGCCATTTGAATTTAAGCGTTTGCAATTCCCAGTGCGTCTATCATTTGCCATGTCCATCAATAAGGCGCAAGGACAAACGCTTCAAATATGCGGATTAAATTTGGGGGAGCCGTGCTTTTCACATGGAGAGCTATACGTGGCCTGCTCAAGAGTTGGAACTCCAAATTGTTTGTTTGTGCTCGCTTCAAATGGGCAAACGAAAAATATTGTATATCCAAATGTTTTGGATTAACATTAATAATTTTTAAATACAATGCATTCATTTCATAAAAAAAATTTAGAATATTTCATTTCTTTTTTTGGTTGGTTACAACGAAGTGCATCGGGGTCCGCTAGTATTTAATATATTCCAATTTTACTTACCCAGCTCGAGATTTTTGTTTTTTCAGAAATTGGTTTTCCATATTTTGCATAAAACACAACACACAAATCAAAAAAATTTAAACAAATGAAATAAATCATGCTTCGTTGGAATGTCAGTAACGACATAGCCTACTTGTTATTTAAAAATTAAAATTTTTGAAAGTGCTACAGTAGAAAATTCGAGAGTCCCTTTTAAGGGACTCTGCGCACTAATGGGTTAAGTACAGATCGGGAGTCAACTCCATATGGGGCCTATGACTATGAATTTTCCTATAGGTATTATTTTTGGACTACTGATTAATGGTTGTAATAAACACATACAAACCCAATTTGACTGAGATCTATATGCTAATTTGGATTTTATGGCAATTTAAGTCGATTTCATAGGGGTCATTTGTATGGGGACTAGGTCTGAACATAGACCGATTCCCACCAATTTCAACAGCGTTTATCCTATACACCAAATACACCAAATTTCATCAAAATATATTCATATTTGCGACCTGTAGTTTGATTACAAAGTTTACATGGACACACAGACGGACGGACGGACGGACGGACGGACGGACATCGCTAAATCGACTCAGAAAGTGATTCTGAGTCGATCGGTATAATATGTGATATATTTTTGGTTGTTACAAACACCACCACAAAGTCATTATACCCAAACCACAAAGTGTTATAGGGTATAATTAAGCCATGCGCATGTTTTCAGGAGTAAATAAATTTACCTGAAATAATCAGTAGATAGTAACATATATTTTCAATAGATTTCATCTCAAAGTTGATAATGGCGTTCGACCTTGCACAAACCAAAATTTTGATACACACCTAAATACCTTTTAAATTCGTGATCCTATGAAAGTGAGATAGAAGCATTATACGACAAAAAAGAAAAATCAAATCTTTTAAACCACTTTAGTGAACTTTTTATGATATGTCCATATTTCAGGAACTGTTCGAGTTTCAAACTTTCATATTTCTTAGTTAAGAGAGCTTTCAAAAGCTTACATTTTTGCTAATTAATTATAAATGAAAGGCCCACCTATAAAATACCTGGTATTGTTTCGATGGCGATAGACTTTAAATTATTAAAAAAAATTCGCATTTTAATAAATTTTCATAGCGTTTGTATAATTGTTAATTTAACTGTATATATATATATCTACAAACAGTTATTCATATTTCTGTTTATTTGTGTTACTGCAGTATTATCACTCTTTTACATTTAAGTTTCAGTTCGTTTTAATAGTGGGGTATAAAAAGCATAATTTCGTAAATGTCTGTAAAAATGTTTGTGGCTCTTACTGTATTTCCTTCATTAAAACGGACGACATTCTCGTAATAATGATGAAACTATTTTCATATTATATTTGTTGAAATTTAACTTTATTTATAATTAAAATACTGCTTTTAATAAAACCATGTTTCAAATATTGTAGATACATGTATAAAAATAAATATTTAAACAGTTGCAAATGCCATAAAGTCAATCCTTTTTGAAGTAAAGCTAGAGGAATGATTTACTCTTCAAGATAATTTTAATAAATATTGAAATAATTGTGGGTCCATTTAAATATAACTATTTTGTTTTAAAAAAAAATCTCATTAGCTTAAGAAAATATATTTTCCATGACCCCACTTTATTCAGCTGACATGAATTTAAATTTACGTTATCAGCAGGCTTTTGGCCGACACTATATACTACGCACGGTGCCATAGAAAATTTGCCATGTTTTAAAGACTCAATACTGTGCCTAAATTAAAGGGTTTAATTTGAACTTCGTGGGTTTATCGATATAGGAAAAAATTTTATTTTCAGTTTGATACTATTGTCCTTGACATTTTTGATATTGCGAAATGATCTGGCAACACCATTTCTAAAGATATTTTCGACCCCAATGGTGTAAATTCGTTTCAAAATCACAACATTTTTTAAACAGATTAACATTTCGTCCACTCTAGTGTATGATAACCAGAAACAAAATGAAACGCAATATTACATGTGATGAGACTTGGGTCTTTGGCTATGACTTCGAAACAACCGAACAAGTCAATATCGTGCAAAAGACGAGCACGACCGAGATCACGCCAAACTCGTTCAAAATGGAAGTCATGGTAACAGCTTTTTTTATTGTCGTGGTGGAGTACATTATTAATTCGATTTTCTGGGCCAACCTGTTAACAAAGAGTATTGTTTGAGTGTTATGCGTCATTTGAATGAATGCCACTATAATGCATCGTCTCACGCTGCTTTGGTTGTTTGAGACAATTAGCCAAAAAAAATTTAAGCCATATCGTTACACAACGATGCGGTTTATCACCTTATGACCTCTGATTATGCAATAAGCTCAAAAGAAAACTCCACAAGTCCAATTGATTTGGAAAAATTAAAAAGTACTTTTAGTGTAAAAATTATTTTTAGTTTTTAATTTTTCCAATTATATATGTAAACTTAGATTAATGTAACGTTTTTAATATTTTTTGCAATTCGAATATGTTAATTCGTCTACACGTGTCGGTTATTTGACTATTGCTACTCGCCTTTTTTATTTCCTGAAAATGCCAACCGGAGTGTAGCGAAATATTGAAAATAAAATAAATAAATATAATTTTATATATTAACAAGAAAAAGTGTTAAATTCTCAGTCAAATTAGGTTTGTATGTGTTTATTATATCCATTAATCAATAGTCCAAAAATAATTCCTATAGGACAATTCTTAGTCATAGGCCCCAAATTTCTCAAATTTGGTTTGTATATAATTTTTTCAAAGTGTAAGTGACTTTACCAAATAACGGTCCATTTTTCGACCTAATCCCCATATAAATATAGCATCCGATATGAACTTCTTCATACCTGCAAATAAAAAAATTAATAACAATGCCACTCAAATTTGGTTTATGCTTATTTGCTATATTCACTTAGTTGGACCGAAGAGATACGGAATCTCAACTATGTTATAGGGTATCGTATAGTCGGTCTAGACTACTATAATTTTCTTACTTGCTCATTTTTCATTATTCATATCTCGGTCTTCGTTTTTCATTTTTTAATTTTCATTTCTCATTTTTCGTTTTACATTTTTCATTTTTATTTTAAATTTTTCAGTTTTTAATTTCATTTTCCATTATTCAATTTTTATTTTTCATTTTTTAATTTCTCATTCTTCGTTTTTCATTTTTCATTTTTCATTTTTAATTATTAATATTTAATTTTTATTTTCTATTTTTAATTTTTATGAATTTTTAATTTTTATTATTTAGTTTTTAATTTTAACGATAAAAAAATATGTGGTAATACCATTGTGACAGGTGCAGTATTAACATACACACAACTGCAATGACTTCAACAATAAGAACAATTACAGCATATACATTACAAATGGAATGACAAACCGATATATACCCTCTGCCACTGAGGTGTGGAGGATATAAAAAACAGACCTCGATCTTGAAGTTATAATTTTTTTAAATTTTTCGGCACTACTTGAAATTAATGACAGTGATGTTTTTGTGAAGAAATATATATAACAGAGTGTTTCATAGTTTGTAACAATTATGCATCACAAAAATGTTTTAAAGAAATAAATTGCATTTTTATATATTTTATAAAACAATAACAGAAATGATAATTGTGTCTGTGTTTATGTCATCTGACGAGGAGGAGGAATATAGTAGAAATGAATTGATATAAATTAGAAACCAGCTACGACAATAATCAAATACATTTTCACTTCCAAACCTTAAGTGAGTTGTAAGGAATTTTTGATGGCTTCAAGTAATTCATTGTATTGTCAATTCAGATTACTAAAGTGTTAAATATACAATAAAAAAAAGTAAAAAAATAAAATAAAATTTTAACAAGTTAGAAAATTATAGTGGGACCAGACCGACTATACGATACCTTATACCATGGTTTAGATACCCTATCTTTTAGTCCAACTAATTCGATATAGAAAATAAGCATAAACCAAATTTGAGTGGCATTGTTATTAATTTTTATGGCAGCAGATATGAAAAATTTCATTTCGGATGCTATATCTATATGGGGACTAGGTCGAAAAATGGACCCATCCTAACCATATTTGGTCAAGTCACTTATATTGATAAAAACTATATATACAAACCATATTTGAGAAAAATCTGTGCAATATTTTTGTTTTTTAAAACATTTAAGTGAAGATCGGGAAGCAGCTCTATATGGGGCCTACGACTAAGAATTGTACTTTAGGGATTATTTTTGGACTACTAATTAATGGATATAAAAAACACATACAAACCCAATATGACTGAGATTTATATGATAATTTCGATGTTATGGCAATTCATATCGATTTCATAGTATGGGGACTAGGTCTGAACATGGACCGAATTTCAGCGGTTTCAACAGCGTTCATCCTATGGTCGATAGAAGCTTATATACGAAATTTCATCGAAATATTTTCATATTTGCGAAATGTAGTTTGATTACAAAGTTTACATGGACACACAGACGGACGGACATCGTTAAATCGACTCAGAAAGTGATCCTGAGTCGATCGGTATAATAAAAGATGGGTCTAGGTCAAATATTTTGGGTAGTTATAAACAGCAGCACAAAGTCATTATACACAAATCACATAGTGGTATAGGGCATAAAAACCACTTCGAAGTTCTTCTAATTATACCCTATACCACTATGTGGTTTGGGTATAATCACTTTGTGCTGCTGTTTGTAACTACCAACTACTAAGAACCGATTTCTGAGTTGTATAGCGATATCCGTCCGTCCGTCTGTCTATTCGTCTGTCCGTCTGTGAATCTATGTAAACTTTGTAATCAAACTACTGTATTCATTAATCACTAGTCAAAAAATAATCCCTATAGGACAATTCATAGGCCCCATATAGAGCTGCTTCCTGATCTCCACTCACATCTATCAAAAAACAAAAATATTGCACAGATTTTTCTCAAATTTGGTTTTTATATATTTTTTCAAAATATAATGTAAGTGACTCTACCGATCCTGGCTGGTCCCTTTTTCGACCTAGTCCACATATAAGTATAGCACCCGATGCGAACTTTTTCATATCTGCAGCCAAAAAATTAATAACAACGCCACTCAAATTTGGTTTAAGCTTATTTTCTATATCCAGTTATTTGGACCGAAGAGATAGGGTTTCTAAACCATGGTATAGGGTATCGTATGGTCGGTCTAGACCGACTTTAATTTTCTTACTTTTTTGTTTTCACTTTAATAGATGCATATTTTTCTTGTTCAATAGTTTCATCTAAACTCTCTTCTATATTTTCGGTTTGTTTTTCAAAAATATTTCTTGGGTTAGTGTGCATTCGATCAATTGCTTTGCGTTCAACTCCAAATGTTCGTCTTTCATTATTAATTATTGAAGATAACTGCAAGATGTTTGAAGCAGCTTCCTATGTTGGATTTTAAATAAACTGTTTAAATGGACTTCCACCGGTAGTGCGACTTTCTGTTTTATTGTGGAGAAGTTGTTTTAATTTAAATCTATAATCGTCTCACACTTTCATCTACAGTTTATTTAAATTTTAATTGCGTTCACTCCTCTTTTGTATTTATTTCAATTAAGCCTTACGCTTTAGCCAAGTGTTTTGGCGTAGTAGACATAAAATAAAAAAATGATTGTTAATTGACTTAATCAATTCTAAAACTTACGCTTTTTTTTGGCCATTTAGTATCATTTTTAAAGCTGTCGTTATCAAATTTTATAACGACCGTTTTTAGCAAGTTGACAATTAAAGCAGAATTGCATATCTATCGCTTTCGTTAATCATGGCACGTTTTAACAAAAACCCCATATTTTCGGCTTTAATAGTACATATAATTGTTTTGCTTGAATTCTCGATAGGTTGGTTTCAGCAGAGCTATATAAATTTAAGCTTTTTTACCAAACAAACTCTACTAGTTTTGGTTAAATTTTTGAAACAAATCTTCTAATGTTTTTTGATTTATGTAACATAAAAACATTTGATTTTGAGCTTGATTATTTTCTGACTGTATTTTTCAGATATATACTTTCTTGTAGTATTCGCTTCAATATTTTTATCATGCAAGAGTTACATTTTATTGGTGCTGATATATTGGGAATCGATTAGATTAGCCTTTTTCTGGCTAAAAATATTCTAAATAATTATTTCATCTAAATTGATTTCTTTGGATGGCCATAGTTTCTCCAATCTCAATCATATTCAAATTCGGATCATTTGCGAAAATGAAATTTAAAATTTTACTTGTAAATGTTTTAATATCGCTTCTCATCATTTGTACTTCTCATTTACTCTAATCGAAATAAATAAAAATCCTTGATTTTTTATACCCTACGACAGATATAGATCTCAGCACATGCAAACACAAATATACTCTATAAAGTGCCCCTGCTGATTGACGAACAATTAGTATTGGGCTTATTTAGCAACTTACTAGAGACTATAAAATAGAATCGAAAAAGAATCGACGTAGCTATTAGCCCTTGCGATAGTGATATCTGAAGGGTATTCAGATACACTCATTTCAATAAATTATAAAAAAAAATATAAATTTTCAATATATTAGATTCTAAAATCTATAATATTAATAGGCTAGGCGATTTCTTATTACCGATGTTTTGTTCTACCGTTTTATCCCGATTTTAACCAAACGCATTTTATTTGAAAAGTATTTCTTTTTAGCAGTTTACAGATTTACAGATTTTAAAATTTTTTACTTTATTTTGAGTAAATTGCATTTAAATTTGCTACTAACACATACATAAAATTATACAATACGCTACGTGTGTGCTTATTAAATCTGTTAATGTGATTGTAAGAACAATTAGTTTGTTTTTTGTGTTGATTTGTCAATTGGCTATAATTGATCAGCTACCTTTAGGGTCTTTATTTAATGAAAAAATAAAATTTCCTAGAATTTGCACTCGAATTTCGAGGGCTGGAATCTGCTGTATATATAATTTCTTTAGATTACAAAATACAACAAGTTTCTTCAAACAATAGAAATTCCCAAACCATAAATATAGAACAAAAAATGAAATGGCTGTATGTTTCAATATTTTTGTATCATCGAGAGCCCGACGCATATTATTCAACAATACGTTGGCCTATATTTATACGGCACATTTTTAAATTAATTAAACAAAAAAATTGCACTTTAAAATGAGGTAATAATACATTCATATGCGGAAGTCATATGCACCGATGACTTAATAATCTGACATACATTTTTTCAAGAATATTTATGCTGACTAGAAGATCCCAGCCCTCGAAATTCGAGTGCAAATTCTAGGAAATTTTATTGTTTGCAGTTAATAAATTATTTTATAAGACCCTAAAGGTACGCTACTCAATTTTAGCCAATTCACAATTCAAAATTATTTTTCAATTCAACATAGCGCTTTTTGCAATCACATTAACAAATTTAATAAACACACACATAGCATTGTATAATTTTATGTATGTGTTAGTAGCAACTATAAATGCATTTTACTCAAAAAAAAAAAAAAAAAAAAACGTAAAAACTTAAAAATCTGTAAATCTGATGGACAACAAAAAAGAATTCCCTTTCAAATGAGTGATGTTTGGTCAAAATAGGATTAAAACTGGCAAGCTTACATCGTTCACAAGAAATCGCCTTGCCTATTAATATTTTAGATTAAGCGAAACGCATAGTTTCAGTAGTATAAACTACAGTATATAAGCTTCGTAATTTTAAGTAAAAAACAATTCTGGTGAATTATTTTCAGTTATAATAATTATAGTAAATTCTTGGGTATTCTCGTAAATTAATAAGAATTATGGAAATCTACGAATATCTAATGTTCATGTTCATGTTATTTTAATTTGTATTTTCGGAATGTTTTTGAAAAATGTCAGTCATTTAATATGTTTTAATTGTGGCCCTTTTAAATATGCATGCGTTGTTTTTTTAAAAAATCTTTTTTGTTTCTATGACAAATTGTTCAGGTAGTACAATGTATAGTTCCAAAGATGTTACTTCTGATATGGTTCGAGTACTTTGTAAGCAGAAAACTGGTTTAAATATTTGTCACATAAATGCGCAAAGTCTAAACAATAAGATGGACGAGTTTTCCTTTATATTTGAAAATTCAGGCGTTGATGTTGTATGTGTATCTGAGACTTGGTTTGACCTGCTTGTTCCTGATACTATTTTTGATTTGCATGACTATAAATTATATCGCTGTGATAGGGTAACTCATGCAGGTGGTGTGGCTATTTATATTAGAAATGGAATAACTAGTAAATTATATTGTAAATCCAAGCCAATGGAAAAGATTGAACATCTCTTTGTAGAAATTTCAGCACATGGAAACAAAATTCTTGTGGGTTGTGTATACAGACCTCATCACAATGTTGATATGCAAAATTTTTTCAAAACTTTGGAGAATGAAACAGTAAAATTTGAAGATATAGTTATATGTGGCGATTTCAACGCAAATCTTCTAGTGGAAAATTATTTAGTAAATAATATGGAAACAGTTGGACTTTATCCAACAAATACAACAGTTCCAACCCATTTTTCAGCTACAGCAAACACGCTATTGGATATAATATTTGTTGGCGATAAAGGAAAAGTTTTACTCTATGATCAGATTTCAGCGTCCTGTTTTTCAAAGCACGACTTAATTTGTCTTACCTTTGATTTCCAGATCCAACTTATTATGGATGATGCCACATACTATGACTTTAAACATATGGATAATATTGTCATAGCTTTTGATTTAGCAAATATTGATTGGAATTCAATTTACTATATGCTATCTGCTGAAAGTCAGCTTAACTTCTTAGAAAACAAAATTAACCAAATTTTCAATAGGTCGGTTCCGCTGAAAGCTGTAAAAACTAGTTTTAAATTAAAACCATGGTTTAATGGTAATATTAAATCTGCAATTGCTTACAGAGATAGGGCTTATAGTCGTTGGAAACGTTTCAAAACTGATTCACTACATGAAGAATATTGTAACGCACGCAGAGAAGTAAACCGAGCTATTAAGAGTGCTAAATCAACATACTATTCATCTGTCTTCAACTCTGCAATTGGTTCCAAAAAAAACATGGAAAAATATACGTGACATTGGTATTGGAAAACCAAGGATAATAGATACAACGGAAATAGATGTAGAATTACTTAATGAAACTTTCACACGACTGCCTACAGTACCTTTGAATAGTAATTTTTTTAATCAACCTATCACTGAGCAGAGTCAACTATTTAGTTTTAATTGTGTAACACAAGATGATGTATCAAGGAGTTGCCTAGCTGTTAAGTCAAATGCTGTAGGATTTGATAATATTCACCCAAAGTTTTTAAAAGCTATTCTTCCTGTGTTGTTACCATATATCACATTCATATTCAACAATATCATAATTAAAAGCACTTTTCCTGCTAACTGGAAGTATGCTAAAATAATACCTACACCAAAATCCAGTAATGAGTACCGACCTATTTCTATATTACCATTTCTATCAAAAGTATTTGAGAAGCTACTGCATAAGCAAATGTACGATTACATAAATAGAAATGGCTTACTTACAAGCAGACAGTCAGGTTTTCGGCCTAAGCATAGTTGCGTAACTGCGCTTATTGATGTCACGGAGGAAATACGGAGTAATATTGATGCTGGTTTCATGTCATTTCTTGTTTTATTAGATCACTCCAAGGCATTTGACATGGTTGATCATGGAATTCTTTGTATGAAACTGCAAACTTTGTTTAAATTTTCTTTGTCCTCCACTCGATTAATTGCGTCCTACTTATTGGATCGTAAACAGTCAGTCTTTGCTAATAAAAAAAATATCACGACCACTGCCAATATCGAAAGGTGTTCCTCAAGAATCAATCCTTGGTCCTCTTCTTTTTACAATATACGTCACCGATTTACCAGAGCAACTAATGTACAGCAGCGTTCATATCTATGCTGATGATGTTCAATTATATATATGTAATAACAACAAAAATATTGATGATTGCTTAAGTAAACTAAATGAGGATTTACACCGTGTTTTTATGTGGGCTTCATCCAATGGTCTTTGCTTGAATCCCAGCAAATCTAAGTGTCTGGTGATTAATCCAAAATCCAAGAAATCAACTTTTGAACCAGAAGTTGTACTAAACAATCAAGCAATTGAGATTGTAAGAACTACAAAGAATCTTGGTATATTTTTTAATAATAATCTTACATGAACTGATCACATAAACACAGCTGCTGGAAAAACATATGCTATGCTACGAATTCTGTGGAAAACACAATACTTTACACCGGTTAAGATTCGGTTATTACTTGCAAAAACATATATAATGCAAACTTTGTTATACGGATGTGAAGTTTTTTCGACCTGTGATTATACGAGTTACAATAAATTGGAGAAAGCTTATAACGCCATACTAAGGTATGTTTACGGCCTGAAGAAGTATGATCACATTACACCAGTTTCAAAAAAAATGTATGGAGTTAGTTTCAGTGATTTACTAAAAATACGTACCTTGACTTTATTACATAAAATTGTATATACCCGTGAACCTTCTTATCTTTTTAATAGAATATCGTTCACTCGGTCTCGCAGAACAAATGATTTAATACCAATTAGACATCGAACACAAACATCTGAATGGCAGTTTTTTATTAATTCAATTCGTCTTTGGAACTTGCTACCTTCAAACATTCAGTTCATAAGCAACGCAATGCAATTTAAAATGGCCCTCTTTAATTTCTATAATTAATTGGTTTTCTATTTTAAATCGCTTTTAAATAACTAATTTTTACATTAAACTTTTTTATAATTATTTTATTTTGTTATTATATTTTTTATTATTTTCAATTGTTATTATACACAATGTTAAATTTCCTTACTACTATGTACCTAGTACTAATCCTGTACTTTAATTATAAGATTTTATGTCTTGTTGTATGGGAATTCGAAATAAATAAATAATAATAATAATAATAATTTTATTAAATATGTTAACTTTATTATTAAATAAATTAATGAAAATTCTTGTTCTTATCGATTAATAATAACTAGCAGATGCTAACGCTCGAAATTCGAGTGCAATTTCTAGGCAGCTTTAATAAAATACACATAGCATATGTATAATTTTATGTAGCAACTTTAAATGCAATTTACTCAAAATAAAGGAAAAAATTAAAAAATCTGTAAATTTACAAAATGGCGAAAAAGAAATACCTTTCATATAATATACGTTTGGTCCAAATCGGGATAAAATGTTAGAACAAAACATCGGTCACAAGAAATCGTCTAGCCTTTTAGTGTTATAGTTTAATGAAAATTAATAATTAGTTAAGTATCGGACTGTACCTATCTGCATGGTACAGAGCTTTCGGCAATCAGGATACAAATAATAAATAAAAACAAACTTAAATGTATAAATTGTAAATGTTAGAACAAATAAATAAAAGGAATCTCCCCGATTACTATTGATATTACAAAACAGTGCCTAAACTATTTTATTTCTAGATAACGCGTGATTTGTTTCCAACATAGCAACAAGCAAATTGACAGACACAGAAAACGAGTGAGTGAGTTGAGGCATTAGTGGAAGAAGATTATCGACACTATTTTTTGATGGAAAGAAAAAGTAACGTGGATGGTTAAAGCAAAAGATACATAAACGATTATAACTTGTTGCTGCAAAGAATGTTGTTCAAGTTGTTATTCATTCAATGGCCTATTATTCATTATTGGCAAGGAGCCGTTTCGCGGTAAGCTAAAATTAAAGGAAAATTTGTAGTTGCCTCACAGTCCTTCGGTTATTTCAACTTAAATTTATCCTTAGTTATATTTTTGAAAAATTAAAAAAAAATAATCAAGCCTTATATTAAATTTAGTTATTAAGGAAAACTACAAAAGAGCAGTCAGATGAAGAGTTGTGTTCGAAAAAATAGTTAAATTAATTCCAAATAAAGCCATCCCTAGGCAAGGTATTTATCACAGAGCCTTGCACCTGGTCTTCGAAATATCCTAGTGCATGATGTTGTAAATATTTGGCACAAATTTTTAAATTTATGAATTCAACTTTGCAGCGCACAGTGGTTAGGCTCAATACATTTCTTGGCAAAAAGTAGAAGGAGTGCTCCTAGAATAATGAAACTTATCACCGAGTCTTTTTTTTTTGGCATAATTAAGAAAATAAAAGTTTCATTAAAATCGACCACGCCCATGAACTACCGCCCGTACAACCGAAAACAAACATATTTGAAAAAAATTGTAATAGCCGTATTAAACAAACGACAAAATGAGCATAATTAATAAAAAATAACAAATAATTCAAAGTTTTGTTAATCAGAGATCATATCTTTAACAATGTTGTTTATTTGGTTGACGTCTTATATGACTTATGTGTATGTATGTGTCAGATGATACAAGCAGACGGTGGAAAACATCAGTATTTGTGGAAGTTCTGTTGAATTTTCTAGAGAACATCAACCTGTACCTTCTATAATCTTTATTCCTTGCTTCTTTAGCTTCTTCAGATAAAATTCGAATTAGAAGTACAGCCGCATGCATAATTTCCTTCCCAATCATGAGTATCTTATGCACTGTGACACTGTATTCCTTAACAAAAAATTCTGCTGTTTCCCTTGCAAATTGTTGAAATCTTGTTGTATCAATTTTTTGGCCGCATGTAATCATTTGCAGTATTAAGCGAAAACGGTCTATTCATTCTTCTTTAACTCCTGTAATATCAGCTACCAATGAGGGATGAGAAAAAAATCGCTTAGAGGTGTTGCCATCATTTGAAGTGCCAGTTCCTTGTTGCACAAAATCCACTCGTAAGCCCATTTAATCTTTAAATGCAGCCTGAATTCTTTGCTTATTTTCAAGTTTAAGCGCTTTATGTACAGCAGCAAACGCGGACCACTTTTGAGACGGGGTATTATATTATTCGGGCATGTAAAAATGAAATACCCAATTTGCAGGCCTCTGTATCAATTGTTTTTTGTAAAACAATTTCTAAATTGTTTATTTCAGAGGGTTTCGACTTACATAGACAATAAACGGCTGGTGAAGACGTATTTGTTACTATTTGAGCAGTTTTAGCATCAATCATTGTAAGCAATAAATTGTGTCGAACGCTAAACTTTTGGTCGCATTTTATGATGTCTGTATTGTGTAACGTCGAAATTTCGAAGTTGATTTTGTTGACCACTGCTATAACTTTTTCTTTAGTTTCCTTAGCGAACTCAAATGAAATTGGGCGGCAATATCGCGTTGAAGAAGGACGCCAATATTCCTCGCCATAACATAAATTCAGACTCAGGAGTACCATTGATACTAATAACAAATTCTTGTCGCTGAAATCCGATTCTAAGTTCTGGCTATACTCAACATGACCAGAGGAGCCATCGGAAACCCACTTTGACGTAAGAACACAACTATTTGAAGTTAAAGATGAAATCTGATATTCGGAAAAGCTTTTGAAAAGACGTTCTGTGTATGATCCATTAAACTTTGAAGTTTAACAGAAGCTTCCGTTTTTGTAACTTCAGTATTATGAGGATAGCATTTTTTCTTTTCTTCTAAAACGTATATATCATTTGGTAAAATATCGTAGCCTTCCTTTTGCAAAACATTTGTAATTGTTTCATATTGACATTTTGTTAGATCTGCGTCCATCATTAAAGCTAATGCAATTGATGAAGGAATGCATGATGATTCAGTACCCGCTATTTTACTTGCCATTTCCAAATGTTGGTGGCTATACTGGGACGCCAAATCGGAAGCTTTATATCTTTTAGCACGATCTTTACAATCGGCGAAATCTTTGGCTGGTCTTCCCATTTTGTTCAAAATATCTAATATAAAATAAAAGAAACCATAAATGTAATGCATTTTTTTCCATGTATCAGTTTATAGTTTTTTAGCACAAAAGCTTAAATTGTTTAAAAAAAAACAGTTTTTTTTATTTACTAACAGAAAGTAAAATTAGGGTGATGCAATATTTTAAAAATTAAAAAAAAAACAAAAACAATTATTTAACTAAGTTTTACTTTTGTTTTGATAATTTTCCTTTATGTGTTGTTTTTGCATTTTTGCAATAAGATTTTTGCGCGCTTACTACAACAACAACATTTGATGGAAGACATATCAAAACAAATTAAAAACAAGTAAAAAATTATAGTCGGTCTAGACCGACTATATGATACCTTATACCATGCGTTTAGAGACCCTATCTCATAGGCCCAACTAACTGGACATAGAAAATAAGCATAAAGCAAATTTGAGTGGGATTTTTAATAATTTTTTTGGCTGCAGATATGAAAAAGTTCATATCGGATGCTATATCTATATGGGGACTAGGCCCAAAAATGGACCGATCCTGACTAGGTAAAGTCTCTTGTAGTTGACATAAATATATACAAACAAAATTTGAGAAGAATCAGTGGAATTTTTTGTTTTTTGATAGATTTAAGTGAAGATCGGGAAGCAGCTCTATATGGGGCCAATGACTAAGAGTTGTCCCATAGGGATCATTTTTGGACTACTCATTAATGGAGTAAGATCTATATGACAATTTGGATCTTATCGATTTCATAGGGGTCATTTGTATAGGGGCTAGGTCTGAACATGGACCGATTCTCACCAATTCCAATAGCGTTACTATGGCCGACAAAAGCTTACATACCAAATTCCATCAAAATATATTAATATTTACAACCTGCAGTTTGATTAAATGGTTTCCATGGACACACAGACGGACGGACGGACACACGGACGGACATCGTTAAATCGAATCAGTTAGTGATTCTGATTCGATCGGTATAATAAAAGATGGGTCTAGGTCAAATATTTATGGTAGTTACAAACAGCAGCACAAAGTCATTATACCCAAACCACATGGTGGTATAGGGTATAAAAATGCCGCTGTGCTTATATTTATTATATTTAATATTCAATAAAACAATTATAATTTCCTTGCATTTGTGAACACTGAATAATTTTGCTTTCTTTACGTGCTTTTTATCCATGATTCATTTTTTGATAAGAAACGCTCATACTTTTTATGCGAATTTTGCCACCGCTTTCTTAAATTGCAAGCAAACCTATATTTAATTTGAGTTTTCAGTACTTCGATTTCTTTTTTAGTTTTTACTGAATTTTTCGATTTTATGAAATTAGTCAACAATTCAACGTTATGATCACTTAATTAGTTCTTCAGCTAATTCCGAATAAAGCGCTGAAAATAAACTCATTTTAATTAAATTTATAAATTGCAAGTTTAAAATCATCTTCTTCTTGTTTTTTGCTTTGATTTGATTTTCATACTTCTTTTATTCGCTCTTTTCTTTAATTAGTTAGTTGTTGCTATTGCAATTCGGCTTAAGGAATAAGTATACCTAAAATATACTATAGAATTTTTTTGAAATTTATATTGCAATTATCCTGGACTTTTTTTTCAAAAATTGATGATTTCTAAAAAGTGCCAATTTATGCCGAGCATTTTTTTTCATAATATTTGAGAATAAACTCTAAACTTCATTTCTTTCCCAATTAGAAAGTAACACGTCATAACACGAATTTGTTCTTTCCCAACAAATTTTAACATATGTATATATATGCTGTTTTTCATAGGGTCATTTGCACTTCCGCCTAACTTTTAAACTATTTATCGTATCTAACTGATTCTTTCGGTGAATCCATGACTAAATGTTATGTGTCACTAAAAAAATACTTGAGTAGTAGGAGTGCTTTGATTTTCCATTAATGCAATACTGAATTTAATGAAAATCTTAGTCAATTATTGTCAGATAATCTTTATGCGATTTTCCACGGGTTTTCCTAGTAAAAATATTAACTTTTGAAAAAATAATTGTACATTTCTCTTATCTAGACAATACTCTATAAAACTGCATCATTAATTTTTTGAAATCAGATGGTCGAAAAATGGACTTTTTGCCACCAAATAACCACTGTGCAGCGTAGTGGTTAAAATTATAGGATTCTGTTTAAAAGTATTTAGGTATTTTTGAACGGCTTTAAGTTCACTAAATGTATGTTTCTTATGCTTTGGAAATAGCCGGCTATTAAATGGTATTTTTTGTTGCAACTTACCGTAGAAAATAATAATTTTATTTGTTTTGATATTAACGGCATTGATACGTTTATATGTGTCTAGGATTAGCGATTATTTTATATATTATAACTTTCGGTATAATCAGTAACTTATATAGAAAGAGAACTGAGATGAAAAGTGATTATATTTTGGTTATTTTTATCTATATTACATCATTTATATTTAAGAAGTCAACTGTCTTTTTAATTTTTTTTTTTTTTTTTATTAAAAATTTATCAATTTTTCTCAAGTGAGTGATGTTACATATGTTGTTGCTATTTTTATATTACACTGCGCAACAGAATGAAAATTTTTTACGATAATTTGGATCTTATGGCAAATTTCATGGGATATTTTAGTGGGTTCCTTATAAGTGAATCAAAACCTGAAGTTTAGAGTAGACCCAACAGAATTTGAAATAATTTTTACACCATTTATTTAATTTTGTAAAACTTATTTATATATGCACCTAAACTAAATAAAAATTCGTAATTTTTGTCGGACTGGTTCTTTTAGTTTATTAAGAATAAAATCAATACACATATATTTTCATGATATATGGCTCGTTTTGCTAACAGTGTAGGTAGCTTTGTGACTTAGCGATCAAATATTTCATGTTTTGCCCTTTTCTTATGAATTTTTCAACAATATGAATAACCTCCGAGGCTCTTGAGTATAAAAAAATAATATTAGAATGCCTCAGAGATAATTTAAATAAAATTTTTTGGGGTTTTTAATAATAGAAATTGCAAGTTGTTTTCTTAAAAAATTCCAAATTTTAAGAAAAAAAGATATTAAAAAACTTATCCATAGAATTTTTAATTTCGACAGTTTTGTTATAAGAGAACAATAACAAATCAAAAAATATAGAGGTTATTTATTTATTTTTTGTTACATAGTGTTATATAATATTTTATATATTTACTTTGTAATTTGTAAATTTTCTATTAACAGGAAGAAAAAAAAAATATTCTTCAATGATTAATCGTTTAATGCCACACATATAAATTATTTGCTCTTACATCTTATTTGTCGTATTTTTCTGCCTGCCAGCCTGCCTGCCTGTCAGGATGTGCGTTTTATTTTTTCTAATTCTCTGGTAAATTGAATTCATTAGTAAAAGACAAATTGATTCTAATCACAAATACCAACAAAAAGCTTATTGTCATTATCCTTATCATCATATTCATTGGCATGCAAAAAGAGTGCATTACAAATAAGACCGAAAAAAGTACTAGACAACATACAACACAAAAGTAAGATAAATGTTTAGCTCAAATATAACAAAGTTTAACATACGTACAGAATGTTGGACTACATATAGCAATATAAAGAATATAAAATAATACTCTAATTTTTTTTCCTGTACAAACATTTTACAACATACACCCTCTAGTTTTTCACTACATCATAGAATATCACGTTATCCCTTTGCTATATTGCAGACTCTACACCGATTCCTTGATTTACGCCGTTTAGTTTATAATGAATTTTTGTCATGGTTACCTCCTGAAGTTTGATTTATTTTCGTATCTCATATATTTTTCTTTTTCATTTTTAAAATTTTTTTGAAAATTAGCTGGACAGCAACAATGGTTGTAGCAACTTTCCTATATAAAATAAATTTTAGTGATCGTATATCTGGAGTAGTATGATAGTAAGAATCTTGAAACTTTGCATTAACTCATTTTGGATAGCTGCAGTCTTATCAGTCTTATCAATAATCAGGTTAGAAATGAGTGTCGTGTAAGAAGTGGACATAGCCACCCCCTATATTTATACCCTATACCACTATGTGATTTGGGTATAATGACTTTGTGCTGGTGTTTGTATTTGACCTACACCCATCTTTAATTATACCGATCGAATCAGAATCACTATCTGATTCGATTTAACGATGTCCGTCCATCCCTCCGTCCGTCCGTCCGTCTGTGTGTCCATGTAAAGTTTTAATCAAACTGCAGGTCGCAAATATGAATATATTTTGATGAAATTTGGTATTTAATCTTTCATCGGCCATGGGATGAACGCTGTTCAAACTGGTGAGAATCGGTCCATGTTCAGACCTAGCCCCATACAAATGACCCATATGAAATGAACATAGCCATAAGATCCAAGTTATCATACAAATCTTAGTCAAATTGGGTTTGTATGTATATATTACATCCAGTAATCAGTAGTCCAAAAATAATCGCTATTGGACAACTCTTAGTGATAGGTCCCACATAGAGCTGCTTCCCGATCTTCACTTAAATCTATCAAAAACAAAAATGTTGTACTGATTCTTCTCAAATTTTGTTTATATATATTCTTGCAAAATACAAGAGACTTTACCAAACATAGTCGGGATCGGTACATTTTTGGGCCTAGTCCCCATATATATATGGCATCCGATATGAACTTTTTCATATCTGCAGCCGAAAAAATTAATAAAAATCCCACTCAAATTTGGTTTATGCTTATTTTCTATATCCAATTAGTTGGGCCTGAGAGATAGAGTCTCTAAACGCATGGTATAGGGTAAAGATTATGATGGTTTTTTCGTAGAAAAAATAACTTATATCTAAAGAATTGCATTATCTTTTTCTTTTTGTAGTAGACTGTCCGTTGCGCGGTCATACGTAAATGTAAAAAGAAAAGAAGAAAGAAGCAATAAAAAGCTTCAGAGAAATGTAAGATTACATCTATTTGTGATAGCAGAGCCCAGCACTTGAAATTCGAGTGCAAATTCTAGGAAATTTTTTTGTTCATTCAGTTATTTTTATTATTATGTTTTTTTAATCTATACATAGAGCATATTAATGAATACTTCAATCAAATTCACTAAATCGTGAATTTTTAATAAAATTCATTAGATTTCAGTATAAATATTTGCTGAGCACACAGAAGATCTATAATATTAATAGGCTAGGTGATTTCTTGTGACCGATGTTTTGTTCTATCATTTTATCCATATTTTGACCAAACGTATCTTAGTTGAGAAGTATTTCTTTTTAGCCGTTTTGCAGATGTACAGATTTTTATTTTTTTCCTTTATTTCGAATAAATTGCTTTTAAAATTGCTACTAACACATAAATAAAATTATACATATGCTATGTGTGTGTTTTATTAAATTTGTTAATGTGTGTGTTAATGAGTTTGTTATCTTCATTCACAACAATAATCTATATATAAAAGAGTTGCGAGGATGATCATCGCCCAGCCCAAACCATTCGACCCAGCGGCTTGAAATTTGAACGGTAGGTTCCGCTCTCGGCGTAAAAATCCACTAACAATGGATTTTTAAAAATTCGTACATTAACGACATAAGAGCGGACAAAAATGGGGAAAATGGTAACAAATTAATCTAGAAATATGAAATTTGGTTTGTAGACTTCAAACAAGAAAAACAAATGTGGGCTCAGAACCAAATTTTTAAAACATTCGGCCATTTAAGAGGAAAAATGGCCAAACAGTGTAAAATTGTAACTTTCCGCATCTTCTTCACATGTTAATCTATATCTATGAACTTTGTTATACAGTCTCCACCGAATACGTGGGCATCAGTCAATAATGATTTTATTGCAAATTCTAACGTCTAGGGGAGGAAAAACGGCCAAAAGAGAAAAATTTTATATTTGGTATCTACTAAATAAAATAATGTAGGAATATGAAATATAGTATGTGGATTCCAATAGAGATAGAAACATCAGATAAGAGGAAAACTTTTGAAAATTCGGACGTTAAGGGCGGTAAAAACGGCCCGTAAATGTAAAAGGTCACCTTTTTGTATCTTCTTTACAAAGTAATGTAGGCATACAAAATTTTACATGTAGATTCCATCAGAGACACACACATCGCCAAAGAATAAAAAAGTTTAAATTCGAGCCTTTAGGGGGTAAAAGCGGCGAAAAAAGGGGGAAAATTGTAACAAATGAATCTGGGGCCCGGGATTATTTTTATCAAAATTGGGTCATTTAAGAAAAAAAAACCTTACAAAAAGTAAAAATTGTACCTTGCTGCATTTTCTTAACATATTATTTTATTAATCTATATATATGAATATTGGTATACAGATTCCATCGAATATTTGAGAGACTACTTATTTAAAAATGATCTTTAATTAAAAAGAAAACCCATTTATTAAAAAAAATAAAATTCAATTAAATAATTTTTATTTACAATTTTATTGACGTTATTTTTGTGAATGCTTCTTTGCTTTGAGACTGAACTAATTACTGTATTTGACTAAGCGGACAAAAAGGGGGTAAAATGGTAACAAATGATTCTAGGAATATGAAATTTGGTGTGTAGACCTCGTTTGAGAAAAAAACATGGGCTCAGGATTAATTTTTCCGAAATTTGGCCATTTAAGGGGAGAAAACGCCCAAAAAGGGTATAAATTGTACATTTCTACATCTGCTTAACATATTAACATTTATATGCATGAATTTTGGAATACACACTCTACCGAATACGTGGGCATCAGTCCAGAATGAATTTATTGCTAATTCTAACGTCTTGGGAGGAAAAACGGCCAAAAAGTGGAAAAATTCTACAATTGGTATCTTCTTGACAAACGAATATCAAATATAGTTTGTTAGTTTGTGGATAGAAACATCAAGTGAAACGAAATCTTTTGGAAATTCTGATCTTAAACCGGGGTAAAAACGGAACGTAAATGTAAGAGTTACCTTTTTGTATCATCTTTACAAAGTAATATAGGAATATGAAATTTGATATGTAGATTCCACCAGCAACACAAACATCGGAGAAGAATAAAATTTGTTTTAATTCGAGCCTTAAGAGGGAAACTGATAATTTTCAACTGGTAAATTTTCATTTTAAAGTAAATTTACTTAAGAAAACAAGTAAGAAATTTATAGTCGGTATAGACTGATACCCTATACCATGCATTAAGGGAATTGGTCTTAGGTGAAACTAATTGAGTTTAGAAAAAAAGCATAAACCACATCTACGTCGAAAATTTGACCGCTCCGGACCATTTTTGGAAAAGTCACTTATTTTTTGCAACAACATATACAAACCAATTTTGCGAAAAATCTGTGCAATATTTTTGTTTTTGATAGGTTTAATTGAATTGTCGTTGGTTTATTTTTGGTCTACGGATTAATGGATGTAATAAACGCACAAAAACCCAATTCGACTGAGATTTATTTGATAATTTGAATCTTATGGCAAGTTAAGGCCATAGGGGTCATTTGAATGGAGAGTAGGTCTGAACATGCGCCTATTTTCACAAATTTCAATACCTAAATAGAGTTGGTGGCAATACATTTTAAACTTCTAACTTTGTAATAAAATAATTGTTTTTTTTTTTGCGAAATAGCTAATTGGTGTGTTCTATATTGGAAGATAACACATTTGTTAAAAAAAAAATACAATTAAAAAAATAGATAAGTGAAAAAGAAATATTTTTTTAGAGATGCCAAAACAGTCGAAACTGTTAAACTTCTTTACCAGAGTTGACTAAAATAATACAAATAGAAGAACGAAACTATAAAAAAATCTTAGCCGTTATTTAGATATAGATTTTGACATTTTCTTTCAATTATTATAAAATAATGGCAAGAATAAAATTTTATGAAGAGTTAAAAACTAGAATAATAGATGATTTTCGTGATGGTGGTAAGCAAAAGAATATTTGTGAGAAATATTCTATGGATAAATCCATAAAATCGTCTGACTAGCATTAATCTTGCTAAAAAAAAAACGCATGGACTGGAATTAGAATACTGTTGACGAATAGCGTTGACGAAAAAGTTGAATATTTAAATAGCCACAAAACGGCTACACGCGACGAGGGTTTAACTAAAATAAATTAATTCAATCGTTCGGTATAAGAATCATCTACCCCCCAAGGCCATGTGTTATTGTATAGTAAAGGTTTCCATTGTTATATCAACAGCATAAAAACGAACACTTTTAAGTTTTGTTAATTTTTTCTGAAGTTATGTTAATTTTATGATAAAATTTTTTGGTATTGACCGTCCAAGTCGTCAAAAATATATTTTGTTAAAAGTTTCCATCGTATTGTCACTCACACCATATTTCTTATCTTAAATAATTGATATAATAATTACGCTAACAACGTAGCGGGCATACTACTAGTAAACTATAAAAGTGTTGGTTTGTGAATTGCCTAAGTTGAAAAATAAAGCTGCCTAGAAATTGCACTCGGATTTCGAGCGCTGGAAGCTCTTAGTATATATAAGTGGGTTTGTTAACAAATAATTTTGTAAGAGCGTAAAGGTGTGCTAGTCAATTTTAGACAATTCATAAACGCATACACAGCATTGTGTAGTTTTCTATTTGAATTTTAATATGTGTTTAATGTATGCTACTAAGCAACTTTAAATTATTTTTTGTTTAACACAATCGGTTGTTAACTGGGAGTTTAGAAAATGTCACAAGAAGTCGCATTGCCTATTAATATTATAGATACCCTTCCAAACTGTAGTTCAGTTTGTATCGTATCGATATAAAAATTTTTTTTAATATATACATTAATTCGAAACAGGTTTTTTGGGTCAAAATATTTAAGTAGGTTTAAAATAAATAGTTCACTTTGGAAAATTAATTACAATAGTATCCTAAACTAAAGCTAACTTTAACAAACAATAAGCTTATCAGTTGAAGAACCAACAGAAGATGATGGAAAGTTTAGAGCTTTTGTAACATATCAGGCAAATGGTGACGAAATATTTAAAAATAGTTTAAGAAAGGAATTTCAAAATGCTTTAATAAATATAATTGGAAAAGAAATTCAAAACCATTTTCAATGAAGTCAACGATGCTGTTTTTTATATATACATGTTAGCTGATAAAACGACTGACGTTTGTGGAAAAGAACGGCTAACTTTTTGCGTTAAATTTTTTTGACAAAAGTTCGATTCAAATAAAAGAAATGGAAATGGAACAAGAGCAAATGAATTTTTCAAACTTAACTTGAAATAGTCAAAAACCTGATTTGAATATGTTCAGAGAACAAGAGTATGACGGTACCGCAAACATGTCTGGATGGCATAAGGGCGTTGAAGCCATAATAAGAAAAACATATCCAAGCGCTGTTTACGTCCATTGCGCCTCACAAACCCTTAATTTGTGTTTAAATATGGCACCAAATATTGAAGAAGTAAAAAATATTTTGCGAAAATTTCCGAAATATGTAATTATTTTTGAGGGTCTTCAAAAAGGCACGTATTTTGTCAAACATGCGAAACTCGATAGGTTGAACGGAAATTCAATACCACAATTAATTGAAGCCTTGGAAAAAATGGACCAAAACACGTAAAATCAAACAAAAAATATAAATTTTGGCTTCACCACCTATGAATTTAATTGGTATATTTAGTATTTTTCGCATCCAAAATGCTTTATAAATACCCTTCCCAAAATGTTCGAAAAAAAGGGTATTATCAATTTATATTAGGGATTTGAGTGGGTCGCGATGTTTAATGAAATATCAAATATGTCACTTTTCAACTCAAAATAATCTTTTTTACCTTGAAACTAAATTAGCTCATTAAAATTGACTTTATATAGATAAATAATTAATTTTTATAAATTTTTATAATTAATGATAAAAAGGAGATACTTCCTTCCTTTTTAACTGTCGTTAAAAATATACTTAATGCGGTTTTTATACCCTATACCACTATGTGGTTTGGGTATAATGACTTTGTGCTGCTGTTTGTAACAACCAAAAATATTTTACCTAGACCCATCTTTAATTATACCGATCGAATCAGAATCACTTTCTGAGTTGATTTAATAATGTCCGTCCGTCCGTCCGTCCGTCCGTCTGTGTGTCCATGTAAAGCTTGTAATCAAACTGTAGGTCGCAAATATGAATATATTTTGATAAAATTTGGTATATAAGCTTTTATCGGCCATGGAATGAACGCTATTGAAATTGGTGAGAATCGGTCCATGTTCAGACCTAGTCCCCATACAAATTACCCATATGAAATCGACATAAATTGTCATAAGATCCAAATTGTCATATAGATCTTACTCAAATTGGGTTTGTATGCATTCATTACATCCACTAATGAGTAGTCCAAAAATTATCCCTTTGACCCCATATAGAGTTGCTTCCCGATCTTCAGTTAAATCTATTAAAAAACAAAAATATTGCACTGATTCTTCTCAAATTTTGTTTGTACATATTTTTGCAAAATACAAGAGACTTTACCAAACATTATCAGGATCGGTCCATTTTTGGACCTAGCCCCTTTATAGATATAGCATCCGATATGAACTTTTTTATATCTGCAGCCAAAAAATTAATAAAAATCCCACTCAAATTTGGTTTTTGCTTATTTTCTATGTCCAGTTAGTTGGGCCTAAGAGATAGGGTTTCTAAACGCATGGTATAGGGTATCGTATAGTCGCTCTAGACCGACTATAATTTTCTTACTTGTTCATGATGGTTATAACTTTTATGGAAAGATGTTTTGTATCTATTATTGTATATTGATTTTTAGGTTGTAATGCTGAACGGTGTTTACATAACCCTATAAGTAAATTTAAGTTCATCGTAAATGTGACAATTTGCAGCTTTGTTTTTAATTTTACTTACCAGTTGACACTAAATTTAGATATTACTTACCTTTGACACTAAGTTTAGATATTGTGAAACCTCAAATCCAAATAAGTTTAGTTACAAATCGGCCAAATTCCATACGCCGAGATGTGGACAACGAAAAAGTTGTTTCAAGAGGTTCCTAAAATCGCTAAGTAGTTTGGAATCAACCCTGAACGCCGAAACGTATAGCTGAAATAAAAAACAGGAATCCCAAAGGAATAATACGAAGCAACATTACTTATTCCAAAAGAGTAGGAACGCAAACGTATAGCTCAAATGTAAAAACAGAGATCCCAAAGGAATAATACGAAGCAACATTACTTATTTCATATTTAAACGAAATAATTTCTAGTCTAAAAGATCGATTTGCCTGTCAGGAAAATATTATGAAATTTCTATATGACATAGTTCCCATCAACGTCACCAACTTCTCATCCAATGATTTCTAAAATATAATATTTTTAACAAAAGTTTTTTGAACGAGCCACATCAAATTATTTTAGCTGAAGTATCTATTTGGATTGAGTTTTAGAAGAATAACGAAGAACCCCTTTTAACCCAGTAGATTCCATTGGAATGTGCGATGAAAATCTTTTTTCCAAATATATTTATTTTGTTAATAAGAAGGACTAATGCATTCCTTTATATTACCATGTGAGGGGTAAGGCTTTCTTGCCAGCATTAGATTTTCAAATTATTCTCATATGTGATATCTTTAAAATTGATCTCATAAATAAACAACCTGATAAAATACACAAAGTTTTCATTCAACAATAAAATGTTGAGATGTCACGAACAGTGTATTCGGCATTCTATCGAAAACCGAATATTCGGTATTGGGTTTAAACCGAAAGTTGAATAATTCAATTACTCATATGGATATACATAAATCAATGATGCTTATTATCGTACTTCAATTGTTCGAATTGGAGATTATAGCTCCGTTTTGCTGGTTTAAAACAACTTTAAAAAATATCTTCAGAGAAACTATAATATTCGTGACATCTCCAATAATAAGTAAGTTTATATTATTTTGTTCAGTGATAAATTCTTAAATTTACTATGAAATAATATACAAATAATTTATTACTAAAAAAAAATAAATAAAATCATGTGAGTCCGATCACAGGGGAGATGTATAAACATCTAGTAATTAAAGATTTTTTATGGCACTTTTTTGAAATCAAACAGAAAGCGTCATCTATGTGTCATTTATAGCAAACAACTGCAGGGGCTCTGCTAATATAAAAGTATTTATTGTTATTTAATATTCCAACCGGTAAATTTTCAACTTTTCGTTTTTGTTTTTTCATTTTTCATTATTCGTTATTCAGCTTTTATTTTTCATTTTTTATTTTTCATTTTTTATTTTTCGTTTTTCATTTCTAATTTTTCATTTTTTATTTCTCATTTTTCATTTTTTATTTTTCATTTTTCATTTTTTAGAATTCATTTTCCGTTTTTCATTTCTTATTTTTCATTTTTAAGTTTTTATTTTTAATTTTTCGTTTTTAATTTTTCATTTTTCATTTTTAATTTTTCGTTTTTAATTTTTCATTTTTCAATTTTCGATTTTTTTTTTACATTTTTAAATTTTACTTTCCATTTTTTATTTTTCATTTATCATTTTCATTTCCTATTATTCATTTATAATTTCTCATTTTTTCATTTTTTATTTCTCATTTTTCATTTTTCGTTTTCATTTTCATTTTTAATGTTTCGTTTTTAATTTTTCATTTTTCGGTTTTCATTTTTCGTTTTTAATATTTCATTTTTCGTTTTTCCTTTTCATTTCTCGCATTTCATTTTTTTTTTCATTTTTCATTTTCATTTTCATTTTTATTTTTCGTTTTTTGTTTTTAATTTTTTATTTTTCAGCTTTTATTTCTAATTTTCATGTCTCATTTTTCATTTTATATTTATCATTCTTAATTTCTCATTTTTCATATTTCATTTTTAATTTTTCGTTTTTCATTTTCAATTTTCTTGTTTTTCATTTTTTATTTTTCATTTGTAATTTTTTGTTTTTCATTTTTATTTTTTTCATTTTTCGGTGTCCATTTTTCATTTTTCGTTTTTGATTTTTCATTTCTAATTTTTCATTTTTTTTCTTTTTAATTTTTTATTTTTTATTTTCATTTTTTATTTTTCATTTTTCATTGTTTATATTTAATTATTAATGTTTTTTTCATTATCCACTTTTTATTTTAATTTTTAATTTTTAATTTTTATTTTTCATTTTTTTTTTCATTTTTAGTTTTTTATTTTTCATTTTTCGTTTTTCGTTCTTAATTTTTCTTTTTTCATTTTCAATTTTGCGTTTTTCATTTTTATTTTTTAATTTCTTTTTTCATTTTTAATTTTTAATTTTTTATTTTTCATTTATCATTTTTCATTTCTCATTTCTCATTTTTTATTTTTTATTCCTCATTTTTTATTTTTCATTTTTAATTTTTTATTTTCTATTTTTCAGTATTAATTTTTCGTTATTCGTTTTTCATTTTTCATATTTCGTTTTTCATTTTTAATTTTTAATATTTTGTTCATTTTTTATTTTTTATTTTTAAATTTTCATTTGTTATTTTTAATTTTAATTTTTCGTTTATCATTTTTCGTTTTTCGTTTTTCATTTTTAAGTTTTCATTTTTTATTTTTATTTATCATTTTTTATTTTTCAGTTTTCATTTTTTATTTTAAAATTTTTATTTTTCATTTTTCGTTTTTCATTTTACATTTTTCGTTTTTATACCCTATACTATGTGGTTTGGGTATAATGACTTTGTGCTGCTGTTTGTAACTACCAAAAATATTTGACCTACACCCATCTTTAATTATACCGATCGACCCAGAATCACTTACTGAGTTGTTTTAGCGATGTCCGTCCGTCCGTCCGTCCGTCTGTGTGTCCATGTAAAGCTTTTAATCAAACTACAGGTCTCAAATATGGATATGTTTTGATGAAATTTGGTATGTTAGCTTCTATCAGCCATAGGATGAATGCCGTTGAAATTGGTGAAATTCGGTTAATGTTGAGACCTAGTCCCCATACAAATGACCCCTATGAAATCGACTTAAATTGCCATAAGATCCAAATTATAATATAGATCTCAGTCAAATAGGGTTTGTATGTGTTTATTATATCCACTAATCAGTAGTCCAAAAATAATACCTATAGGACAAATCTTCGTCATAGGCCCCATGTAGAGCTGCTTCCCGATCTTCACTTAAATCTATCAAAAAACAAAAATATTGAACAGATTTTTCTCAAATTTGGCTTCTGTATATTTTTTCAAAATATAAGTGACTTTACCAAATTCGGTCAAGATCAGTCCATTTTTCGACCTAGTTCCCATATAAATATAGCACCCGATATGAACTTTTTCATATCTGCAGCCAAAAAAATTAATAACAATTTCACTCTAATTTGGTTTCTGCTCATTTTCTGTATCTAATTAGTTGGAGCGGAGTGATAGGGTCTCTAGACCATGGTATAAGGTATCGTATATTCGGTCTAGACCGACTGTAATTTCTTACTTGTTAATTTTTAATTTTTTTTTATTTTTTATTTTTCATTTTTAATTTTTAAACTTTAATTTTTTATTTTTCAGTTTTAATTTTATTTTCATTTTTAGTTTTTAGTTTTTCTTTTTTCATTTTTCATTTTTCGTTTTCAATTTTTAATTTTTCGTTTTTAAATTTTTTTTTATTTTTAATTTTTAAATTTTGATTTTTCATTTTCCAGTTTTAATTTTATTTTCATTTTTCGTTTTTCATTTTTCATTTTTCATTTTTTGTTTTTCGTTTTTCATTTTTCATTTTTCGTTTTTCATTTTTCGTTTTTCTTTTTTCATTTTTCATTTTTTATTTTTTATTTTTCATTTTTCATTTTTTATTTTTCATTTTTCCTTTTTATATATTTTATATATTCTTGGATTATTGAATTATGCAAACCACATTTGTGTTATAGTTATAGTTGTAGGAGACATTTGTTAGGGTGCTAAGTATGAACATGCTGCTATTTTCACAGGTTCTAGAGCCAACGAATTTTCATATGGCAAATTTCATTGCAAAATATTTATACTTGAGTCCTGCGTCGTTTGCTTAAAATTCAGAAGGTATTTCTGATTCGAGCGGTATTGTAAGTATGTTCAGTATTTTTAGTATTTGCAAACATTGGCACATTATTATTACACAGATTTTGTTTCGTAGAGCGCAATACAACAAAATTTTTAAACTTTTCCAAATATTTTTTTAACAATGTGTTAGAACTTTTTTTTTAATGTCGCTTTTTAGCCCGTTCTTTAAGTAGAGCAGCACCTGTAGAAACCGTGCGATATGCTGATATCACCCTTAAAGTACTTATTCTAAGCAGCTATTAGCTAAGTTGTATATTTTCGTTTTGTAGCCCTTACGTCGGAATAGTAACTGTATACCCAGGGTATTATTCTTAATCTTCGGTTAAGGCATATTAAACACTCTGCGATCTGTAACGAATATTGCCTCCGTTTTAACCGTGACCATCTTCAAAACATGGCCAGCCATCTACCACAACGGTTAAGACCATAGTTCACAAAGACTCTATAATCTCTGGTGGATGGTGTGACACGAGTAAAGCGGTATCATCAGCATGACCAAATATCTCAGCTCCGTTTTGTGGACTCATGTTGAGTAGGCCGTTGAACCCAGTGGTAAACCTGCTGAAACAATATATTATTTCATTCCGCCATTAGTCTGATACGTTAGGATTCGTCCACATAATTAATCTACCATTATATTGTAGAGGGAAGCATTTATCCATTTTTCTATGAGAGCATCTAGCACCGCCTTCCAGTTCTCTATATTAAAAGAATTTTCTTAGCGCTTGTTGCAATTTAAAAAAAATACTGTAATGGCATTTACGGTGCGTCTACCCTTTCTGAAACCATATTGTCAATTCTGTCAACCACGTCTTGCAGTGTACGCAGCAAAAGGCTCTCAAATATTTTACCTAAAGCGTTTAGCATGCTAAAGTGGCCTGTATGAACTAGCTCATTTTAGCGTTTATCTCCTTTCATAATAGTACTAAATTCTGCGCTTTCCAGTCTCTGGAGAAGACACTTTTTTCGGAACAAAAATTGTCGGTTTTCGGGCACGCCCTATTCAATTATTCAGTATTAAAATGGTATAAATCTATCTTCATCTGTTTGTCTGTCTGCCTGTGTGTTCACCTCGATCTACATCAACTATAAAATTCTTACTTATTATGAATAATTATGTTAACTTCACATGAGAGTTTCACGAGATTCCGGTGTAAATTTTGAAACTAAAGAAATATCTTTTTTTTACATATGCAAAGCTTGTTGCAAACGAAAAGAAAAATGTATTTGAATATTTATTACATATATAACTATAAGTTATATTGTACAATTTATCATAGTCTCAACTTGGTTATTTTCGTTTTATTTTCTATTTGCCTCATCCTGAATAAATATTGCCGTTCTTTAAGTCTTCTCCTGTTTTTTTTTTGCTTTCGTTATCTTATTATGTTATATTTGTAATGCCTTCGTAAATGTGGTCTTTTGCTTAATTGGGCAAAACAAGAGAAACAAGTTCACATAAAAAAATAATGTTTGCATCTTGTTTCTTCATAAATTGTTTTCTTTTTTTTTTACAATTCTGTCAATTGTTTGTTAAACAACCAGCGTAGGGATATTTCGTGATGGTTAATTTAACTTTTTCCATTAGAATTAAACAATAGGTATTGTTAAACAGTAAATTATGGCACAAAAGAAGAAAAGAACCTCAATTTTCATTATTTTCACACTTTTCATCAACATAGTTATTTGTGATAAAATCCAATATATAAAACTCATCGATGTCAGTGGAAATTTAGAAATTTGAATCTAAACCTTTTTCACAATAAATTGAAGCTTATATGAGTAAGAGCTAAAGAACAATTTTTTAAAGTAATGAAATTTGGTTTTATAAAATATTATTTAGTAGCTAAATGGTAGTTAATGGTTTAGATTTACAATTTGACGGCTGGGATAAGTGGACGTGGTATTTGCCATACAAAGTAATTATTCAATATCGTATAGCTACAATACAATGATGGGGAGAACTTTGCAAAGTTGTGTGAGGGCATCTGTTACTAATATGAGTAGCCACAGCGAAAATGGGTGGAATGTGACAAGTCGGGGTTTCATCTCCCATATAAAGTGAATAATCAATATCCAATATCTTAAGCGATACGATGGCTAATTAAAAAGTCTGTGACTTTTAGAAAGAAACAAATTTTTTTTTGCAAAAAAAAAAAATTTTTTTTCAACATAATCTCTTTTTAGCTCAATACAGTCAGACCAGCGTTTCTCCAATTTTTCCCTTCCAAAAAATTGGATTTTTCGAGGTGCATTAAATAGGTATTTGTTTGATCAATAATTTCATTTGGAGCTAAATCTCTTTCCACCGAACCATTTCTTTAGGTTCGGAAATAGGAAATAGTCACTGGGTGCTAAATCCGGAGAATATGGCGGATGGGTACCAATTCGTTTATGGTCAATTGATAGCAAACGCGGCACCCATCTTGCAGACAGCTTTCTTAAACCCAACTGATCATTTAAAATCGAAACCACACTGCTAAATGAAATGCTATGGCATCGACAATCTCACACACTTTTAATCTTCGATCGGCCAATACCATATCGACAATACCATGTCGACATTTTCAACATTTTCGGGTGTATTCACCTCAATTGGCCGTCCAGAGCGTTCAGCGTCATTTGTGTATGTGCGATCACGACGAAAGTCAGTAAACCACTTTTTTTTACCATTGAAATCGATGGTGCAGAGTCCCCGTAGTATTTATCAATCTTTTCGTTGGTTTTATTGACGTTTTATTTTCGAAAAAGTAATGTTTAATGAGCACTCGAAAATCACTTTTTCCATTTTAAAAAAAAAAACCACGAGGTTTTATGTTTTGAACAGCCGTTAAACGCAAAGTTAATGATGGAATTTGTTCAAAATTTTACTGTAGTCTACTAACAGGTGGTACTAGAAGGAAGCAGTGTTGCATTTCATACAACTATAAGGGAAATTCGAAAAGTCACGGACTTATTGTGCCGCCCTCGTGTAAAAGGGAGAGTAACGAAACTTTGCGTGATTTCACAGGTTATTAATGTCATCAGTCCTGCTGAAAATCGGCGGTACCAAATCAGCAGGCGTGGCACCTCTCATACAAAGTAAATTCTCAATATCAGATATCTCGAGTATTATGACAGCGACCTATGCCGAGAAAAATGGGCATGGAGCTCCCATACAAAATTATATATAAATAAAAATGTTGCTTCGTATGTATGTCTGACCAACACGGCTGAAGAAATTTATATATAAGCCATGCATTCGTAAAGTGCTTCGAATTATTCTTGTTTATGTAAAACCCCACTGGGTGGGGGCTGATTTAGCTGAAAGTCACACCATATAATACTCATATTATAATAAGCTTTTTGTGGTCTTTGGCAAAACTTATACCCGATAGGCGGTGCTTGGTTATATATATTCGGGAAAACTTAGTTTTTCCCGTATATAACTTTCATACCAACAATATTAAGTTTAAATGTATATACTTTGATATAATCAGAAAAATTCTGGTAGGTGGTTGTCTTACAGGACTTATACATTTGCAAATGTTTGGCATTTCAGTATTAGAGATTTCATTTTGCCGTTCATATTTTTATAAATAAATAAATAGTATGTGCTATACGAGAGCTATTGAAATTGGTGGATATCGGTGCTTGCTCAGACCATAAGTATGACCCCTATGAGGTCGACATAAATTGTCCTAAGATCCAAAATATATAGATCTCGGTCAAATTGAGATTGTGTATGTTTATTACATCTATTAATCAGTACACTAAAAATAAAGCCTATAGGAGATATCTTAGTCATAGCCCCCATATAAAGCTGCTTTCCTTTATTCACTATTAAAAAATCTATTAAAAAACAAAATTATTGCACAGATTTCTTTTGTATTTGATTTGTATAAGTTCTTGAAAAAATTAGTGACTTTATCAAATACTAGATGTAACCCGAGGTGCCACGACCACTAAAAATATTTTTAAAAAAATTGAAGCCGGTAGCGCTTCTCATATCCGCAGTAAGACTCTGTGAAAATTTCAGGAAGATCAGATGAGTACTTACGGAGATTATCTCCTACAAACAAAAAACAAACAAATACACATCTATAATATAATAGGCTAGGCGATTTTTTTGAGCGATGTTTTGTTCTACCGTTTTATCCCGATTTTGACCAAACGTATATTATTTGAAAGGTATTTCTTTTTAGCCATTTTGCAGATTTAAAAATTTTTAAATTTTTTCCTTTATTTTAGGTAAATTGCATTTGATTTGGGAACTGGCTATAATTGATCAGCATACTTTTAGGGTCTTTATTTAATGAAAAAATAAAATTTCGTAGAATTTTGCCTCGAATTTCGGGGGCTTGAATCTGCTAGTTAACTCTATTATGTTAGTATAGATTATTAGTATAGATTTCTTTATTTCAGTGTTTGCTGATATACAACGCTTTTTGTTGTTTCATTCGGTACAACAATTATCAGATTTTTCGGCGTTCCTACCCGGGATCAAGCTACATGTAGCTGCCCAAGAGAAGAACATGAATTTTCCAAATAAGATCTGGCAACACTTAACTATTGGCCTTGAATTTGGAATATCATTTAGCAATTTTTCTTTTTACCGATTTTTGATTTTATCCATTTTTGATTTTGAAGATTTTTGTTTTTTGGGCGATTTTTATTTTTCGCGATTTTTGGGTTTGGCGATTTTTGATTTTGGATATATATTTTCCACGACAAATCACATTGATTACTAATGAACTGTCAAAAGACTGTCGCGTTTGTAGTACTTCATTTTTTTTACATAGGAGGTGCCACGCCCCCTAATTCCATCTGATGGACTCGAGCAAAATGTCGTGTCTTTCCCTTTTATAGTACACCAGTTATATGATATTAGATATCTACTTTGCATGGGCGGTGCTACCCACTGTTTTGAACACGTCCATTTTTCTGTTCGACTAATCACACAAAGAACCTATGGGCTCACGCAAAGCCACAAAGCTCTCTCTTTTACAGTGCTCCAGATACATGACATTAAATAGTTACTTTGCATGGGGAGTGCCACGCCCATTGTTGTGAACCCGCCAGTTTTTTGTTCGACAACTCATCCTAAGATCTGATAGGCTCGTGCAAAGTGTCAAATATTCCCTTTTTTAGCACACCAGTTATATGATATCATATATTTACTTTGTATAGGCGGTGCCACGCCCACTATTCCGATCATGCCCATTTTTTGCTTAACTAATCACATGAATAACTTATGGGATCACACAAAGTCCCAAGACTCTCACTATTACAGTACTCCAGACATATGGCATTTTATATTTACTTTGTATGGCAGGCGCCACGCCTATTAATCCGATACTGCCCATTTTGTGTCCGACTACTCACATTAATAATAGGTGACATCAGACAAATTGAAAAGTTCTCTCTGCCACAGTACTCGAGATATATAATATTGAACTATTACTTGTATGGGAGGTACCACGCCCACTTATACGATCCCAACCATTTCCGGCGTAGCTCCTAATACTAAGAATAGGTGACCTCACACAAATTTGCAAAGCTGTCCCTATCATAGTACTCAATATATGTATATGATATTAAAAATTTACAGTGTGTGGAAGGTGCCACGCCCACTAAAAATATTTAAAAAGTTATAGCCTATAGCAATTCCCATATTAGCAGTAAGACTCTGTGAAAATTTCAGGAAGATCAGATGAGTAGTTACGGAGATTACCTCCTACAAACAAACAAACAAACAAACACATTACCCCTTTATTATATTAGTATAGATGGTCAGGATCGATCCATTTTTCGTGCTGCAGACAAAAAAAAAAATAAAAATTCTATTCAGATTTGGTTGATCCTTATTTTCTATACCCAGTTAGTTGGATCTAAGACCAGTTCTCTTAACGCATAGCATATGGTATCGCATAGTCGTTCTGGACCAACTATAATTATACCCTATACCACTATGTGGTTTGGGTATAATGACTTTGTGCTGCTGTTTGTAACAACCAAAACTATTTGACCTAGACCCATCTTTAATTATACCGATCGAATCAGAATCACTTTCTGAGTTGATTTAACAATGTCCGTCCGTCCGTCCGTCCGTCCGTCCGTCCGTCTGTGTGTCCATGTAAAGCTTGTAATCAAACTGCAGGTCGCAAATATGAATATATTTTGATGAAATTTGGATATAAGCTTTTATCGGCCATGGGATGAATGCTATTGAAATTGGTGAGAATCGGTCCATGTTCAGACCTAGCCCCCATACAAATTACCCATATGAAATCGACATAAATTGCCATAAGATCCAAATTGTCATATAGATCTTACTCAAATTGGGTTTGTATGCGTTCATTACATCCACTAATGAGTAGTCCAAAAATGATCCCTTTGACCCCATATAGAGCTGCTTCCCGATCTTCACTTAAATCTATTAAAAAACAAAAATATTGCACTGATTCTTCTCAAATTTTGTTTGTATATATTTTTGCAAAATACAAAACACTTTACCAAACATGGTCAGGATCGGTTCATTTTTGGACCTAGTCACCATATAGATATATCATCCGATATGAACTTTTTCATATCTGCAACCAAAAAAAATTAATAAAAATCCCACTCAAATTTGGTTTTTGCTTATTTTCTATGTCCAGTTAGTTGGGCCTAAGAGATAGAGTTTCTAAACGCATGGTATAGGGTATCATATAGTCGGTCTAGACCGACTATAATTTTCTTACTTGTTTTATTATTTGTTTTATTTTGAATTTGTTTATTATTTATTTATTTTAAAGTAGTGTAAAAGATCAAAATCAATTTATATACTCGTATCTTCTATGATAAAAATAAATTATTGGGAATTCCAAAATTATTATTCTTCCAAATTTTTAAACTTAGAATGTTCGCAAATATTCCTAAGAGATAAAAGTGTATTAAACTAATTACAAATTTAAAAATTTAACCCTGTTACTTCTCAGATACAACTAAGTTAAGCAAAATTTAGAGGAGTTGAGACCATTTTAATTTTAAAGCAGCACTGCTAATTTCTTCAAAATAGCAATCTGTTTGACTTTAGCGGTTCTTTCGGAAGTCAAAGCCAATATTTATTAGCGACAGTCGTACATATAGAAAATAGATACATTGTGTCTACCGAATTTGTTGCCAACCGAGTTGCGATAAAAGTAATAACCAAAATTTGAGTTTGAGAATCCGTTTGTAACTTATAGAAATAAAAAGAATAAAAAGAGCAGTCGAGCATTCGATATCCGCTTATCTATCTGTTGAAAATATTCTTCTGTTCTCAGTAGATCCAGTAGATAGCACTACTTGGGCTTGAAATGGTCGCCATATTCCGCAGTTGTTTGTTTTGAATTTGGAAATTAAATTAAATTGTTGATCCCGTTCTTAGCATCTATATATTTATACCCTATATACCACTACTATGTGGTTTGGGTATAATGACTTTGTGCTGCTGTTTGTAGCAACCAAAAATATTTGACCTACACCCACCTTTAATTATACCGATCGAATCAGAATCACCATCTGATACGATTTAACGATGTCCGTCCGCCCGTCCGTCTGTGTGTCCATGTAAAGCTTGTAATCAAACTGCAGGTCGCAAATTTGAATATATTTTGACGAAATTTGGCATTTGATCTTTTGTCAGCCATGGAATGAACGCTATTGAAATTGGTGAGAATCGGTCGATGTTCAGACCTAGCCCCCATACAAATGACCCCTATGAAATCAACATATATTGCCATAAGATCCAAATTATCATACAAATCTTAGTCAAATTGGGTTTGTATGTATATATTACATCCATTAATCAGTAGTCCAAAAATGATCCCTATTGGACAACTCTTAGTGATAGGCCCCATACAGAACTGCTTCCCGATCTTCACTTAAATCTATCAAAAAACAAAAATATTGCAATGATTCTTCTCAAATTTTGTTTGTATATATTTTTCCAAAATACAAGAGACTTTACCAAACATGGTCAGGATCGGTCCATTTTTGGGCCTAGTCCCCATATAGATATAGCATCCGATATGAACTTTTTCATATCTGCAGCCGAAAAATTAATAAAAATCCCACTCAAATTTGGTTTATGCTTATTTTTCTATATCCAGTTAGTTGGGCCTGGGAGATAGGGTCTCTAAGCGCATGGTATAGGGTATCGTATAGTCGGTCTAGACCGACTATAATTTTCTTACTTGTTTAATCTGAATTTATTATACAATAAGTAAAAATTTGTTTATTTTTTCTGTTAAAAATGAAATATTCGTAAACTTATTTATGTACGTAATTATATCCGTATAAAACATGATGAAAAACATAGCATTTTTGTCTCTTTCAGTACTCGTTTCATATATTTTTAATATTTAATATTTTTAAATTATTTATACGTAAAATTATTCCATTTAATTGTGTTTTTTTAAATGATATTACGTAAATTTTTAAAGAATATACGGCTTTGACTATGTCATTAGCTGGAAAAAAGGGAAATTATATACTTATTATTTTTCTTTTTTTGATTTTAAGAATTATATTTTGCGATATGCCAAAGAATTGATAATATACTGCAGGATAGACTGCCAATTATATTCACATTTAGCGCCAACAAGTATTATGGATTTTTCAGAGTATAGAAAGTTTCTCAGTACCATTGTGCGGATAGATTACCACTAAGAACACAGGTGATATTGACCTAGCTAACTTTGAACGAAACGTCACAATATCTTCTCAACTTGCTGCGAAACCCCTCTGACACAGAAGACAGTATAGAACTTCTTCGGTAGATGTCGAGTGGCTATTAAATGCAAAAAAAAGAACTCGGAGAGAGCGGCAGCTGTACTGATCTCTTCAACTTAAGCAACAATTGAAAGCATCTACATCAAATATAAGAATGTTGCTTGAAAGCCAGAGACATGATAAAATAAACAGATATCTCGAAAAATTTGATCCGACTTCAAGAACTAATTAATGGCGAGCTACAAAAAATCTTAAAGACCCGTTGTGCATAAACCACCACTAAGAATGCAAAATGGAGGTTGGGCTAGAAATTATATAAAATAAACTATCCCATATAAACAAAGTTTTTATTCAAGCTCTTTCTTTCCTTATGCATATGAGTTTTGAATCTCTCCGTGACTGTGCGTGATTTTGCGTGACTATTTTGAAATTAATCTTTGGTCACAACAAGTATATGGACAAAGTTTCAGATCGATCGGATAAGGGGAAATGGGCTTTAAATCACTCCGTGCCTGTGCGTGACTATGCGTGACTTTGTCGAAGTTAATCTTTCTTTACAGAAAGTATATCGACCAAGCTTCAGATTGATTAGATGAGGGGAAAGCCGTTTTAAATCTCTCCGTGACTGTGCGTGACCATGCGTGACTGTGCGTGACTAAGTCAAAGTTAATCCTTTTTTCATAGCAAGTGTGTGGTAGAAGGTTTAGATCGATCGGATGAGGGGAAATGACATTAAGATCACTCCGTAACTGTACGTGACTATGCGTGACTGTAGGTGACTACCCCAAAATTAATCTGTAGTCACAGCAAAACTATGGGCCAAGTTTCAGATCAATTGGATGAGGGGAAATGTGGTTGGCCCATAGCTGGCAGATAGACAGGCAGAGAGTATGAGTTAAAAGAAAAAGTTTAAAAAGGCGATCTCTTTGTGGAACATTTGAAAAACGTTTTTACTCCGAATATAACTACTAGTTCAATAAACGAGTTACCTTCAGCAATAAACCTATACAGTGCAGTGTCATTTCGATTTGAGATTAGAAAGGTTGAAAAGGCCATTTCTGATATTAACCCTGTATATTAACCCGGGATCTGAATTTAACTGCTCTTGGAGTTACCCCGAATAGCATTGAGAATAATTATTTTTATATGTACCGCTATATTACGCTTTCAATATTATCCTTCAGAATGAAAAGTTTCGCTCGTTACCATGATATCCTAGCCCAGGTGAAGATCACACAAAATTGATTCGTACAGGCCATTCAGTTTATTGGCAAATCTGTCAAAATTGTTCGAGAAAATATTAGTAAATAAGCTTACTGTAGCTGTATATCAAAATAACGTCATCCCAGCACACCAATTCGGATTTAGGAGAAGACACAGCACCATTGAGCAAGGCCATAGATTAGTAAGCGCTGTAAAAAAGCCTTTGAAGAAAAAAGTACTGCTCTGACGTTTCGCAAGCTTTCGATGAGGTTTGGGATGAAGGTCTGCCCTATAAAATTAGAACGTTGCTGCCACCAAACGTTCATAAACTAATGGAAAACTATATAATTAATAGGAAATTCTCAATAAAGGAGAGCAACTTTGTAAGCCTCCCTCACGATATAGAAGCTGGTGTTCCACAGGGCAGTATTCTGTGTCCGCTCATATATATTCTTTATTCAGTGGATATGTCCAATGAAGCTAATAAAAACACGATTTCTTCAACCTTTGCAGATGACACGGCAATTTGAGTATTCGTGAGGACCCCTCAACAAGATCTACACTTTTACAACGACATATTTCACAATTGGAGTACGCGTTACACAGGTGGAAAATAAGGATAAATGAATAAGAATGCATCCACGTTACTTTTACGCTGATAAGAGAAATATTCCCTCAAGTCCTAACAAAAAATATCCCACAACATCTCCACTGCCGCAAGCTTTCGATGAGGTTTGGAATGAAGGTCTGCCCTATAAAATTAAAACGTTGCTGCCCATAAACGTTCATAAACTAGTGGAGACCTATAAAAATAATAGGAAATTCTCAATAAAGGAGAGCAACTTTGCAAGCCTCCCTCACGATATAGAAGCTGGTGTTCCACAGGGCAGTATTCTGTGACCGCTCATATATATTCTTTATATAGTGGATATGTCCAATGAAACTAATGAAAACACGATTTCTTCAACCTTTGCAGATGACACGGCAATTTCGAGTATTCGTGAAGACCCCTCAACAAGATCTACACTTTTACAACGACATATTTTACAATTGGAGTACGCGTTACACAGGTGGAAAATAAGGATAAATGAACAAGAATGCATCCACGTTACTTTTACGCTCATAAGAGAAATATTCCCTCAAGTCCTAACAAAAAATATCCCACAACATCGCCACTGCCACCTAACTTGGAACAAACACATAGAATCAAAATAAAAACAAATAAAATTAAAGTTAGTTCAACGTACGTGGCTAATTGGCAGAAATTCAAAGCTAATTATAATTGTAATTGTAATTGTATAAAGAGGTGTCGAAAGTATTGCGACCAAGTGATCTATTATACTGCCCTCTGCTAACAATTTGTCCCTATAAAATCTTACCCAACCCTGAAGCCCTCAGAAATTCGAGGATGTTGATTGATTCCAGTGATCTTATTTCGCTCCCTGGTATTTGGAAAGAACCCAGGTGCATTTTCCTCTTATGCATTAAAGCTCAACAATCCCCCAGTATGTGCTCCGCTGATTCTGCCTTCTCATCGCAGAATCTGCACATGGGGTTCGCTTCAATTCCTAACCTGTTCAGATGCTCCCTGAGCTTACAGTGACCAGTTAGAATTCCGGTTATTATTCCTAGTCCGTTCTCTCATAATCTGATACATGACCCAAATCTCTTGTTGTTGTAGTTACCTAACAAGAGTTTAAATTGTCTTAAGCCTAAGTGGCTCGAGAAAAGCTCTTGTGTGATATGATTTTTATATTCTCTAAGTACGCCATCCCATATGCCTTTTCCTATTCCACAAAATGGTTCCGGCCCCATTAGCCTTGTGGAATCTCCCTTTCTGGCAAGCTCATCTGCTTGTTCATTTCCATGGATCCCAGTATGCCCCGGGACACAACATAGGCTGATTTTATTGTGTTTGCCTAGTAAATTCAGTCTCTGAAGACAGTTCCGCATTAAATGATAGTTTACTACATAGGAGCCTAGTGCTCGAATAGCAGCTTGACTATCTGATAGTATGGTTGTGTTCCGTCTTTTGTATTTTCTATTTAAGTTAATCTGTGCACATCTATCGAAGGCATAAATTTCTGCCTGGAAAATACTCGTGTGTATTTCCATTGATTCGTAGTAATTGCTTCTAGGCCGAAAGACTCCCGCCCCTGTTCCATTTTCGGTCTTTGATCCGTCCGTGTACCATTTGATCGTATCTTCCTTAAGAGAATATGCTGTACTCAAACTACTCCATTCCTTCTTATTACTAAGTTTTGTAACAAAGTTTTTCTTAAAATCGCATTTCTTCTCAGTCCTGTCCATTGGACAATCCAGGAGGGAGTAATCTTTAGCTTGACTTATTCGCTTCCATTGCCTGGTTATAGGTTTATCCCCATTTATCCTGATTGCCGTTGCTAGAGCTTTCTTTTGCACCACTATCTGCAGTGGGCTTTGGTCCAAGAGTACTTCAAGTGCTGCCGTTGTGCACGTCCTCATTGCCCACGTTATCCCAATACACGCTAGTCTTTGTATTCTGCTTAGCTCTATTGGAGTTTGTTTAACTCTGTCCTTTTGGCCCACGCAATAGCTCCATAGGTCACGATTGGACGGACCATCAGGGAGTACTTCCAGTATAGGATGCTGCGTTTACGTCCCCAAGATCTACCCGCTACCCTTCTACATATCATTGCGGCACGCTTGGCTTTCTCTGTATATTGGTTGACATGTGCCTTCCACGTCAACTTGCTGTCTAGTTCTATGCCCAGATATTTCACCTCTGTCTTTGGTTTGATGACTTCTCCTAGAATCTGAATCGCCTTCCATCTTGGAAGTTTTCTTCTCTTGGTAAATGGTGCAATTGTGGTCCTTATCGGATTGAAGTTCAGTCCTGTTGCCCTTCGCCATTTATTGATAATTCTCAGCCTTCCTTGAACAATGTCTCAAAGGGTTTCCTCGAATTTGCCTCTCGCTATTACGACTATATCGTCCGCGGAGCCTTGAGATTCTATACCTGCCTCCGACAGTTCCATTAATAGTTCATCAACAACCAGGCTCCCCATTAGAGGTGAAGGAACCCCTCCCTGTGGACATCCTCTGGTTGTGTTTACTGCTATGGTTTCTCCTCTTGCTGATGTTTCTGCCGATCTCGTGTTGAGAACTTCTACCATCCATCTTGATGTCACTGAATCTTAATGCACTTTCTATTGCAGCATGTGAAGTATTACCAAAGGCTCCTTCTATATCTAGGAAGGCACAAACTGCTATTTCCTTCTCATCTAGTGACTTTTGAATGGTTCCCACTAGGTTGATAAGAGCGGTCTCTGTTGATCTGCCCGCTCTATATGCATGCTGGTTTGGATGTAAAGGCATCTGTTGTAGTATTCCACATATTAGATTGTTGTCCACGGCTTTTTCAAGTATTTTCAACATGAAAGATGTTAGGCTTATTGTTCTGAAGGAATTTGGATGTTCAGTGTCCTTCTTCCCCACTTTGGGTATGAACACCACTTTCACCCTCTTCCATGCCTCTAGTATACATCCCCAAGCCAAGATGCTACGCCCGATATTTATTAAAAATGGAAAAATTTCCTTTAGGCCCTTCTGTAATAAGGCAGGAAAAATCCCATCCGTTCCTTCGGACTTGTAGGTTTGAAAGGTGCCTAAAGCCCATTCTAATCTCTCCCTTGAACAAATTTCGGTTGCTATTTGCCCATTTTCCCTACTAGGGTTTCTTGGACTGTTACTCGACCGTTCGTTCTCTACTGCCGCACTTCCTGGAAAGTGTGTCCTTAATTATTCAAAACAAAGTCTAGATTGCAAATTATTGATATTGACAGTTATGGGGAACCGTTTCAGCTTCTAATATACAGAAAATACAAAGATGCCAATAAAAGATCCTAAAGTTGATTGATTACCCGTGCCCCGTGGTATGTAAGAAACTCACAATTGCATAGAGAATTAAAAGTGCCCCTAGTTAGAGCAGAAAATATGAAAAACTGTTCAAGCTACTTGAAAAAACTAGAAACTCACCCGAATCTCTTAGCACGTGACCTTCTCAACAATCGCATCCACCAACACCTAAGAAGGAGAGAGACTACAGATCTCATAATAAATGCTTGAGGTTGTCTAAGCCAATGAATATTTATTTCGAATTAATGTAGAAACATTACATTTTTTCTGGCACTGGGCGGATTTAATAAGTTAAGTATTAGTTCTAAGATTTGAATAATTGTTGTTAGTTCACTATATGCAGATCCAATAAGTAAATGCATGAGAAAAAAAACATTTATAATTATAATTATTTCTTCTTCTGATATTGTGATTTTTTGAAAAAAATATTATCGAAAGCTGTTTAAAACAGGGCATCTACCAATGAAGCGCTGTAAATTGTCAATTTTCTTTGTACTGCATAATGAACACCGTTTATCAATTCTTCTGGAAAAGAGCAACCCATTTAATTCGATTAAAAATCATCGACCTTTGAATATCTATATAATATTACACTCAATATTGTTTTGGTGAGAATAAATTGTGATACAGCTGGGTTTAAGTTTTTGTAATAAGATTATGTTTGCTGCCATCTATTAATTCGAATTTGATTGTCTTTATTTTTCAGAGCTCCTACAGATATATCTGATGACCATTGTATTCGCTACCTAACATTTTCAAACGGTTTTGCTAAGGCTATTACACTTATCTTATGGGGCAATCTGTCGTCAGAGTAATTGAAAATTGTACGACATATATACTGCAAATGAATGTTCAGTGTATACAGATGTGCATCATCTATTCCCGACTCCAGCTTAAGTGCATTAGGTAGCTTAATGATACGTTGTATGAAATATCTTTGAAGGTTATCTATTTCCTCAAAATATGAATGACCCAATATGTGGGCACCATACGACCGAACGGCCCAACAAACAGAATTAAACAGGCGAATTATAGATTGCAACTTTATATCTTTTTTACTTAGGAAGCTATTCCAAGTAGAGTTTATATAGTATTTGCAGAGCTATTTCTTTTTTCTACGTGTTTTGTAAAAATACATTTTGGTGTTAGGATCATACCCAGATAACATTATTCCACTACTTTTTCCATTTCCATTTCTCTGTAAGTCCACCGCTCACGCTTACCTCTAAAAACAATTATATTTGAATTCAGTAAATTTACTTCCAGATTCCATACAGAGCAATACTTTTCTAAATTGATGATCATGTCTTGTAAACTCTTCATTTCGTCAGTTATTAAGACAATCTCGTCTGCGTATAATAACAGTCGTATATTCCTATTACCTATCTGCAGACCATGTCCCAGTCCTTCATGAAGATCATTTATGTACAACGAAAACAGGAGTGGGGATAGCAGACAGCCTAGTTTGACCCTTGATAAAGTTTAAATTTTTTGTTAGCTACATTCTATTCCATACTGTAGAGTAGGTGTTTTTTTTTTTTACATATTTTCAATAAAACTCACTATTTTTGTGGACACATCAATTGAATTTAGTTCGGACATAAAGGTTTTCTAGCTACATTAGCAACAGCTGCTTTACTATTGTGTTAAATTGTATATTCTGTCTACTGTAGAATAGTATTTTCTAAATCCGGCTTGATATTCAGAAAGTATTTTGTGTTGGTCTACCCATTTACACAATCTTTCTGCTATGCCACCCATTAAAATTTTTCTGGCAAGTTTATATCTTCTTTTTTTAAAATTGGAAATATTAGGCTAGTTACAAATAAGCCATCCAATTGTATTTTGTTGTACAGCTTATTGTAAGTGTTTGTGAGTTCTATTATTAGTTGTTCCATTATTGATTTATTTTTCATTCAAAAATTACAACAACAAGTAGGAAAATTACCATGGCTTAGAGACCTTATGTTATTAGAAACATTGTTATTAGTTTTGTTGGCTGCCGATATGAAAAAGTTCACATCCGATGTCATATTTATATGGGGACGAGGTCGAAGAATTGGACCGACCCTGACCATATTTGGTAAAGTCACTTATATTTTGAAAAAATATATACAAAGCAAATTTGAGAAAAAAAAAATATGTGCAATATTTTTATTCTTTGATAGATTAAAGTAAAGATCGGGAAGCAGCTCTATATGGGGCCTATGACTAAGAATTGTCCTATAGGGATTAGTTTTGGACTACTGATTAATGGATATAATAAACACATACAACCCCAATTTGACTGCGATCTATATGATAATCTCGATCTTATGGCAATTTATGTAGATTTCATAGGGGTCATTTGTATGGAGACTAGCTTTGAACATGGACCGAATTTCACCAACAGCGTTTATTCCATGATCGATGAAATCCTCGATACCAAATTTAATGAAAATATATTCGTATTCATATATTGTGTAGTTACAAACAGCAGCTCAAAGACAATGTATCCAAAAAATATAAAAATCAAACACTCGATTTGGTTAATATTATGTTATTTACAACATAATGTGATTTCCCATCGGTTAAAAATACCGATACAGGATAGAAGTTAGGGTTTATTTTGTTATAACCAAAAAATTATTCTTAATAAAATTTTATTTGCGATATTTTAACCAATAACCGTCTGTGTGTCCATGTAAACCTTGTAATCAAACTACAGCTCGCAAATACGAACATATTTTGATGAAATTTGGTATATAAGCTTTTATCAGCCTAGTCCCCACACAAATGACCCCTATGAAATCAACATGCCGTAAGATCCAAATTATCATATAGATCTCAGTAAATTGGTTTTGTTTGGGATTATTATATCCAATAATCAGTAGTCCAAAAATAACCCCATAGGACAATTCTTAGTCATAGGCCCATAGAGAGCTGCTTCCCGATCTTCACTTAAATCCATCAAAAAACAAAAATGTAGGTGAGTTTACCAAATATGGTCAGGATCGGTCCATTTTCCGACCTAGTCCCCATATAAAGGTAGCACCCTATATGAACTTTTTCACATCTGCAGCCAAAAAAAAAAAAAAAAAATAAAAACAATGCCACTCAAATTTAGTTTAAGCTTATTTTCTATATCCATTTAGTTGGACCGGAGAGATAGGGTCTCTTAACCATGGTATAGTGTATCGTATAGTCTAGACCGACCATAATTTTCTCACTTGTTATACCCTATACCACTATGTGGTTTGGGTAAATTGACTTTGTGCTGCTCTTTGTAACTACCAAAAATCTTTGACCTAGACCCATCTTTTATTATACCGATCGAATCAGAATCACTCACTGATTCGATCTAACGGTGTCCGTCCGTCCGTCCGTCCGTCTGTGTGTCCATGTAAACCTTGTAATCAAACTGGAGGTCGCAAATATGAATATATGTTGATGACGTTTGGTATGTAAGCTTTTATCTATCATAGGATGAACGCTGCTGAAATTGGTGAGAATCGGTCTATGTTCAGACCTAGCCCCCATACAAATGACCCCTATGAAATCGACTTAAATTGCCATAAGATCCAAATTGTCATATAGATCTTACTTAAATTGAGTTTGTATGCGTTTATTACAGCCACTAACGAGTAGTCCAAAAATGATCCCTATGGGACAACTCTTAGTCATAGGCCCCATATAGAGCTGCTTCCCGATCTTCACTTAAATCTATCAAAAAACAAGTAAGAAAATTATAGCCGGTCTAGACCGACTATATGATACCCTATACCATGCGTTTAGAAACTCTATCTCTTAGGCCCAGCTAACTGGACATAGAAAATAAGCAAAAACCAAATTTGAGTGGGATTTTTATTAATTTTTTTGGCTGCAGATATGAAAAACTTCATATCGGATGATATATCTATATGGGGACTAGGTCCAAACCACATAGTGGTATAGGGTATAACAAAAATATTGCATTGATTCTTCTCAAATTTAGTATGTATATATATATGCAAAATACAAGAGACTTTACCAAAGATAGTCAGGATCGGTCCATTTTTGGGCCTAAGGGCCATATAGATATAGCATCCCATATGAACTTTTTCATATCTGCAGCCAAAAAAATTAATAAAAATCCAACTCAAATTTGGTTTATGCTTACTTTCTATGTCCAGTTAGTTGGGCCTATGAGATAGGGTCTCTAAAGGCATGGTATGGGGTATCATATAGTCGGTCTAGACCGACTATAATTTTCTTACTTGTTTTATAATAGAAATATTTATTCTAATCACTAATATTTAGTATTGATGCATGTTATGCAGGACTTAAATAGGTTGCCTTAATTGAATAACTTTACAAATTTTTATAAAGACTTTTATAAATTCGTAGTCTATGATACCGTCAATTTATAAGAATTCTGTTTAAATAGTAATAAAGATAGAGTCTATTTATATCAGAATAACAAAAAAAATTCTTATCACCTTTATAAATTTTTGTAGTGGTATTTTTATGTGTGTCCCAAAAAATAATAGTCAAGTCTTTGTTTTGAGAATTTCATCTCCAAATTTTATTTATATATTGCATTATATTTTATATTTTCATATATATCTGAGCAACTGATGTCCTCATGGACTATGCTTTATGAATATATAAATAAGCATGATGTACGATATTTGCGATAAAAACAAACAAGTAGAATGCTGTTACAAACTTAACATTACAAATTTACTACTAAAGGTCATATGTACATATTACTAAAATAACATTCATTCGGGAAAGAAAAATGTACAACACGAAGCATCAAAGGGATAATAAATTAAATTAATTAAAGGCTTTCATACCTACAACTTTTTTTTCATTTACAGTGAATATTGCTTCAAAACAAACAGAAACAAAAAACAAAAACTTCTAACATCAAAGCTGAATATTTATCATACTTAGCCAAAGGAAATTATTTAAAAAGCGACAAGCAACAACTGTTTGATAATTATTATTATTTTTTTTTCTTCATTTTTTTGACAAAGGATACATTTTTTGTGAATTTACATTGAACTTGATTTTGTGATAACAGAAAATGATAATTTCCTTTTTAAGCGAAATGGTAACAAAACGAAGGAGACAAAATAATTTTAATTACTTTAGTGTATACATTTATGATTTTATTTCGGGTGATGTATGTTTTCGTTTGAAAAAAAGTGAAAACAGTTTAAAAGTATAATTAAAAATGAATAATTTTCCACAAGATTAATTTTTGGACCTTCCAATGATGAAATACTCGTACCATTAAATTTATGCATTCCTTTTTATGGTTTATCTTTATTTTTTTTTTTTTTTTTCAATTATAATAATAAGTCTCTGTGTGTGACGCATTTGCAATTTGCTGGAAAAGTAGCCGGCATTAAGAGTTTGGTTTAACATTCGATTTGTTTTTGATATTTGGTCAGTTGTTAAAAAACAATATTAAATACATACATAAATTATGGTACTTATTTCTTGAAGACATAAATAAATCACTATAGATTTATTAAAATTCTTTCGGTCATTACTTTTACTAACCGCCAGTCTACAACTGGCTGGTACGAGTTATATACGTATTCCATACATCATGAATTCTAGATATTTAAAGCATGGCACCGAATACTTTTTAACGGCATTTTTGAATTTTTATTTATGATAATTTATAGAGATATTTTCTCGACTTTTCCACTTAATTAATATGATCTCACATACAATGTTGTTGTCGTCTCGGTTATATGCTTGCGCGTTCTTTCGTTGTTGTCTTTTTGTGTTGTTGACATTTTATTATTTTCCACTTCTTTCGTTATTATTTGCATTATGCTGTTGTTATATTTTCATCTTTTTAACAGCAATTTAACAATACATCAACACATTCATTAAGAGTGTACATGTTTAAATTATACGTTTTTTTCCTGTCTCTTAGTCACTGTTTGACAATAAAAGCAACATATAAACATAAACATTTTGCCACATATGTACGAATATTGTGAGCGTGTCTCGCTGATGGTAAAATGTCAGATTGTATCGATTTATATAAACGATGAATTAAGTATTATAATGCAATCATGTAGCCATTCGGAGTATTTGTCAATTAGACAGAAGTGCTAACTTAAAACGACTCAGATAATTTGCACATTTGCGTGGTACTATAGAGTCATTTTTTAAATGGCGATTTTGGGCAGTGTCGTGGTTCAATTTGTTTCCTTTCTATATAAAACTAATAAATTGGAAGTTTTGGGGACAATCGGATAAAGAAAAGTCGGGCCAGAAATCGGTTGAAAATTTCAAGTGTGTTTATATGGGGAAAATATGACTTCTTCAGATTTTAGGAAAATTTCATTCTATAATTTAATTTTTTCGACAAGTCGTTATATGAATCAATTTCGGTATTAAATATTTCCAAAAAGCTATATGACTTCAAAATCGAAAAAAAAAAACTCGCCAAGAAATAGCAAATGCTCCAGGCCACTTCTATGCCAAAAAAAAAACACACTTTTTTCAGCTTTGAGAAATTGATTGAAGTCATAATTTCTTTGTCTCTATACTTATAAGCACTCAGATATGAAGTATTGTTTTAATACTACGTTGCACATTGGTCATAATCGTGGAAACTTGGCATTAATATGAAGGAAGCATCCAATGTGTACATAAAACTTACACCCCTATGGTTTTTGGCGTCGTTGATTTGAAATTTGAAGTCAGATTTTTGAAAAACAAAATGGCGGACCCAAAATGGCGGAATTTTTTTTTTAACTGCTTGAATTTCTTTAGGAATGAGACTTAGGGGGTTTTTGGGATCGCTGATTTTTAATTTGAAGTCAGATTTTTAAAAAAGAAAATGGCGGAATCAATGTGGGGGACATTTTTTTAAGAAGCTGATAAATTTCTATTCTATTTTCTAGAGGAACTTAAATGCTTATAAGTAAAACAAATGAATTTTAATATCAGCACATTTTTATTCATAACTATTCAAAGTCTTTATATTCTTCTGATTCAGATTCAGAATCAGATACCAATTTTGTTTCGGAGCTTTTGTCATCAGTTGTGTTCATTAATAGTGACACTACTTAATGTGGGAGAGTTTTTTTTATTTTTCTGGCAAGCTCTCTTACTTAAATAGAGACTTGATATTAATGGATCAGAAGAATCTAATGCGCAATGGAAAACATCTGCAAGGTTGTGTTGACGACTATCTTTCCTGGCGATTATCTTTCAGTCTGTCTGATTTGTACAGTCTATGGTGCGACTCAGAAGCCTCCTCTTTTAAAACTCTTAAGGGAAGCTCTGCAATTTCCATTATTTGCTTTGTATGCACAAGCACTTTGTGCACTGTGGACGTCATAGGTAACCAAGGATATTATCCCAGTTTGAAGACAAATTATAGAATTTTTCAAAATAGAAAAAATGTCGCTTGTACAAATCAAAACTCTATGTCAATAACGGTTACCAAGCTTTAAATACATTGTTTTGTTTTCCTTCCTTTGACGTTTCCACTTTTCGTTAAAAGCATGATATAAAATACATTTTACATACATCAAACGTAGTCGTCTTTGGAAACTACACATGAAACTTTCGAAAAGAATGAAAATTAACTACATCGGGTACCTTCTGAAGATATTGACCGATCTGGTCGTTTTTAAATGAGTTTTTGATGAATAATTTTAAAAACCGGTAAAAAATTTGTAGCGGTCTGAATACAAAAAATAAAACACGAAAAAAAATATTGGAAAAAAATTAGCAGTCTCAAAAAATCCCCTTTGCGGGAAAAAAGGGAAGAAAAAGGGGAATAGCCTATGGTAATTTAGAAGGGGGAAACACTACTCCTCCTCGTAGAGGTAAGGATTTGGTGTGCCTCGGTGATCCAATATTAGTATAGCTCCAAGAACCATTAACGGTTTATTTATTGGTATTAATTTTTAAACTTCCCTAAAAAGCCATTATTTTCTTAATAGAAGAAAAAAAATATATGTTACTTCAACTCATGCTTAATCAACTATTTAACTCAACATTTGAAAGAAAAGAACATGAGAAATGTTTTTCTTTTTTATATACGAGAGTTTGTACGAACAAGCTGAGCTTTTCCAATTTTTAGCTTTCTCTACATTAACATAGCCAGATCAAATACAAGTCTTGTAATGTGAACAGCTCATTGTTTTTGCCATTAGAGAAAAATTGGAAAAGCTCAGCTTGTTCGTACAAACTCTCGTATATAAAAAATGTTGAGTTAAATAGTTGATTAAGCATGAGTTGAAGTAATGGGCAGAAAGATGCTGACGATGAACAAGTCGCTTTGTTCGAAAGTAGCTACTCCATCTAGCGCTGTCTTCAATTTTTTTTCTAATATTTCTCTTACATTACAAAAATTATTATCTTTCTTTCATTAGAAAAATATATACATGATCTTAAACCGAACAATAAATGACTAATTATTCCAATACAGATCAACAATACATAACAATAACACAAAATTTAAAAATTTAGAGTTTAACTGTGTGAAATCTTTGTGCTAAAATTTTTTTACAAGTATTTATTTTCTGTGGATTTCGAGAACAATGAGATTTTTTTGAAATAATCAGTAAATGTAATCTTTCTAAATACTTTGTATAAAAAATTTATCAGTTTTCTACCATTAAAATTTTTTTAAACCTGAATATTCAAAATTTTATCAATTGTCCCCAAACTTCAAATACACTTTGCTCATATAATTAAGTCACTAGTATGCTACTCGGCATTATTGTCAAAAATACGTGAACCCTTTTTTTTTTAATTCGAATATAATCTTTTTTTATTATTCTTACTAGCTGTTTTTACCCGGTCTTGCCCGGAATAGAAAGGCCTTTGACTTGAAAAATGGTTCACTATGCTTACCAGGCACTGAGTACTTAGTCCCCAATTAAAAAATTCCCCAATAAAATGAAATTTCTCCCCAAAATTTGTATGGGCAGTAAATTCATTTTTTATTTCAATTAAAAATTTTTTGATTTTTTTATTTAGAAGTTTTTTATAAGATGCTGCAGCAAAAATGCTTCAAAAATAAGCGGCGAAACCGCTTTAAGTTTTTTTTTCAGTTTATTTATAAACATCAAATATAACGGAATGGTTCGCAAGTTAAAGGAATCGGAACTTTTAAAAATTGAATTACTTCATTCAATAAGTGATCATCATTGAGCAGAGACATCAAATTCAAGTTTCAGAAATGAAAGACTAATGCGACGTTTAATATTGTGTCGCAAGGTTTCTTTTTAAGCAACTGCTTATAGTATATGTGTGGCCTCTTTTGATCAACAGGTAATTATTTCACATACGTAGATAAAATTTATCATACGACATTTCACTAAGCTGTGTTCCGCGAGCGAGTCGCGTTCGCTTCCGCGCGTTTGGCAGCCACACCCGTGCTGCCGCGCAGTTGTTGTCAACTTATTTTAATCGCCAAAATATATTTTTCAGATCATTGCAATATTTTAACTAAGCTGTGTTCCGCGAGCGCGTCGCGTCCGCATCCGTCGCGTCCGCGTCCGCGCGCCTCGCGCCGCTTCCTCGCAGCTACTACCGTGCTGCCGCTTAGTTCTCGTTAACTTATTTTAATTCCTAAAACATATTTTTTAAAGCACTGCGGTATTTTAGCTGAGCTTCATTCCGAGAGCGCGTCGCGTCCGAGTCCGCGGTCGAGCGCCGCGTCGCGTCCACGCGCCTCGCGCCGCTTCCTCGCAGCTACTACCCGTGCTGCCGCTTAGTTCTCGTTAACTTATTTTAATTCCTAAAACATATTTTTTAGAGCATTGCGATATTTTAGCTGAGCTGTGTTCCAAGAGCGCGTCGCGTCCACATCCGTCGCGTCCGAGGCCGCGGTCGCGCACCGCGCGCCGCTTCCGCGCGTTTGGCAACCACACCTGTGCTGCCGCGCAGCTGTTGCCAACTTATTTTAATTGTCAAAATATATTTTTCAGATCATTCCGATATTCAGGCTAAGCTGTATTCCCCGTGCACATAGCGTCCGCGCAACGAAATGATGCTATTGAAAAGAATACTCATTTTAAATGCATTTATTGTAGGACATATATTGAGAGCAGTATGCAAACGTTTACTAAAATAAATATTTAACAAAATTCATTAAATAAAAATATGTAAAAATTTAAGAATGAATTTGGGGAGTAAGTTCAATTTTTATTTCGATTAAAAATGGCGAATTTGTTCATTTCTTGTGGGTACCTTTTTTTAAGTTTGGGGAATTTGTTCACCGTGTAGTTATTTCCCTGTAAACCAAATTTCAGAGAAATCCGTTTAAAAGTACAAATTTGTATAGGGAGGAAATATACCACACAACAAAATATGAATTTTATATGAAACTTGGGCGTAAAAGTAGGCGTGGTCGGTAAAAATCATATGACGACCTTCCCTGGAATATGTGCTCAATTTCGGAGAAAACCATTGAAAAATAAAAGTTTGTATAGCAATCAAATAAAGAAACAAATAAAAGGATAAATAAGTTTTATATACATAGAAGTTGGCGCAAAGTAGGCGTGGCCTGTAAGAAGCATATGGTGACCTTCCCTGTAGTATAGAGATAGTGTGACCAAATTTTAGACATCCCTTGAAAAATAAAAATAGTGAACAAATATACCAAAAAACAGAAAATTAATTTTGTATAAAAAGTGGGCGTAGAAGTAGGCGTGGCCGGCAAGATATGATTCTCGCGACCTCTCTGGAGTACAGAGATCGTGTGTAGCAAATTTCAGAGAAATCCGTTTAAAAAAAAAATTGTGTAGAGAACAAATGTACCAAAAAACAGAATATCAATTGTATACAAAAAGTGGGCGTAACAGTAGGCGTGACCGGTACGAAGAATATGTCGACCTTCCCTGGAGCAGAGAGATCGTGTGTACCAAATTTCAGAGAAATCGGTTGAAAAATAAAAATTTGTATAGCGAACAAATATACCAAAATACAGAAAATGAATTGTATGTAAAAAGTGGGCGTAGAAGTAGGCGTGGTCGATAAAAAGTATACGCTGACCTTGGCTGGAATACAGGGATCCTGTTTACCGAACTTCGGAGAAATCTGTTAACAAATAAAAATTTGTATAGTGAACAAATATGAATAAACAGAAAATGAATTTTACATAAAAAGTGGGCGTAAAAATAGGCGTGGCCGGTAAAAAGTATACGGCGACCTTTCCTGGGGTATAGAGATCGTGTGTACAAAATTTCAGGAAAATCCGTTGAAAAATAAAAATTTGTATAGCGGTCAAACAAACAAACAAACAAACAAACAAACAAACAGAAAATGAATTTTATATATATAGATATGTTAGCAAACAATTTACAGTGAAATTAAAAATTACAAAATTTTTGTTCATTCCAAAAAAATTAAAAAACTTGGAAATTAGCCAAAAAGAGCTGCTCACATAATAAAGTCATCTGAAAAAAAATGTTCAAAATTGTAGAAATAAGTAATAAATTTTGTCGAGAGTCCCATTTTTTCATTAGCTTATCTCAATATTCAGTAGGATAATATTTTTGCTTCAATAGTGTTGAGCATCGCTTTGGCATGATAGCTACAAGAGAATCGCACTGGCCTGGAGTGATACTGTGCAGTGACTCATTTTATTAAGATCCACAAGTTCTCGATAGGGTTTCAGTCGGGACTCTGCTGCGGCCATTCCAGAAGCTTGATGGCCTATGTTGCCAACCACGAGTTAACCACCTTCGAACAATGCTTCGGGTCATTGTCGTGTTGGAAAATACACGCAAGCGACAAATTGTCAGCATATTCGGTGGCCAAATTTTCCTTTAGTATATTCTTCTACATTTCCCCATTCACTATACCGTCAATCTTGACTATAGGACCCACACCGAATGCGGTAAAGCAACCCCACACCATGACTGGTGAGCCACCGTGTTTCAAAGTTTTTTTTGGTGTATTATGGATCCAATTCCTTAAGTGGAGGACATCGCACATATGGTCTACCATCATTTCCAAAAACATTAAACATGGATTCGTCGATCCAAACAATTAAATTCCAAGAATTTAGGCCTTTAGCAAGACGGTCAGTCGCAAATCGGAGCCGCTTCTTAGTGTTCTTCAAAGAAATCAACGGTTTCTTCTGGCCATTAGTCCATGCAAATTGTTTCTTGCAAACGTCGTCTTATGTTCTACAAACGAAACATTTACGCCATAATCCGTTTCCATTTGAGCTCTGATTTGCGACGAAGTTAAAAAGGATCAGTTTTACTCAAGTTTGCAATGCGTCTGTCATCATTTAAAGTCGTTTTTCTCGGTTTTTGGCGCGGAATATTTTCAAAAGTTTCATATTTTTTGTAATGCGTAGTGGCATTTGTAATTTTACCCCGAGAAAGCTTCAAAATCTCCACAAATTTTGCAATATTATTGTATCTTTGGAAACAATCCCATATTATTTTCTCTTCAGCCGAAATTGAACTTTTTTGTTTACCCATAACATTTCAGCTGATGTTATTTGTTTTTAATTTTGTTGTTTTAATTTATTTATTATTTAAACTGCAAAAAAAATCTTCAAAACACTAATTTGCTCACGATACGCGAGGTGACTTAATTATGTGAGCACAGCATATGACCTTTTTGAGGTTTTCCATATTTTTCGGGGAATACCCAAATTTTTAATTTTGCTTCAATCAATGTAAACAACTGCTACCATAGCAGGATTGTAGAAAATAGTAAGGTTAGAATCGGAAGAAATAGGTTTAAGATAAAAACTACAAAAACATTTCATTGCATACCCACGACTTAATTATGTGAGCATAAGTGTATGTTAGTTTAATATAGAAAGGAAACAAACTGGGCCCCGACACTCCCCAAAATCCCATTTTCATTTTTAAGGACCACTCTATTGTACATATTGACGACAAAGTATCTTACAAGTTCCTGTAGATGTTGAAGAGATTATAACTCTCCCTTTGACGATATCTTGTGGATAAAAATACATGTTTGCAATAATTACAGAACACGCTATTGTAACAGATCAAATTTCTTGGGTACGTGTATAATGATTTTCATTTTATATCTTATATTTGCCTCCGGAGCTGTGGGTATATTGATAAGTACTGCTTTTATTTCGATGACATCAGTACAACAGATAGTAGATTTTTAATTTCCGATTACAATTTCCTTAATCGTTTGCCATTTATTTTTAGAGTCAACAGCCGTTCTAAATGTAAATGTTAAATTTGTAATTCAAGTGTAGATTACTAAAACGTACTGAAATTCTACCAAAGTAAGACTATATATATGTGAAATATATATTTTTTTATGGGCCGCACAACTCCTGTATCACTATGGAAATTCGATTTTACGCCATATTTCTATATGCGCAGTTTAACATATATCTGATCCCAAAATATGAATTCTAGAATTTAACTTACACTATTTTGATATATACGAAGATTTTTCGATCCCAAAAGACGGCGCAACTGGAGGATTAACTGTATATGAGTTGAAACTAATTTTTCCCATATCCAATATTGTTATACATCCATCCATATTTCAAAAAGCACAAATATAAAAGCAGCAATCAAAAGATTGCAAATAAATAAAAACTGAATTTCAAAACTCTTTCGTTAGTCTTTTCGTTCTTAATTACTTCGAAAGAAATTTTGAAACAAAAAATACTAAAAGCACCAAGAAAAACTTTTTATATGAATTTGTTTTTATTGTTTGTTCGAGGTCCTTATCATTTAATAACCACATGCAAAATAATAAACAATTTTACGCATAATTTTATAAAACGAAATGTAATTATTCCCTTTGTCATACAACCGAAATAGCAGAAATAGTCTGATACAACACAACAGGCCAAATACCATCCGTACGCTCCACACAAATTGGGTTTACTATTCAATTGTAATTGAAGTCTGCATTTTGTATGTTTAATGTTGGTGCGTGCTTATTTTTTAATTGTTTAACAACACACTAACGCCTCGAAAAATAACATTGTGCTTTCCATACAGCCTACGAGTATTTGTAGGAATATTAACGCATGATGTCGCTAATAATGAGTATGAATGAGTTTTGTTGTTGGGTTAGTTGGTGTACGTACAAATACAATTGACAATAACGTTGGAAGTTTTAAATGATATTCTCGGTAAAGAATTGTACAAAGAGCAACACAACACAATGCAATTAACTTAATTAAATACTATAAAGTTATGAAGAATCATAAAATTTATTTATTATCTTTTGTTTTTCCCTTTTTCATCTTCATGAGATTCTCATGAAATTTAATTATTTATTTTCAATTATATATAAAAACCATTAACTGTTATTTGTGCAGGCACATAATTTTCTGATGCCCCTTTTTCCTAATAAGTTTAGTAATAAAGATTATATGTAATTTCACAGCCTTTCCTTTTCAATATTACTCGTTTTATTTGTTTATTCAATTTTTGATTGATGCTAAAAATGAGACATTATACGCCTGTTGGTTTATCCGGTATTTTAACAATTATTACATCAAATAATACTAGCACCTTTTTTAGCACACCACTTTATATTTAGCCAAAAAAAAAAAAAAAAACAATTTACTAAATCCCAAAATCAGGATTTATTTTTATACCCTATACCACTATGTGGTTTGGGTATAATGACTTTGTGCTGCTGTTTGTAACAACCAAAAATATTTGACCTAGACCCATCTTTAATTATACCGATCGAATCAGAATCACTTTCTGAGTTGATTTAACAATGTCCGTCCGTCCGTCTGTGTGTCCATGTAAAGCTTGTAAACAAACTGCAGGTCGCAAATATGAATATATTTTGACGAAATTTGGTATATAAGCTTTTATCGGCCATGGGATGAACGCTATTGAAAATCGGTCCATGTTCAGACCTAGCCCCCATACAAATTACCCATATGAAATCGACATAAATTGCCATAAGTCCAAAAATGATCCCTTTGACCCCATATAGAGCTGCTTCCCGATCTTCACTTAAATCTATTAAAAAACAAAAATATTGCACTGATTCTTCTCAAATTTTGTTTGTACGTATTTTTGCAAAATACAAGAGAATTTACCAAACATGATCGGGATCGGTCCATTTTTGGACCTAGTCCCTTTATAGATATAGCATCCGATATGAACTTTTTCATATCTGCAGCCAAAAAAAATAATAAAAATCCCACTCAAATTTAGTTTTTGCTTATTTTCAATGTCCAGTTAGTTGGGCCTAAGAGATAGGGTTTCTAAACGCATGGTATAGGGTGTCGTATAGTCGGTCTAGACCGACTATAATTTTCTTACTTGTTACTATTAACCTTGTTAACTTATCTTTTACTACCGAAAATAAAGTTATTATCAAAACTTTTCTTTTTTTTCCATTAAGTAGGTAATAAAAATATTATACTGTTAAGGGGTTACATGCTCGTAGTGACTTGCCCTTTCTAATTTAATTAAATTTATTTGGATTGAAGTTAAATTAATTGGAAGCTCAATTTACACCCTGTTGCAAAAAAAAATTGTAACAGAGTCTAATTTTTTAAAACTTGAATAATTACACACAGATAACGTATTCATTGAGGCAACCGAATTTGTTACCGTGCATTTTGTTAGTTTAACATTATTCTATTCTGATTACCAAATTATATTTGCTAAATTATCGTATTAATTATAAAAAAATTAATTTTAAAATAAATTCTGTTGTTGATGAAACAGAATTTATACTTTTTATATTGATTGTAACAACCGTACATATAGAAACATATAACAAACACTCTTTATACCCTGGTGGTTTGGGTATAATAACTTTGTGCTGCTGTTTGTAACTACCAAAAATATTTGACCTAGACCCATCTTTTATTATACCGATCGACTCAGAATCACTTTCTGAGTCGATTTAGCAATGTCCGTCCGTCCGTCCGTCCGTCTGTGTGTCCTTGTAAAGCTTGTTATCAAACTACAGGTCGCAAATATGAATATATTTTGATGAAATTTGGTACATAAGCTTTTAGCGGCCATAGGATGAACGCTATTGAAATTGGTGAAATTCGGTCTATTTTCAGACCCCATACAAAAGACCCCTATGAAACCGACATGAAGTGCCATAAGATCCAAATTATAATATAGGTCTCAGTCAAATTGGGTTTGTATGTGCTTATTATATCTATTAATCAGTAGTCCAAAACTGATCCCTATAGGACAATTCTTAGTCATAGGTCCCATATAAGCTGCTTCCCGATCTTCACTTAAATCTATCAAAAAAACAAAAATATTGCACAGATTTTCCTCAAATTTGGTTTGTATTTATTTCTTCAAAATATAAGTGACTTTGCCAAATATGGTCAAGATCGGTCCTTTTCTCGACCTAGTCCCCTTATAAAATAGCCCCGATATTAACTTTTTCATATTTGTGGCAAAAAAATTAATAACAATGCCACTCAAATTTGGTTTATGCTTATTTTCTATATCGCATTAGGTGGACCGAAAGATAGGGTCTTTAAACCATGGTGTATGGTATTATATGGTCTTTCTAAACCGACTATAATTTCTTACTTGTTTTTTATTAGTTTATTTCTAATCAAGATATCAAAATTATTAAAATAATGGAATATATCTTACATGATAATTCCAAGCTACGTGTTCTATGGATGACACTGAAATACTGTGTACATATACGAAAGCAAAAACATATTCGGATCCAAAAAACACCGCCGTTTTATTCCAAAGTCACATATACGACTTTTCGGTTTGAAAAACTTTTCCAGTCCTTCCTGAACTCCATAATCTGCAAACACATGTTGAATTAAGGGAAAGCATAAATAATACAGAGGTTTATGTATTATAGAGTGTACGTAGGGCTTTTTTGGTCAATTTTATTAAATGTAAAATAAAAATTCTTTATTTCATTATTTCCCGACGTTTCGTTGAGTTTTTGTCAACATCTTATGGGGCATTTTATTTTGAATCTAACACAAAGAAGAAAAAACAATCAATATAAAGACAGAAAACATTAAAAATAATTTTCCTTTACATGAATTTTTAACTTATAACATTAATAAAAAATTATTGGTGTATTTTGACATCACAAATTGATTGATTTTAAAAACACAGTATATATAAATAAACAAATAAGTAAACTATTGAAAAACTAAAACATTTATATCACAGAATTTAACTCTAGTATCACAGCGCAAACGAAAATATGAAGTTTATGTTGTCTATGTCTTCCTTGTTGTTTATTGTCTTGTCTATTTTTTGCTGTATTCTCAGGCTTTCTATTGTATATCTTGTGTTGCTATTTTTTTCCTTGTCTAATATTATAACTTCGTTTAGATCAGCTGCATGATTGGATTCTCTTATATGTTGCGAGAGTCCAGTTGTTTCTCTCCCTTTTTTGATGTCTGTTTCATGTTCATTGATTCTTGTTTGTAAGTTTCGTTTTGTTGTGGCTATGTATACTCTCCCACATTCTTGTTCTTTGTTTCCCAAACATTAAATTTCATAAACTACGTTGTTTTGTTGAAATTTGTTATACCCTATACCACTATGTGGTTTGGGTATAATGACTTTGTGCTGCTGTTTGTAACAACCAAAAATATTTGACCTAGACCCATCTTTAATTATACCGATCGAATCAGAATCACTTTCTGAGTTGATTTAACAATGTCCTTCCGTCCGTCCGTCCGTCTGTGTGTCCATGTAAACCTTGTAATCAAACTGCAGGTCGCAAATATGAATATATTTTGACAAAATTTGGTATATAAGCTTTTATCGGCCATGGGATGAACGCTGTTGAAATTGGTGAGAATCAGTCCATGTTCAGACCTAGCCCCCATACAAATTACCCCTATGAAATCGACATAAATTGCCATAAGATCCAAATTGTCATATAGATCTTACTCAAATTGGGTTTGTATGCGTTCATTACATCCATCCATGAGTAGTCCAAAAATGATCGCTTTGGCCCCATATAGAGCTGCTTCCCGATCTTCATTTAAATCTATTAAAAAACAAAAATATTGCACTGATTGTTCTCAAATTTTGTTTGTATATATTTTTGCAAAATACAAGAGTTTTTACCAAATATGATCAGGATCGGTCCATTTTTGGACCTAGTCCCCATATGGATATAGCATCCGATATGAACTTTTTCATATCTGCAGCCAAAAAAATTAATAAAAATCCCACACAAATTTGGTTTTTGCTTATTTTCTATGTCCAGTTAGTTGGGCCTAAGAGATAGGGTTTCTAAACGCATGGTATAGGGTATCATATAGTCGGTCTAGACCGACTATAATTTTCTTACTTGTTTATTGTTGATTTTGTGTTTGTGAATATTTTGTTAAGTGTTTGATTTGGTTTGTACGCTGGGATTATATTGTTGTTGTTTATTATTTGTTGTAAATTGTGTTTGTTTGTTAGGCCTGGAATATATCGTATACTGCAATATTTTAAAGATTCATTGCTGTCTATGGTTTTAGTATTTGATTTTTCTATGGTGCATTCATTGTTTTTTCTGTAATAAAGTGTTTATAAGATTGTTTGGATAGTTGTTCCTTTTGAGTATATGTCTAATTTTTTGTATATTTTGATTGTGAAATTGTTTGTTACTGATGTCTAGAACTCTATTTATGAAATTGGTGACTGTGTTTATTTTTTGGTTTTTCGGTTGTGATGAAAATTAATTAATCATTCTTCCGGATGAAGTTTGTTTTGAATACCAATCTGTAATTATTTTGTTTTCTTTGCGAATTATGTTCATGTTTCAGTTTCAATTGTGAATTGTAGTTTGTTGTGGTATTTGTTGAAAATTGTTAGAATGGAATCTATATCCTTTTTCTTCACAATTGCAAATATATCGTCAACATATTTGACTAATAGTGTCATTTTAATATTGTTGTTGCTTAGTTCTATAATCGTTTCATCCAATTATTTGTCGAGGATAATGTCAGCAACAGTTGGAGAAAGTGGATTTCCCATTGGCATCCCATAAGTTTGGATGTAAATGTTGTCCATATGTTTGAAATAGTTGTTATCTCTGAGGCAGAAATGCGAGGTTATAGCATAGTACATTTATTGAAGAAGAAATGGGTCTAAGTGGTATGTCTTTTTTGTGGGTTTTTGGCAATCCGTACAATCTTGGTATGTTTGCTGCTGTGCTATATAGTTGATGTTTTAATTTTATGTTTATTTGTTTCGATTTGAATAATTCTATTACAATGTTATTGTTGATTTTTTTAGTTTTGTTGTGGGATCAGTTCTTGTTAGTTTATAGGTATTTTTATCTTCTAATAGTTTGGCCATTTTCTGTTGATATTCCTGTTTATACATTACTACAGTTTTGTTTCCTTTGTCTGCTGATGTGACCATAATTTTGTTTTTGTGTTTTTTCAAAAATTTTTGAGTATCTTTGTATATTGGTAATATGCATTTTCCTCGCTCAGTTTGTTTTATCTTGCGTTTGAATATTGATATATTTCTTGATAATTTAGATCTTGCTATATCTTTGTCTCTATCGTTTTCGATTGCTCGTATCCCCTGCTCAATATCAGCTATTGTGTGAATTGGCGAAAAATTATTTTTGTCTATGGGGCAAAATCAATTTGTGATGTCAAAATACACCAATAATTTTTTATTAATGTTATAAGTTAAAAATTCATGTAAAGGAAAATTATTTTTAATGTTTTATTTCTTTATATTGATTGTTTTTTCTTCTTTGTGTTAGATTCAAAATAAAATGCCCCTGAAGATGTTGACAAAAACTCAACGAAACGTCGGGAGATAATGAAATAAAGAATTTTTATTTTACATTTAATAAAATTGACCAAAAAAGCCCTACGTACACTCTATAATACATAAAACAAATAAGTTTGGTCTAAAATCAATATTCTACAGAGGTTTGTAATAAACAATTTTTTAATTCATTTATTCTGACATATATGTATGTGATAATCAGCTTTGAACCCAGGACGTACAAAGTGAAATGTGCAGCACTCAAGACGAAAGTTCATTTGATGAACCCCCTGCTAAAAGAAGAACGGTATGTTTATGGTGTTTGATATATGTAAATATGTATGTATGTATATATTTGTATTACTTTATATGTATGTAATTAGTGCTCAAATTCGATAAATGTTTTTCGGAACGAGATGAAAAATTTGAAGACCGCGATAAGCAGAAGAAAAAGTGAAAAAAAGTTTGCGTGGCTTGGAAATCTTGTCACAGCTCGAATGGAGGAAATACGCCCAGAAGACCAAGCTGATGCATCCTGGCAAGTTTAATGCTTAATGCGAAAACTGTGTAAACAATCCGCTGAAGAAATTCGCCTGAAATCCACCTCGTCTGTGTCCACGGAGATTTCTGAAGAAGATCCATCTTGTTCATCACGAAATACAAATATATAAGAGCCTTTTGTACGTGGTTCTCTAGAATCCAGAGACATTTTGGAACTGTCAATGCAGGGAATATTAAGTGATGATGATTTCGATTAATTTTAAAAGGCTGGTAACTACCCATGCACATAAACATACATGTATTATAATAAAATCAATTTTTCTTTCCAGATTTCGGAAAAACCCATACCTGAAAAGTATTAAATATTTTTGTATTTTTTCAAATATATGTATATTAATAATATTGCTATTCTTTCCCATTCTAACGGAGTTTTAGGAAACTGAAATCAAGCATATCTATATATGGTATTTCGTATATAATTAAAATAGAAAAACGTCTCTGCTACAATACCTCCAAATATATTGGAGCCATATGCTTACAAATTGCTTTGCACTCTTCAGGAACTACACCCGAAATTTTCGACCTCGATACTCTTGTCTGGTAGTCTATGCTGCGAAAAGTTTCACCTAAAATAAATGTTGATAGTTTTATAATATAAATTAAATTTTCAAAATCAAATACATACCGGTGGCAAGAAAACGCAGCGTTATTGCCAATTTTTCAGCAGGAGATATAGCATTTCTCATTTGAGTGTCAGCGCGTCTTTATCCTGCTGCACTAAGTTAAGTACAAAATTAAACTCTTCCTCAGACATTCTAAGGTAGATTTTATATGACATTTCGCCATATTCGTTTCTTAAAATGGGATATGAGCCGTGTTCCACTCTAGCGTTTCTGCACGGTTTTATCCAATGTTTCTTTGTTTATTTTCTACAGGCAGATACGATGCTGTTTCTTACAAATTAGATAAACCTTGAAGAAGTTTCAAATTAATATGGTTTTTTACAAAACACATTATACAAACCAATCATATGTCCTCCTTGTCGTTGTCTTCAGAATCCAAATTAATTGCTTCTCCTATCAATTCAATTATGGATTTTATTATTTAATTTTTTTCTTTTGAATTCATTTTTCAACAAAACCAATTAAATTAATTTATGTATGTATGTATTTATTTTTATTATTGTTCTTCACCACTAGAGCACAGATGTCAAATTGTAAGAAAATAAAAGCAAAACAAAACAGTAAAATTGCCGAAGAAATTGTCGTGCGGTGCAAAAAAGTTGACAACAAATATTGCCTTGTGTGAACCCGGACTTGATACCGATCGAATTGCAAATGCCGAAGAATTTGGCCTGATAACTCACTGGCCACTAAATTTCCGCGGGCCTGGAAAATATTTTGAATTTAATATTTGAGAATAATGACATGTCTTAAAAGAATAAATATTTTGTAAAATTACGGTGATTGACAAAGAAAAGTAACAAGTTAACAAAGGAATTTAAGCAGCTTATTTTTAAACTTGTTAGCGTTGCTTATAATTTGAATTCGATTAGGAAGAAGGTTCCAAAGACAAGTGGAGTAAATGAGAAACTGAAGTTGTGATAAAAGGCTTTTAAATCTTTTTTGGATAATATTTTTGCTACGAATAGATCTTGCAAATTGTATCCTTCTATAAAGGTATTGATATTGATATAATAATTTGATATAATAATTTTGTGTAAAAAATAAGGCTTTTAAATTTAAGATCTTCAAAACTTATTTGATTTATCTGATATGAATAAATGTATATAGATTCACCGCGTCCTTTGTTGTAGATATATCTAGCAATATTGTTGTAAGCAACTTTGAATTTTCTAAAGTCGTTACTATCACAGTTTGCATAAATTTCGCAGCCATATAATAAAACGGGGATGAGATACGTTTTAGCTAACAACATATGTATATTAAAAAGTGAGGAGGATTTTACGACCCAAAGATTTCGAAGCATTCCATAAATGCGCCCTACGACGGAATTGATATGGTTATACCAAGTTTATTTATTATTGAATATCACTCCCAGATTTCTCGAAGAATCTACGAATTCAATAGTTTCGTTGTTTATATAAAGTTGGATATCATCATTTAAAGATATTTTACTTTTTGGGAGAAAAATACATTTGGATTTTAAAGGACTTATGCGTAATCCATTGGCTGAAGCCCAGTTGTATATGTGGGCTAAATGTGGCACGAATGAATGTTGTTCAAAGCTGCACTGTTATAAATTTGAACGTCATCAGCATACACTAAAACCTTGCTGTGAGTTATTATATCTGGTAAGTCATTAATATACAAACAGAATAAAAGAGGTCCTAGTACGGATCCTTGCGGAACTCCCTTGTTTACATTAAGGGCATTTGAATTTATATCATTCATTATTGTGACAAAAAATAATCATTCATTTGTCTGCACAAGAGATTTTCCATTACTTCAGATAAAAAGAGGAGAATTGCAATGGGCCGATAATCATTGTTTTGTTTTGGAATAGGGATGCTTTTTGAGAGTTATTATTTTTTTTTATTTTATTAATAGATTTTGTATATACGTATTTAATTCATTTAATACATTTACAATATGATTAATATCTAAATCTATATATGGCATAACATAATTGTTGTAAGCAAGATTGGCACTAATATATATAAGTTTACATTTTCATGGAGGATTAAAACATAAATTCATTTAAAATAAATCTTCTATATCTTAAACAAACTTCTATATATTTATACAGGGAGAAAAAGTTAAAGCCATTTAGTATATATATAACTTCATTTAAATTTAATATGGATTTACCAAAATATTGTATTCTAAATTCGTTGTGTATAGGGCAAACACCGATGAAGTGAGGTGTGTTTTCCGAAGCATCTAAATTGCAAATTGTACAAATACTTGTAGCGCTATTTTTGAAGGACCTTGCATTCAAGTCTAATACGCCACCTCTAGCCCTTATTATTAAACTGAGTGTACGAGAAGAGAAACTTGAATTATATAATGATTAAATATTGTAATCCAGTTTTGCATATAGATCGTGAAACTGTGAACTTTTCAATATAATCATTACGTTCTTTGGTTTTAAGTTGGTTTAATATAAGTTTCCACTGTCTACTTGGTGGTGTTATTGAATTAATAAGGGTAAATTGTATATTCTGACAAAGATTTTCCCACTCCTTAGCCCAATATATTTTTTTTTCTATAATTTTTAAAGCGAAAATGCGAGGCAATCTGTGAGAATTCATATTTAGTACTTTATTGATGTAGCAAAGGTGTAGTCTTAAGGTAGATACGTATAGTGACTCTAGGTTTGTTTCTATATACAGCATGTAATTAGGTGTTGCGTTTGGAAGGTATAGCACCTTTTTAATAAAAAATTTAAATAGTTTTTCAAACTCATCATATTTTACATAGCCCCATACTTGTGCAGCATATAGCATAATAGATCTGGAAGCTGCTTGAATTATTTTCAGCTTATTATTTTGAGAAATTTGCGGGTTGTTTATATATTTCGACCAAGTAGAGTTTATCGCCAGTTTCGAGGGAGCTAATTTGTTGTTTAAGTGTTCTCTAAATGAGAGATTATATGCGATGTCTACTCCTAGATATTTATAGCTGTTTACAATCTCAATACTATTGTCACCAAAAACCTAGTTTAAATTAGATGAGATTCTTGTACCGGAACGAAATACCACTATTTTAGAGACAGTGTAGAGCAGTATTTTAACATTAACGCCCGCAACTTTTACACCTCCTGGTAACACATCTGCTAAATCATTAACATATAAAGAGAATAATAGGGGGCTTAATACACAACCCTGTTTTAAGCCTATTTCGACGGCAAAAGACTCGGAAAAAGAGTTACCATCCAAAATATAACTTTCGGTATCTTCATACAGGTGTTGTAAAATTCTTATTATTTTCGAAGACATACCAAGGCACGAGAGCTTGTAGAATAGACTATTACGAGGTATCGTATCAAAGGCGCACGATAAATCAACAAAGAAAGCAAATGTATTCTTATTGATGGCTTTGTTTAAATTCACAATATTAACGAGATTGCAAATATTGTCAACGGTTGAATAATTCTTTCTAAAACCAGCTTGGAATTCATTTAAAATCATGTTACGATCGATCCAATCCGTTAACCGATTGAGTATAATGGAATTAAATATTTTGCATAAGGTATTAATTAGCGATAACCCACGATAGTTTGAGGTAAGATTAAGATCACTTTTTTTGAAAAAAGGTATCAGTATTGCTGTTTGGAAACTGGTAGGGATTTTTTCGTATAGGAATATTTTGTTAAAGACCGATAACATTTCATTAATAAAAGAAGGAGGAGCGTTTTTATAAAATTCATAGCAGATACCATCTTGATCTGATGATTTATTATCTTTGAGTGATTTTAAAACGGAAGAAATTTCACACATTTCCATGGGAGAGTCTAGGAAGGCATCAATAAAATACAGCATTACCAGCTAAATGTAAACGAAAATCCTCGGCATTTAATGAACCTTTTACTGCATACGAACACGATCGCATAGAGTTAGAAAGCTTCCACCATTAGCTGCTACATTTCACCCTGTTTAATTGCTCAATATTTTTATTATACAAATTCATTTTCTTTTCATTACATATCCTAAAATAGGAAGCTCTAGATGCAAAATATCGAGATTTGTTTACAGTATTGTGATTTTTTCTGTAACGCCTAAGACCTATTAGCATACATTTTCTAGCACGAGCACATTGCCAGTCAAACCATTTCTGTTTGGGATCAAAAAAACGTTTTTAAATTTTAGTAACATTGGCTATCCTTATTTTGTGACACAGTTGATCAACCAAATCATCAGCCGATTCATTAGACTGAAGATCAATATTACTCGCAAGTGTAGATAGATTATCTTTGTATTTAGCAGAAAACTTTCTATTCTATCGCAGTCTTTGAATTGTATTATTTACTTTAGTATTAACAACACGGCATGATGATTTAATTTTTAAGCATAGTGGCATGTGGTCAGAGTATGGCTTGGAAGCAGTAAAGAAATCTTCAACATATTGTAGAAAGTTAAGTGAACAAATACAATAATCAATAACAGAACTACCCATAATCCCACAAAAGCTGAATTCCCCTAGTGAATCGTTACCAGTTCTACCATTAAGTACAATCCCACCGATGTTTTCAATAAAATTCATAAATTTTTTGCCTTGCGCATTTTGTTCTTTGTCCTTTGAAAATCTATATTTATTAATATGTGGTAAATCTTTCAAAAAACTTGTTCATCTGCAATTCTCGCGTTTAGATCACCCACTACACAGAAATTTGAAGGATCAAGTTCTTGTACAAATTCTTCAAATTTTTCGAATTCGTTCTTCCAGTTAGTGCAGTTTAAATATCTAGGGATAAAGTAAAACACATTTCCTTCAAATTTGGCACTTAATACCGGATTATTTGATATGTTTAAAAATTTAAAAGCACAAGAATTTTTAAGATTTTTTCTGAAACCATATAAACAGCCACCGCTATGTGCTTTCGTAGCTGCAATCCAAAGTAAACAATAATTATTAAAATGCGACGAAAACAAGTGCTGTCTGTCAGCTGTGACATGGGTTTCAAAAAGAAAAAAATACATCAAAATTATTGATATATTTTAATGATTTTTCAAGATTTGCAACATTATATGAAAATAAATGGCATAATTAAATTGCTATTGGGCCATAGGAATATCTACATTTTTAACATTATAGTCTACAGTATTTATCATGTCTCTAACGCAAACATCAATCACAAAATTACATTCTGATAAAAGATTTTTTTTGAAACTTTTTGAGAGTTTCCATCCTTCAGGAAAAACGGATTTCGTAATGATAGTGTTGAATAGATGAGTAAGAAAAGGCAAGAGCTATGGGATTAGAGCTTTTATAAATAAAGGATTCATTTCACCCAAACCAACAGCATTCGATTTTATTGCAAAGATACTTTCTAGAACTTCACATTGGATTACACAGCGGAAACTAAACGATTTTCAATGGGAAGAATGCATAAATCATTATAATTGTTGGATACGGGCGATTGCACATTATTATTTACAAACTTATCATTAAGATAGTTTACATCAATATCAGCATTACAAAGTGAGGTGTTTTTATGTCCTATACCAATTTTTCGAATTTCTTTCCATTTGGATCGACTGTCAACAGCTGATGAAAATTTTCGTTGATAAAATAAGGATTTCGCCAACTGAATTCTTTTTACAACAACTTTCCTAGCAGATTTTAATATAAGTTGAAGTTCTGGTGTTTTGTATCTTTTCCACCTGCCATGTGCAACATTACGTTTATCTATTAATAGTTTTATTTCCTGATTAAACCATGGATGCTGATTTGCTTTCCTAAATTTGGTTTTTATAGGAACACATAAATCAAATAAATTTTTAACATTATCCTGAATGAAAAACGACTGGTTGTTAACATCAAAAACTATAAATCTGCTGCCAACAGATGTTATCTACATGTTGATGTAAGGTAGCGTAATTAATATTACGGAAGTCACGATAAATTATAGAGGTATTATCTTTGATTACACAGGAATCATATATAAAGTATAAAATATCATGGCTTGAAAATGCGGATGCGGAGAGCTGTTGATATAGTAGAACTTTTGAGAGATGATTAACAAATACTAAGTCTATCAAGGAAGATCTGTGAAAGTGTGTTGGTGTTGACGAATTTACCGTACTGAGATTTAGTAAAAGCATTGGCTTTATTAATGGTTTGCTATTATTGAAATCACCAACAATGATTATGTCCTCGTACTGTTCCGAAATATTTTCGAAATATTTCCAATCAACAGTTTCCTCCTTTCCTTCGTAGTCACCTCAAGAAACAAGTACTCAATTTCACTTCCAATACTTGTTCTGAGTTTTACTATACAGTTTACATCATGCCTAACATATATGGGGACTCCGCCACCTTTCGTATTAGTTTCGACTCCGTTAACTAATTTCCTCGTATCAGATCGATAGAGTTTAAAGCCTTGTAGACTATAAATTGAGTCGTTTATTTCCAGAGGGAACCAGCTTTTGGAGATACAGATTATATCAACGCCAGCTGAGGCAAACAGGTATCTGAAAGTGGTTGCTCCGGATATCAAAGCTTATTGCATTTGGGGTCGGTAATGACTTCTCTCGAGACATGTTGCTATTGATGGGGTTTCATCTAATGAGTTTCGGTTTAATTCAGGAGCACCCAAAGGTTCCGTTCTTTCTCCATCTCCTTTATCTTACCTTATCTTTCTGAACGAACTTCTTGGTCAACCTTTCAATTCTATATACTCTTTCGCAGATGACAGCAGCATTTATAATTAATTTTCCATTTTTAATTTTATTATTTTTTATAAAAATAAAAAATCTTATTTTCGATCTTTATCAATTTTCCTTTAATTGTGGGCCAAGGCTCTTGCAAGGTGACGGCAACAGGATGACAATGAATGACTCACTCACTCAATTAAGACCTGTTATCAATCTCCGATTGGGGTAAAGCGAATAGGATTGATTTTAATACACGAAAGACTCAATTTTGTATGTTGACCCATATGGCCATGGGTACAACAATGTTATCTGTATATGTGGGTGGTATATGTATTGAGGAATCAGATACTCCTGATGTTCTAGGCATGAGAATTCAATGTGATGTTCGTTGGAACGAGCATATTTTGCAAGTGTGGAAAGAAACATTCAAGTGTCTTGGTTTTCTAAAACGGTGCAAAAATTATTTCACTCTTTCTGATCTCCTTAAAACCTATACCACTTACATCCGAACAAAAATGGAATACAACTCCCATATATGGACAGGAGCTTCAAAGTCAATTTTGGAGCTACTGGTCCATGTGCAAAGGAGGGCGTTGGCGCTCATCAATGACAGTTGGGTATCTAACTCTATTGACTCATTGGAACATCGCCGGAATGTAGGTTGCGTTCTATAGATACTATCATGGGAAATGTTCTTCTGAGTTTAGCGCTTCTCTAGTAGATCACATCCATTTGTAGACTATTGTATAGTTAGTCACACAACGCATTACAGACAACATGCTATTTTCAATCGAACTAGCCGTATGTGGAATAAACTCCCCGAACACATCTTTCCTGACCGTTACAATCTAAAAAAATTTAAGTCAAATATCCACAAACACTACTCCCTCTTTCCTCCTTCCAATAACCTATTTGCTTCAGATGAACACAATGCAGTGCATCTGCAAAGGGCATCCCGTGAGTGCTGGTCAATAATTAAAAAAAAAAAAAAAATGTTTCGTACCAACATTGGAAAACAAAATAGTATTCTTGCTATCTACAAATTTAGCCACTAAAATTAAAAAGTTATCGTCTAGACCAAGTTTTCAAAATATGTAATCGATTAACGTATTTCATATGTTACTACTTATTTAAAGTGTTACTAAACGTTAAAACATTCATCAGTTCGTATGTGGCAGAGTGTAAATGGTATAGGATATGCTCGTGAAAAACATATATTGTTCTCCGATTTTTCTTGATGGAATCTGGCCTCTAAGGTTGCTCTATACAACATTATTATCAATTTTTTAACAGAAACTTCTACGTATATCGAAGGGATTGGTACAAACTATATACAGTTTACACTGCAGACATAGCTATAGATATTAAAGTATTTGTCGCAACATACGCAGACGATACAGCATTAATTGCCATAAGAAATACTCCAGATGAAGCACCTTCACTTCTACAAAACGAGCTTAATGAACCATGCAACATTTGCGCTCAGATGTTGTGAATGCCCTCATGTGACCATAAATGGTAACTTTTTACTTTACTGTGTCTTAGGTTAAAATTCTTAGTTTAAATAAAAAATTACGAATCTATTATGTTATCCTTAAATCCCTCTGGACATATGGAATCCAATTATGGGTTACCGCTAGCAACTGCAATATTGATATTCTTGCTAGATATCAATCTAATACACTAAGGTAAGTACTTAATACACTATAGATGTTAGGAACAGTGTTATCAAAAGAGATCATTCTGTGTCATTTGTTCGAGAGGAAATTTGATACCAATGCGATCGCTAGTAAAATGTCGGCACTGTATATATATTAGGGTGGCCCTTAATAAAAAAGTTTTAAAACTCTCGGTCTCACCCACATGAAATATGCGAATAGCAAAAAAACTGGAAATACAAAGTTTAAAACTGTCTTTTATTAGCTTGGGGTCATATGTGACCCCAATAACAAAACGGTTTATGGGGTCATATTATTTTTTCCCGAAACCCTAGGTTATTAAGACAAAACATAACATTCAAAACCAGAAAAATTATGAATTTTTGACACAAAGTAATTAGAAAGAGTACATTTACAGAATATTTTACTAAAATCCCATTTTTCTTGAAATCCGCAAAAATAAAATCCTTGTCAAAAAAATTCTAGCATAGGGATTTACCTAAAAGTTCACGCAGTTAATCTGTAACATGCAATTAACAAAATTTTTAGATTTTAAATCCAGTTTTTTAAATTTTGCTTAAGAAAATTTTGTAAAACTTGAAAAAGGAGTTTTCAAAATTTTATCAAAAAAATTTCCCAAATTCGGTCTCAATGCGCAATAGGTTAACAATGTGGTAATACAACAATACTTCATATCTGAGTACATATAAGAATAGAGGCCAAAAAGAAATTATGGCTTTAATCAATTTCTCAATGTTGAAAAAAATGTCATCAAATATCATGAGCTAGTTTTTTTTTTGACACAAAAGTGGTCTGGGGCATTTGCTATTTATTGGCGAGGTATTATTCGATTTTGAAGTTTTATAGCTTTTTGAAAGGATATCGAATTATAAAACAACTTGTCAGAAAAATTAAACTGTAGAACGAAATTTTCGTAAAATCCGAAAAAAGTCATATTTTCACCATATAAACATACTTAAAATTTTCAATCGCGTTGAGGCACGACTAAATGTTTTTTGATTGGCCCAAAACTTTGTATTTCTCAGTTTTTTTGCTATTCGCATATTTCTAGGGGGTGAGACCGAGAGTTTGAACACTTTTTTTCCCTCCATTTAATGAAGGGCCACCTTAATTTATATACTTCGCACCTGTACCTCTTAAGTGAGTCAACTCAAAATTTTTTAATTTTCAATTTTTGCAAGAAAACGATACACAGTTATCATATCTATCGACTGTTAAAATCTTACATCGATTTTTCTAGTCTTTCACAAAAAGATATTTGCATGATATTTTCGATAAAGATATTTTCATGATATTTTCCATAATACTCATTCAAATGCGAAAAAAATATTATTGAAAATGTATATACCGGGAGGTTTTTTGGGTCGGAAAATCCATTTACACTCGAGAATATTGCTGCTGTGGCAGAAAGTGTACGTGAAGCGCCAGCAACATCAATTCACCGTCGTTCTCAAGAATTGAACATTTCGGAGGCATCATTGAGACGAATTTTGCATAAAGACCTTGGTATGACGCCATACAAAGTCCAATTGGTTCAGGAGTTGAAGCCAACTGACCATCCAATGCGTTTTCGCTTCGCTAAGTGGGCCTGCGATCAACTTACAGAAGATGCCAATTTTGCCAAAAAAAATCATCTTTTCCGATGAAGCTCATTTTGATCTTGGCGGGTATGTAAACAAACAAAATTGTCGCATTTGGGGCGCAGAAAACTATACTAACATAATAAACAGGTAATATTTGTTCGTTTGTTTGTTTGTAGGAGGTAATCGCCGTAACTACTCATCTGATCGTCCTGAAATTTTCACATAGTCTTACTACGGATATGGGAGTGCTACAGGCTTTAGTTTTTTTTTTTTTTTTAAATATTTTTAGTGGGCGTGGCACCTCCCATACAAAGTAAATTTTTAATATCATATATATTAAGTACTGTGATAGAGAAAGCTTTGCAAATTTGTCTCATGTCATCTATTATTAACGTGAGTAGTCAGACAAAAAAATGGGCGGGATTAGACAAATGCGCGTCGTATCCCCACAGAAACTTAATATTAAATGTGATATATCTGAATTACTGTATTAGTGAGAGCCTTGGGACTTTGCGTGAGCTCTTTCATAACGATTCAGAAGGGTGGGGGGGGGGAGGGGGAGGTTGTAGCGAAGCACACCGGGTTACATCTAGTTTTACATATAATATCTAGGGTACTACGACAGCAAGAGTTCTGAAACTATGAACATGTACATATTTGGGGATATGAATAATGTTGGATATTTTTGAAGATATGAATAATGTTGGATTATTTATAACATATATTTACACGTTATAGTATAACAATTGCAGAATCTTTGAAAAAATTTTCAATCTAAAATTTTAATAAATAATTCCGTGAGAGCGAATCTCCGGAGGCGTTGTTGTTTTGCGGTGAACATCATAACTCGTTACCGGATCATGTGAAAAAAAATCGAAATGTTTTTAATAGGTGACATGTGTCCGGAGGTAGCGCCGAAGAGTTTTTTTCAATTTGGTTTTTTTTTGGCAGCATTTTGAAGTAAAAACACGATTTTTGTTGTTAAATTTCGGGAATTTGTTGTTAACAAATGGGGAAGAAAATGGAAAATAAAAAAACTCTTCGTGGTTACCTGACGATAGATTTTGAGTTTTGATGTTCACGGGCTTCGACCATTTATTTGCGAGAAAATCGATTTAAATTTTTTAAAAACTTATTTATATACGATATACTGTATGAGGCTGGTCGCTGGACACGCTGTATCGTCTTAAGCTTTGCTCGTATTTACTTGAAATTTTGATACAACATTCTCGACATGTTTTACATTCAGAAAGAGAGATGCAAAAAAAAAAAGGTTTTTAAAGCCTTACCCCCTCCCCCCTTAATCTAATATGTAGAGTTGCGGAAAAATGGGCAGTATTGGATCAATGGGCGTATCGTATATCTAGGGAAATGTAACAGTAACAGAAAGTGCCGTGGAACTTCGCGTGATTTCACAAGTTATTAATGTGAGTAGTCGGACAAAAACTGGTCTCGATCAGATCAGTGGGCGTGCCACCCCATACAAAGTAGACATTTAGTTTATTATAACTGGAGTACTATAATAGGGAAAGCCCTATGGCTTTGTGTGAGTGCAATAGTTGCCAATGTTGGTACCAGGAAATTAAATGGGCGCGGTCAGATCAGTGTGCATGGCAGCCCCCTTACATAGTAAATGTTTAATGTCAAATGTGTGGAGTATTGTCATAGTGGAAGCTTTGGGACTTCGCCTGAGTTCATGGGTTATTAATGTGAGTAGTTGCCCAAAAAGAGCGGGAGCGGACCAATGGACGTTGCACCTCCTATAAAAAAATATGAATCACTATGAAAATGACGTTCTTTAAACTTTTGACAAGTACATTAGTTACCAACTAGCAGATTCCAGCACTCGAAATTCGACTGCAATTTCTAGGCAACTTTATTTTTCAACTTAGCCAATTCATAAACCAACACTATTTTGGTTTATTATTATTGCGAATGAAGAAAAAAACTCATTAACAAACACATTAACAAATTTAATAAACACATAAGTATAATTTTATGTATGTGTTAGTAGCAACTTTAAATGCAATTTACTCAAAATAAAGGAAAAAATTAAAAAATCTGTAAATTTGCAAAAACGCTAAAAAGAAATAGCTTTCAAATAATATACGTTTGGACAAAATCGGGATAAAACGGTAGAACAAAACATAAGTCACAAGAAATCGCCTAGCCTATTAATATTATAGATGTGAAATCGCCAAAATCAAAAATCACGAATTACAAAAATGGCAAAAAAGAAAATCGCCAAAACCGATAACAAATTAGCCAATATCAAAAATCGCCAAAAAAAAAAAAAAAAACTTGCAAAAATCAAAAATCGTTACAATAAAAATTCGCCAAAACCGAAAATCCCAAATAACAAAATTCGCAAAAATCAAATCAAATCGAATCGCAAAAAAACGAAAATCGCAAAAAATCTAAAATCACAAAATGCAATAATCGCCAAAGTCAAAAATCGTCAAATATCAAAATAACCAAAAATCACAAAACAGTAAATATCAACAAAATCAAAAATCACCAAAAATAAATAAATCACTTTCCTACAAAATGTATTCCCAGTTTTTATTTCATTACTAGCTGTTTTTAGCCGGTCTTGCCCGGGATCCAAAGGCCTTTGACTTGAAAAATGGTTCAGTATGCTTACCAGGTGCTGAGCATTTAGTGCCCAATGAACAAATTCCTCAAAAAAATTAACTTTCTCTCCAAAAATTAGTACGGGATTTGGGAATTTGTTCATAATGAAAATTCCGTTTTTTGGGGAGTAAATTCATTCTTTCTTTCAATTTAAAATATTTTGATTTTTTAATTTAGAAGTTTTTTTAAAACACGCTACAGCAAAAATACTTCAAAAATAAGCTGCGAAGCCGCTTGAAGGTTATGTAGACGGAATCGTTTGCAATTAAAGGAATCAGAACTTTTAAAAATTAAATTAACCCTTCTGCATCCCTTGGATATGTGCCCTTCCTATGGTCCTTTGGGTCAATATGACACAACATTAAAATGTAAACAAAATTTCATTTTTAATATAGGAAATTTATTTGTTTTGTTATGTTTTTATTTAGTATAATAAAAAATAATGGAAAATGAGACAAATTAGCCCTTCTTGAGCAATTATTAAATTAAATTAAATTTGCAAATAAGCCTTCTTTTAAATATTAAATTAATATTAAATTTTTAATACAAATGTATAAAAATTTAAGAATTTGTGTGACAATTTATACACAATGTTATCATGTGCTCTTTGCAAATAAATTTTTTACAAGAATCACATTTAGTGGAATACTTATTTGAATTCCTTCCATGTTGACAAAAGAAACACCGCTGTCGTTTATATGGTAAATAACTGGACAATGGTGTGTTTGTACGATTTTGTTTAGAACATTTCGAGGCACCTGTGAGATCATTTTGTTCTTCAATATTTTTAACAAGATTTCTTGCTGATGGTTTATGTGGCAAAAATTTCTTCGCAAAATATGCTCATTTATTAGCTGATATGGAAGTTCTGCTAGATAAAGCCTGCTTCTGAAGTTTTTATTGAAATTCCAGGCAGGATTCATATCAGTCCATATAACGTAGGAGTTATATGCTGATACTTCTATCATCAACAGGCCATCTGCAACAGGCCATCGCCAAGTCATGCGCTTACATGTGTAATTAGCAACTAGTTGGTCAAGCGCATCAACTCCAGCTTTCGTTTGGTTGTAATGATGTATTATTTCAGGTTTTTTTTCATCGTCTCTTACATCGGCTAAACGATGAAAAGAACTTAAGAGGAGAACGTATTTATTTTTTTTTTTTGGAACATAGGATGCTATCATTTGAAAACAAAAAATCAGAGTGCAATATGGGCTTTTTTTCATAACCAGAATTTTTGATGGCAAAAAAGTTTTATTTTTACGGACAGTGCCAACTAATGTAATATTCCGACAAAGTGGTTGAATGGCAAGATTGTATGTAGTAAAAAAATTATCACATGTAATTGTGCATCCCTTTGGGAGAGGGTCTGATAATGTTAGCACAACTCTCGCACCTAAATTAAAAGTATGGTAATATAACAAATGTAATACGAAGTACAAAAGTCTCACCTTGATTTTTTTCTGACTGTGTATTTTTTGCTTTGCCTGTGTACACTTCCATATTCCTGGCATATTTAGTTGTTGAATCGCAAAGTGGCCAAATTTTTATGCCATATCTCGCTGGCTTTGATGGAATATATTGCCTAAAACTACACCGACCTCGAAATGGAACCAATTCTTCATCTACAGTTACATTTTCATTTGGATTGTAAAAAACTTTGAGCTGATTACTCCACTGATTACTTCCATAGAATTCTATACCTTTTTGATTTTTCATTTGAATCACAATATTTTTTATGTTTGGTGATATAAACAAACCGAACGAAGACTTTATATCTGTAACCATAGATGTTGCTCTTTTGGTAGGTCCAGGCTTATTCAATAGAATTTGATTTTTTGGTAACCTGGCTGTTTGAAGTGGTGGCTGTTCTTTCCATCTACACTTTTGTCCTTTGATAAATAAGTATCTGAAATGCAGTGATCTATATCTACTGCATCTTCCACCTCCACGCTTGCAACGCTATTATTTGATGATGAATATGATTCGTCTTCTGCATCGCTATCGGGTGAAAAAATTTCGTCTTCATCACGATCATCTAAAATGTCATCATCTTCGTCATTCATTATTTGTTGCAACTGAAGATCAATAAGAATCTGAAGAAATTTCATTATAGAACAATCATATATTAGAAAATTTATTTTACAATACTTACTTTTTTTCTTTGTGCCATTATGTAAAAATGCTCAATTATGATGAATTACAAAAAAAATATATATGTATATATGTATGTATGCACGCTGATCACCAAAATTTAAACTGAACTCATTGAAAGAAAATATTATAATGAGACAAAAGTTCTAGCATCATCATAGCTAAATATTTTTTTTTGTAATATACAAAACGGGGAATCACCGAATTGCATTTTGTGTACAAAGTTCAAGTGTCATTGTGTTAACATATCATCATAAAATAAATTTCAAGAGATACCTTTGCGGGATTCTCCAAATCCCACCCACAGTTAGAGAATAAAAAAAATTTTGAATGAAAAAATATTCAATAAAAGCGATTTTATTGATTATTTGACTGAAAAAATGATTGATCGATGATTCTGAATGAAGATGAATGAAGACGAACTTAATTCAATTATATTCAATAGCAAAAAAAAAAATGGTAAAGTGGAATTAAACTTGCAACATCGCTTGTTAGGTCATATTGACCCAAAGGATATTAAATGTGTGTAAATCGTGTTTTGAAATATGGAGGGGGGAGGAAAAATTTTAATTTTATTATTTTCTTCTAAAAGCATAATTTTCGTCCCTGTAATGGATAAATTAAAGTTTCACGTTATTATCTTAAAATTAAAGGGAAACATTTTGCGTTTGAAAACGAAAATTGGGTCAAATTGACCCAAGGAGTGCAGAAGGGTTAATTCATTCAATAAATGATCATCATTGAGCAGAGATGTCAAATTTATAGAAGTTAAAATTGTGCCGCAAAGTTGCTTTAAGCAACTGCTTATAGTATATGTTTGGCCTATTTTGATCAACAGGTAATTAGTGTACATACGTAGATAAAATCCATCGTAAGACTTTTCACTGAGCTGTGTTCCGCGAGCGAGTCACGTCCGCGCGTTTTGCAGCCACACCCGTGCTGCCGCGCAGTTGTGTCTACTTATTGTAATTGCCAAATTATATTTTTCAGATCATTCCGATATTTTAGCTGAGCTTTGTCCGCGAGCGCGACGAGTCCGCGTCCGCGAGCTACTTCCGCGCGTTTGGCAGCCACACCAGTGTTACCGCGCAGTTGTGGTCAACTTATTATAATTGCGGCGCACCGAAATGATGCTATTGAAAAGAATACAGGTATTAAATAAATTTGTTGTAGGACAGATATTGAGAGCAGTATGGGGAATTTGTTCATTTCTTTCGGGAACATTTTTTTTTAAATTTGGGGAATTTGTTCATCGTGAAGTTATTCCCCAATTTTTGGGGGAATAAGTTTTTTTTTTTTGGGAATTTAATCATTGGGGACTAAGTACTCGGCGCCTGCTTACCATTGCAACTAACTATGTTTACGCATGGTTTATTTTAAGTGTATGATGTCTAAAAGTTACTAATTTTAGTTATTCTAGAGCTTTGTGATATACAACATATCTGGTTTTACCTTCTGGTGCATATACGAAAATATTATACTCTGGAGCAGGCGACATAAAATTGTCTATGAGAAAAACAGTCGTTTAAGGAGTATCAGATTCCCTGGATTCAGCTTGTCTTAGCCGCTGGATTTCTAGATGCACTTGAGTAGATTCAGGCATTTCCACTTCTCTTAACAAAGCTTGCTGAGCTGCGTTCCGCGAGCGCGTCAAAATGATGCTATTGAAAAGAACACAGATTTTAAATACGTATGTTGCAGAACAGATATTGAGATCAGTATGCAAATTTTCACTTAAATAAATATTTAAAAAAATTCATTAAATGAAAATAGGAAAAAATTTAAGAACGAATTTTGGGGAATAAGTTAATTTTTCTTTTGTTTCGTAAAAAAAATCGGGAATTTGTTCAAATTTCAGAGAAATCCGTTGGAAAATAAAAATTTGTATAGCGAACAAATATACCAAAAAACAGAAAATGAACTGTATACAAAAACTGGGTGTAAAAGTAGGCGTGGCCGGTAGAAATCATATGGTGACTTGTCCCGGATTACAGAGATAGTGCATACCTAATTTTTAGGGAAATCCGTTGAAAAATAAGAATATTTATAGCAAACAAATATACCAAAAAATAGAAAATCAATTTTGTATAAAAAGTGGGTGTAAACGTAGGCGTGGCCATACGAATCATATGGCGACTTTTCCTGGAGTGCAGAGATCGTGTGTACCAAATTTCAGAAAAATGTGTAGAAAAATAAAAATTTGTATAGCGGTTAAACAAACAAACAAACAAAGAGAAAATTAATTTTATATATATAGATGATGGGTGTAGCGAATCGCATTGGGCTACAGCTAGTGATCTACATATGAAAGCAAATATTCTTAATTTCATCAGAACTTCATATACGGATTACAAGGTTTACATGAACACACAAATGGACGGACAGACAGACAGACAGGCCGACAAGCAGGAGTGCAGATCGATAGACAGACATACTTACAGATAGACGACTCAGAAACAGACTCTGTGGCGAGCAGTATAATAAAATGTGGGTGTAGATCAAATTATTAGTTTTGGTAGTTAAAAATAACTAGGTACAACAAATTCGTGGCAATATGCAAAATGGCGTACAAATGGCGATCGCCTGTTGGAACATCATTTACCACTTCAACTCACAAAATCGTGCTATAAAATTATATTTACTGAGATCCACCAGTTCATATTATTTTAAATGCTCCAGTCTATACAATTGCTGCTACATAAATAATTAGTTTTTTGTGGCTTTCTGAAGAAAACAAATTGTTGTTGGTCTTTCATTTTCAACAATCCAACAACAGCAATCTGCTTGCTTGTTTTATCCACACCAAACGGGTTTTTGTTTCGGTCATATGAAAAACCTTCAGTAATTTTCCAATTTTCTAGTTGTAGTTGCTTTTTTTCTGCTGATACTGTTGTTGTTTGCATCGACTATACACATTTGTTGTTTTGTTTGTTCAACACTAAACTCATTTTTTTTTTCATCTAATGCACTCCTGGGAACAATTTTCTTTGTACAACAATTTATTTGGTATGAGTTTAGTGCACTTTTGGGATATTCGTCGCGCAAAAATTTAACAAACAACAAAATACTTTGTTCCAAATTTCAGTATATGTGTTGGTTGGAATGGACATGAAATTTAAAATAAAAATTTTATAAATTTTTAATGAATATAAATAATAAATGAGTTGATTTCTGCTTAAAACTTAAATTCTACTAAACACTAATTAATAGGACTTAGCATTTATGTCAAATATACTTCAATTAAATATAATTAAATTTGTTTGAAATGTACTAACTAAGCCATATTTCTCATTAAATATTTTTATGCTTCTTTTTCTAATTTTTTTTCACGCCTTCTCTTTCTTAATCTACTTTGACCTGTAATCGTGCTAAAAAGACGTTTATTTTACAAATGATTACCCTGTCTAAAGCACCTTACTGTCTAAGATGATACAAGTAATTAGTGGTTTAATGAATGCTTTAGGCTAGCCCAACAGCTGCATCTTCTTAAAAGCGTAAGTGTGTTATTATTCACAGATAGCCAAAGCGAAAGTTGATGACGACAAAAAAAGTAAAATGGAATTAAGCGACAAGGAAATATTATTCAAAAATATATGAAAAGAAACAACGTTGTATTAATATTTATTTGTTTTAAATACCTTGTTTTATCCATGTTGTAAGAGCTTTAAGTTTACTTATTTATGTAATATCACATTTTCAGTGTTTTCTTGCATTCATTAACATAAATTCTAAGCTAAATTTTAGTCTACGACTGTTGTCAAAGTTAGCAGCATTAAAATACATGACCGATTTTCATAATTATTTAATCTTAAGAAATAAATATGCGGCTACAAAATGTAGGTTAAAGCTGTTTCATAAAATGTGAATTTTAGCCTATTATTTATACGCTCATATGCATGGTCTAATAGAGGAGTTTTTTTTTAGGTATTAACATATTATACATTAAAAAAAAACTCCCATATTTATATAAATTAAAAAATTCCATACAAAGGAAAATAAATCGCCAGCAATAATGTTTAATTTAACAACTTTATTTTCGATTGTATTAACAGAAATATTATTAGCAGATATACATTTTCTATTGTGACCGTTTAGAATGAAATTTCCCCAACTGAAAATTGGACTCTATCAACCGAATTTGGGTTAATATCAGGCTTAATAGACTCCCACCTCTTGCAATATTTTAGGATGAAATTATTCTAATTCTCATCTTTTCAGCTGAATTTGTCATGATTATAATGTGTTATACAATTTTGTTGATTTTAATTGTAATGTATTGAAAGTGAAGCGCGATATAATTGACTGTAATTTATTATAAATTACTAGCAAAGCCAAGCCCTCGAAATTCGAGTGCAAATTCTAGGAAAGTTTATTTTTTCATTCAATTATAAATATTTGTTGAACACACAGAAGATATATAACTGTGATTGTAAATAAATAATTTTATAAGAGCCTAAAGGTATGCTAATCAATTTTAGCCTTTTCACATTTAAACACAAATTTAATAAACACACACACATTATTGTATAGCTTTTTATTTGAAGCTTAAATATGTGTTCTATGTGTGTGTTAGTAGCAACTTTAAATGAATTTTACTCCAAAAAATGTTCTGGATGGCGGACAGCCAAAAAGATATACTGAATAATAGCTTCAATTTTTATATCGGTCACAAGAAATCGCCTTGCCTATAACTATTATAGTTTTTTGTTGCTTACATTTACGTATCTCTTAAGCGTTATGAGTTGATGACATAGTTCTATTTACTTTTTACTTGTTTGGAATCCGCCAGATTCCAGTCCCTGGTGTGTGCGCGGTCTCAACCATAAGGGCAGGGCTGAATAAGGGAGTGGCGGGTATATTCGTTAAAGAAAAAATACTCTTCATTGGAAAAAACTTAAAGACACATTATTCTTATTTATTAATTCAGCCTATGGAATCATCCTTACAGACTATTTAAAGTACATATTTATATTATAATTTTTATATATATAATTAAAAATTTAACAAAACTGATATATAACATTTATTTAATTCAGTTAATTTATTGTAATATAATATCTCTTCTCAAAATATTCAAACTTTTATTAAAATCAATAAACTGATACAGCATATTAAACTCATCACAAATTCTACGAAGTGGATAAAAATTAGCATAGTTTGTACAATAATATTTGATAGTTAGAAAGTTATAATTTCTTGATGATGGAAAAGGAATATTTATATTTATTTTGTTGATAAGAAATTCAGATTTAAGACTACCATTTAACAGTTTTAACAGGAAAGTAACATTTAGCATATGTCTGCGACTTTTCAATGTAGGAATCTTAATTAGAGCCAGACGATTTTCATAAGATGGCCACCTCATATTAGGATCCCAGCCCAAACCACGAAGACAAAATAACAAAAATTGTTTTTGAACAGATTCAATTTTGTTCGAATGTATATGATATTGGGGATCCCAGATTACAGACCCATATTCGAGTATTGGTTTTACCAAGGTAGTAAATAATTTTTCTGTCGTATACGGATCCGAAATCTCTTTAGCCCACCATTTTATGAATCCAAGTACACCAGAAGCTTTATTTATTGTTACCGAAATATGACTTCTAAAGTCTAATTTATACCCTCGACTCCAGTGTGCAGAGGGTATATATAAGTTTGTCATTCCGTTTGTAATAATTAGAAAAAAATTTTGGACCTCATAAAATATATACATTTGTGATCGTTATAACAACCGGAGTTGATATAGCGACGTCCGTCTGTCCGTCTGTGGAAATCACGATGACGGCATCAATCGGGCATCTAGGGTACTCGTTGACATAAAAAATAATTCACTAACATCCTAAGAAGTTTGCTATTTAAAACCGTCCAAATCGGTCAAATAGAGCCCGAGATTTGAATGAAGAACTTAAAAAAGTCTTGAAAATATATAATTTTCAATGTTGTTCTTGTCACGATCACGCCCTCAATATGACAGCTATGGTGATCCTTTTTAGTGAGGATGATTCACCAAATTTATGGGAAGATCTCTATTTCAAAAATCATTAAAATCGGTGGAGCAGGTCCAGGGAAATCTCTAAAAAGTTAAAAAAAAAATTAAAAACATGATATTTCTATATTGTTTTTGTTGTTATTCTAAATGTTGCATTGTTGTCATAGCTGGACTTGTTGTTTTTGTGGTCGTTGTGGTAATAGTATAATAAAAACAAACCTTTGTACATTTTTTTATCAAATCTGGTAGAACAATTTAAAAGTTTCCATTATTTTGGCATCACTAAAAAAATTGTTAGATCATTTCTGTCATTGCCACGAGCCTGCCTGCAAAATTTCAGATCGATTGGGTCACGGGAAAGTGGTTAAAAGCGATCCAAAATTTTTTCGACAAGCAGGCACTACGAGTTAATATAAAGGGAGTAAAAATTCACCAACATCTAAACCAAATAATGCTAAAATACCTAGTTGTTAATAAAAAAAAAAAAAAAACAATTGGGCAATTCACAATGGGTAATGTATCGTTATATCTGTTGTATCGTGTATCACTTTACAATAGTGTAAAATTGTTGTTGGTAATTTTCACTGAAAAATCTGATACACGATCTAAATTCATTTGCTATGTTTAGTAAATGTTGTATATTGTATCATAACATATCAGTTCCAAGTGAATGCCAGTTTTTTTGAAAAAGAAAAAACAAATACATAGAATTTTATCAGCATAAATAATTATAAAATAAAATATGGCAAATAATGCAAATAACGCAAATACATCGATAAGTTTATTTATATAAAAATTAATGTTTATATTTTTTTAGTATGTATTTTCTCTTTCAGTACCAACCAAAACATTTAAAAATTTTTTTTTTTTTTTCATTTTAAATTAAAAAGCAAGAGGTACGTAACTAAAACTCCAGGGTATATCTCACGACCAAAAAGCAAACACTGACAAGTGTTTTCTCTTATACCAAATAGCAGAAGCGACGAAGCGATCTTTCCTCGTTGGATCGAAAATTACAAAAAATAGCGTTTTACAATATGAAAATACAACTGAGTGTTCGCAACAAATGATTGTATTGTGTATTTCAATACAACATACAATATACAACACCTGTTGTGAATTGCCCAAATGTAAATTTAGCAAAAAAAATTTATGTATTAATTTATTTAAAGAGAAAAACACAAAAATGACGTTTGATGTTGTTTTTTTTTGTGTGTAATATTTACATATACATACATACACATATTAAATAATACAAATAATATACATATATTATATATATGTATGTATGTATGTATATTCATAGTAACTGCATGTTAGAAATAAATCGGTATATTATTTTATTTACATAAAATTCTGCAATATTTTGTTGTGGGGAAAATACATTTCTTTTGCATTAATAAAGTGTCACTTCATTTTGCTCAGCCTGACTATGCCGCAGCAGATGGCGCCACAATTTTTTTTTCTAATTAGCTTTGCAATACATAGTTATTTCAATTTTAACATGAATGTCAATATTTTCAACTAGATATCAAACAGAACAATGTTAAGAGTATACGCGGGCTGGTCTTTTATTTCATATGTTTTTCCATTATTCTTTTACAAATATGAACATAAGTTTCACATATTAACTTTTTGTTGTCTTTACAAAATAGAGTTACCAAGTTCATCAATGAGTTTTTTGCTTTCAAAACAGTTCTACATAGTTATATAGAACTATTATTATGCTTTACCTACAAAATATCTGATTGCGATTACATCTAATTTTTAAAACTTGTTTATAATTAATGAAGCATTATTATTCACATATATACAAAATTGTACTTTCTAAAATTTCAGAAAATCATATCAAAACGTCGGAAATAATAATTTTAAATTTAGAAGACATCAATTGCATCTTTAATATATAAATTTTATTCGTTAAACACAAATTGAAATGTTTACATTTAAAAAAAAATATATTGCCATTCAGGAGATATTAATAACTTTTCAGTAACGCGACTCAGTAACTTCTTTTAACGATAGTCGAATCGTAAAAAAAAGAAAATTGCAAAATTATCAGTAAAATTTTTAAACGATATTCGCTATTGTTAAAGCCAGCTGTTGTTGTTATCTAAACGACAACCATTTTTTAATTGTTTATTCAGTCAATAAAAACTTAAATTTTTAGGTTGAAATGTCGTCATACATAAATAAAAATCATAAAATAGTGAAAATATTTTGCTTCTACTAAAAAACTTTTTTATATAAATAAAAAAATTAAATAGCATATTCAATTCATTATTTCATTTTCAAATAAATAAACAGAAATATTAGTAAAAAAATAAAGATATTAAACATAAACATGAAATCATCCTGTCAAACACGAAGTAAGTTGTTTTTTTCTATTCTTTGTGTTTTTCGATTATTTTGACAGAGATGCCACTCGTTTATAATTTAAATAAATAGAAAAATAGATTTGTCGACTGTCATTAAGATGTATGTACTTAGTGAGTCACTTAATCCTTAGTGCAAACAACAATATCTGTCGATATATTTTGCGATTGTCGGGTCGTTGAAATTTACAGAATCGGACTACAGAAAACATTAATTTAAATTCAATGAATTTTAGAAAACCTCAAATGATACTTAAGAATTGCGAACATAAAAATTGTTACATAAATAAACGCAATTTGATAAGAATGTTATTTATATATAAATTTTCACAATTTTTTTTGGATGAAAATTTGAAGTTTTTCAGAAAATAAAGATAACAAATTACTCTATTTAAAATGTTTGGGACATTTGGTTTTTTGCGTTTGGCATTCCTAATTTGAATATTTATTATTATTATAAATTTATTCTCTATGTTTTCCAAATATGGCAATATTTTAATAAAAAAATTGAGAGAATTTTTTTTCGGTTATTATTTTGTTACTCCATCCGACATATATGGCCGCAATGAAGAAATATTTGGCCAGTTAAAAGAAACTATACAACCATCTCCAATTAGCACAATTTAATGCATATAGCCACCCTACACAACCATTAACTTTGCAATGGAGATTAGGGCGAGCTATTTAATTAGCAAAAACTAAATTAAACGAGAAGTTATGTCATATAACCGGAAACGCATGCATATAGGTATATAACCTAAATGCATGCCGATCAGCAACCACGATGACCAAAAAGCAAACACCGATATAAATGCGAAATAATAGGAAAGACGAAAACCAACCCAAAGAATTTGCTGAAATAATTTTGTATTAAGTTTAACAAATTGTTTACTTTTTCATTAACATTTATTATCAAGACTCAAACTGAGGTGGAGGGTATCAAAGATACGGCATGGCCGAATTTAACACTCTTACTTGTTTTTCTGTCGTATTTGGAGCCGAAAACTCTTTAGCCCACCGTTTTATGAATCCAAGTACACCAGTAGCTTTATTTATTGTTAGCGAAATATGAATTTTAAAGTCCAATTTTTTATCCAGAATTACGCCAAGGTCGTTGAATGAATCCACTAAATCAAGCACAGCATTATTCATGATATACTGTCCATTAATTGGAATTGATCTTGTGAAAATCATATATTTGCATTTTTTGACATTTAGGTCCATTAGATTAATATTACACAAAGTAGCTAAACGATCAATATCATTCTGTAAAAGTGATTGTTGATCAAGATTTTTGAGGGTAAAAATTAATTTTACATCGTCTGCATACAATAATGGAGTTGAGTGTTTAATTACAGAAGGAAGACCATTTATAAATAGCGTAAATAAAAGAGGTCCCAAGTGACTACCTTGAGGTACACCAGATACTACGTTTATGTTGTTGGAATACGAGTTACGAAACTTAATATATTGTGTTCTGTCTTTTATATATGATCCAAGCCATTCTATCAGCAATATACCAAAGCCCATACGGTCAAGCTTAAACAACAATAGATCATGATTTTCTTTATCGCATGCCTTGCTAAAATCATTATAAATAACACCTGTTGGTTTCACATTAGTAAAACCATCATTTACCAAAGTTGTAAGCTCCACAAAATTTGTTATTGTAGAGCGTGATTTGCAGAATCCATGTTGCGTTGGAGATATGATAGATAACACATGATGTGACAACGTGTCATATATAAGTTTTTCAAATAGTTTTAGAATAGAACTTAATTTAGCAATACCCCTATAATTCGAAATACCAGCTTTAGATCCAGACTTAAAGAAGGGAATAATAAATGATTCTTTCCAAATGGGAGGAAAGTAGCCCAATTTAAGGGATATGTTAAACATATAAGTCAAAGGAATATACAATAAATGTGCGCAGCGCTTTTAAATGCAACTAGGAACACCGTCAGGACCAGCAGCATACGACAATTTCAATTTTGTCAGGGCATTCAGAAGTGTATGTTGATTGATGGATGGTATATTAATAATTGAAGATTCCGATATTATGTATGGATAAGATTATTGCTATTAAATACTGTCGAAGATTACGTTTATGCAAAAAAGTCTGCAAACATATTATTTATGGAGTTATCATCTAAAGATTCTAAATCACCGTACTTCATAACCGAAGGAAAGTCCGCAGTACGTCTTTAAGAATTAATAAATTTATAAAATGATTTTGGATTATTTTTTAGATTATTCCTTACTTTAATTAAAAAGTTATTATAGGCCAATTGATTAGCAATAATAAATTCCGATCTTGATAACGAGTATTTCATATAATCTATCAATGTTCCATATTTTTTATAATTTTTGTACATTTTGTTTTTCTTATTTATAAGTTGAGATAGATGTTTTGTATTCCAAGGAGGACCATTCGATTTAGGAGATAACATTTTAGGTACAGATGCCGAGAAACATTCAAAAAGGTGATGATAAAATGTACGCAAACACAAGTCCAAATAATCATTGCAACGAGATAAAACATTTATCCAGTCAATTTGGAATAGATGGAGTTGTAAATATTGGTAATTTGTTTTATTAAAGCAAAAGATTTTATCGCTGTGAGTTAACTTCTTTTTATGAAGACGATAGGAACAAAAGCAAGATATCTCAAGTGTTGGATGGTATATATCTTCCGGATTAGAAATAGGGCTATGCCGCAATATGGAAAAGTCATTAGGTTCATTAACGAAAATAAGTTCCAACAGTCTACCAAATGCATTTGTGACGGAGTTGACTTGGAAAAGACAATTTTCCATAATAATGAAATGGAACTAAATAATTGGTATCAGGAACAGCTTTGACAGCATTTTAAAATCTGCAATTAACATTAATAAATCAGACGGTTTTATATAATTTTGGATTAAATCAACAGCTTTCAGATGATCCTCATAAACAGAAAGCGGAGAGTTAGGCGGAATGTATGAGCAAATAATGTATATGGACCTGTTATTAATTTAAGCTAAAACACAATATGTAAAAAATCGTTTAAGATAATTTCTTCAGACGAAAATTCGTTTAGTATAGCAACCAATACGCCGCCACCAGACTTTTTTTATGACATTATTATACTGATTATTATTTTTATCAGATTCAATTCTTTCACAACTTTCCCTATCTTTTCTGAAAATTTGATATTTAGTGCAAAAAATTTCAGAGTTATTAACTTTTTTAGGAAGCCGAGCATAATCTTCTTCTCTATATATAAATTCACGTATTAATGCGTTTTTAGGCCAAAAACTGGCATCTACGATTTGTTCAAATAGGTATTCAGGAACAGTTATTTTTAATGATGCTCTATTTCTGGAATTCATTTTGTAAACACTAATATCCTCAGGAATACAGTTTTTAGAGATCACATAAAATTTCATCTCACCAGCTTTTATATAATGTGCGAAACGTGTAGCAAATCAGTTTTCTTTGGAGGAATTGTTTGCAGCCCTCTAGAAGTCGATACTGATTCCATACCAGTTATAGGCACTATAATTGAAGTACCAGATGTTGAAGCAGATGGGATTGGTGATGCAGCATCAAAATTAATCAATCGACTAGAGTTTTCAGGATTATTAAGTAAACTGTTAGCCGTAGCAGTTATAGGCATTGAAGAAATATTTGGAGCAACAATGCTCAGAGCATGCTGAGTACTATGGTTATTAGCATTTGGTGTAATTGGAAAGTCTGCATTTTCATTAAATATTGGAGTAGGTTTATTAGATCATACTTGAACGTTGTTTGAATGAAAAACGGCAGGAGCAATACCAGTAATATTTTGAAAAGGATTTGGTAAATATAATGCAGATGCAGTAGCAGTAGCACCATTCAGATGTGCGCCATTAGGATTCTGACTAGAACTTTCTTTATTCAAGAACCTTGGAGACTTTCGACGAGTTGGGGATGGTGACAGCAATCCCCCTAAGTTTTTAAAATCACCAAAAAGCTTTCCATAAGCATCATTTTGACCAGATAAATTAGTAAGGTTTTGTTGAATTTGCAAAAAATTATCTTTCGTACTTTGAAAGAAATGATAAAAATCTGCACCAATTTTTTGAAATCCATTATAGCGGCAGTGCAAGTTTTTATATTTAGATATTGACTCAGCAACCAAACCAGATAGGCCACTACATTTAAAGTGACATAAACCATGACAAAGCCAACAGGTAATCATTCATTCTTCATAATCAACCAAAGAGCAGCCTTTTTTCAAACATGCCATTGTTAAGATCTACAGGTCAAGAACAGCACAACTTTAAATAAGGTAGAAGAATTGTTACTTTCCAATTTGGTCTCCAAACTGCAATCTTTGCTTTAAAACAAATGCGATAACATATGGAAGAAGGAAAACGGTGGAATTTCCCTTCGAATTATTCCTTTTAATTAGGTTAGGTTAGGTTAGGTTGAAAAAGAGGAGCCATGTATACACATAGCTCATATCCGTTTTACCCGGATATACACTTAAGCCAAAAAGTCGGCTTGTTGTGTGCTCTACATCCTCGTGCTCATCCGTTAATCTACTCCTTATTTAACTTAGGAGTTCGGTCTCGATAGCAAATCTCCTGAGTGCTTTCCAGCATATCCCCCTAAGAGCCGCTAGGCCTGGTATGATTTCGTTGGATAAATTTCTGACCCTTGTTCCGGCAAATGCAGGACAGTAACAAAGGTAGTGTTCTAGGGTCTCGTCATCCTCTCCACAAGCTCTGCATGTGGCCGATTCTGCCCGTCCTATACGGTATAGATGAGCCCTAAGTTCAGAGTGTCTAGTGAGGATGCCAATAATCCTACTCAGTTCCTTTCTATTTAGACTAAGGATTTCCTTAGTCTTCGAAGTGTTTGGAGAGCCCCATAGTATCTTCGTAGCCTTACCCACGTCAGTTTCCTCCCAAATTGAAGTATGTGAATTAGTTGCCCATTCCGATAGTTTCAATTTGAGAGCCTGGAAAGGTATTGGGTTTTCCAAATTGACACCCTCCAGGAAAGAACCCTTCCTGGCCAGTTCATCTGCAATCTCGTTTCCCAGGGTATGTTTGTCGACACTTCCGCGATTCTATCACAGCTAAAATCCACTGTGTTGAATTCCGGTATCTGGTCCAATATTGTTTGGTGTCTGGTCATATGATCGGTGATGTATTCCCCTGTTACTCTTAGTCGTAACACGGCCAGAGCTGCCTCATATTTAATTCTAATCTCGATCGGGTGTATAGATAGAATCGTCTCTAAAGCCCTCGTAGATGTAGTCCGTATAGCGCCGCTGATTCCTATGCAGCAGAGGCGTTGTATTTTTTGGAATGGTTTAATATAGCATTTCCTATTCATTGATGTCCATGTGCCTACGGATGCGTAGGTTAGAATTGGTCTAACGACGCTTGTGTAAAGCCAATGAGTCATCCTCGGGTTTAAACCCCATTTTGAACTTATAGCTCTTCTGCAAATGGCCCATATCCGATGAGCCTTCGCGACTTTGCTCTCAATATGGTCCTTCCAAGTGAGCTTTTTGTCGAGAATCACCCCAAGGTATTTCACCGTTTGTGTGATTCTAATCGTTTTGCCCTGGAAGCGGGGTTCATCGAATTCGACTATTTTCGTCTTCCTAGTAAAGAGGCATATTTCAGTCTTTTCCGGGTTCACATTTAATCCCCTTGGTTGTGCCCAATCGTATGCTGTTTCGAGTGCATCCGATGCCCTCCTACATAAATTTCTAGGATCTTTCCCCCTTAACAGTATCGCTACATCGTCTGCGTAGCAGACAGGTTGGAAACCCTTATCGGTTAGAATCCTTAGAAGACTGTTTATAGTGGTCACCCAGAGAAGGGGGGATAGAATTCCCCCTTGAGGTGTCCCACAGCAAACCTTGTCTCTTATTTTAATGCCACCAACCTCGCAACTTATCCATCTATTCCCTAGCATGTGACTGATCCAGGCTTTCCTTTTAATTAAAAACCCAATAAAATATAGAATATATCCAAGGGCGAATGTCTGCAAATCTGAATGAAAATGTTATTTTATTTAATATTTAAGTGTAATAGCATTATAAAAATATACGCCAATTTGTTAAAAAAAAACCTTGTGATGCTAAAGTTTTACTCTTTTTTTCTCATTCTAAATGAAATTTTCCACAAAAGTTATAATTTTATAAAATTTGCTGCCACAAAAACTTTTATATAACATATTGTTTTTACGCATTTGTTTCTTTTTTTTTGCAAGAATTCATAATCAAAACTTTCTACTACTTTTTTCGTTATGTCGTTTCTGTTTCTTTTTTTTATTTTGCCTGTGATAAAAATGCATACATGCATTAAAACATTTAAGATATGCTATCAGATCAAACACTTTATTAACGCATGCAAATCTTGTACATACGAGTGTAGCAATAACAGCATTTAGAAAGTACAAAACAAACCATAAGACTTTAATAAAAACTTTGACAGAACAATGCTCAGCAACACACACTGACACCAACACACAGGCACATAACACTTAATACAGGAAATGAAAATATAAAGCCTGAACACAAAAGAGTTTTTATACATGATGTATAATCCAATTCCAGTAACTCTATAAAAAAATGCAGAGGAGAGAAAATCATAGTAATTTCAAGCACAATTCAAAACGGACAACTTTATTTTTATAGAACAAGTGTCGGTATCTTAATATATCAGTTAGAATGGGAAAAATTCTATATCGATTGGTTAACACTTTATTTTGTGGGTATATAAAGAAATAGCATATCGGTGTTCAGTCTTTGCAGAAAAATGAAAATGAAACATAACAGAAAGCAAATATCTTAACAACACTAATGCGAGTAATACTTTTCAATAGTTTTTGCTATTGTTACATTTCTACGAGAGAATCTGAAATGACAAAACTATACGACAAGAAAAACTTTTACGTTGAACATTTACACAATACAAAAAAAATATAACTTTTTGTTTTCCTTTCGTTTTTTTAAACCCTACACCATGTTTTTCTTGAGGTTATTTAAGGTTTGAGGTGGTGCTTGTAGTTATTCCAAAATAAACTAAATGGTCCTTGTAGCAATGGGCAGTTCTATCTTAAAATTTAAGAGGTTTATTAAAAATCCTTTGCCGAAGGTTTTATAAATTTACAGATTTTAGTTAAAAAACTATATAGTTTTTATTTAGAACAGGAATCAGAGCTACTTCAAACACCATTTACTCATTGGTTTATTTTATGAAAATACCCAAAATATTTCCGTTTGAACGACAGTCGTTCTAAATCTGGACCGTAAAAGAAAATTTTATAAACTGTGGAAGTTGTTACTTCAAGATTCTGTCGACCAATTGAAAAGTTAAAGAGAATAACAACTAAACAATCGGGCTATGCCGACTCTACGATACCCTATCATTGTGTTTCAGGATATGGTCTTTGAATTTAAAATGGTCAGATCCCAGATGGGATCTATCTTTTTTTATATGTATATTTTGTTTTTTATTTTGATAAGTACCTATTAAATTTTGTTAACTTTTTTATTCTTAACTTTATATACACTATAGATGAACCTTCCGATTTACCAACCGAACTGATGGTGTGACTATGATTCAAATTTATTTTGCACAATACATGGACTAGCTGATCACGTAAACATTATCCTGCTGAAGTTATCATTTTATCCCCATATTTGTTTTGCAAATTTTATTTTTGATTTAATGTTCGTCTTATCTTAGTACATATTAATTTATTTTGCTCCATTTTCAAAGTATCCAATCAAATCCTGTATCTTACTAAATTAGAGCTGGCTGCATATAACTACGTCCGAACCATGAATTTGCCAAATCCAAGCTGCTACTAAAGACTTTCCTTTCATTTAAATATTATATGGTGTGAATTTGAGCCAAATAGGTTCACAACAAAGGATTTTCCAAAAAGCGACCTCAGCGCCAGCTATTGAGTCTAGCACAAACTAAAATAATTTGGAGCACATCGCGAACATATTGTTTGAATATAATGTGGCTAGCTTCAGTGATACAGTCATGATGGTCAGGCATTCTTACGCACCAAATCGAGGAAAAATTTCGCAATAGCAGCACATTGATTTTTGCCTTACCAATAATGACCTACCCCTGCCCACTGCATTACTTCTTAAGTGAAAATAAGGCGGTACTAATAATGCGTTATACAGCTACTTATATTTCATGCCAGCTCCTTGCATACTGCATTACTTTCAAAGTTTAAATAATGAGTTCCTAGGCAACTAGATACCTCCAATGACATCCCCGTGGTAAAATAATGAGCTTATCAAACTTCAACCAGTTACTTCTGCTTCTAAAACCCATTATTTGGTAATGTTTTTTTCCTGGGAACTTTTTATATATCTAGATTCAATAACTACATTGTGTGGAAGCTACCACGCCCAATTTATCAGATCGCCTCATTTTCAGCACTGCTACTTACATCACATAAGGTACTCAAATTATTAAAGATCTGCCTGCCAAACTACTCGAAATATATGATATTCAATAACTATTTTATATGTAAGTTGCTACGCGTACTGACCCGATATAGCCATTTCTAGTACAGCTGCACTACACTATAACCTGCAAACTCAGAAAGGGTATCGTTACTCTCCTATTTATATTAGTTATTCAATATAATATCATATTGAAAATGCACTTTGTGCTGGAGGTGGTACGTCCACTTATCGGATATCGCCCATTTTTAGCGCGCCTACTTACAGTAATGATGGATGACCTCACAGAAACTCCGATCGCGTCTATTATCGGTAAGGCTACTAACACTAAAGCGGATGACGTCACATAAAATATCAGAGCTATTCCTGCGATAGTACTCGATATCTTATATATGAAATTCTTCTGTCGCGGTGTTTGTAGTAAAATTCCACCGAAACGGCTCGACCGATTTTCATGAAATTTTGTGCGCATATTGGGTAGGTCTGAGAATCGGACAACGTCTATTTTTTTTTTGATAGGGCCACTGGGACGGGTACCCCCCATGCAAAGTGAACTTTTAAAATCAGATATCTGCAGTAAGTGCGACGCCCACTTGAGAAATCAAAAAAAAAAATACCTGTTGTCCGATTCTGAGACCTACCCAATATCCACACAAAATTTCATGTGAATCGGTCAAGCCGTTTCGGAGGAGTTCAATTACAGAGACCGCGACACGAGAATTTTATATATAAGAAGTTAAACTCCTACTTTTTTTGTTTTTTTTTTTTTATTTTTTTATTTTTGGTTTTTTTTTTTTAATTTAAATTTTTTAAAATTTTTTTTTTTTAATTTTTTTTTATTATACCCTATACCACTATGTGGTTTGGGTATAATGACTTTGTGCTGCTGTTTGTAACAACCAAAAATATTTGACCTACACCCATCTTTAATTATACCGATCGAATCAGAATCACTATCTGATTCGATTTAACGATGTCCGTCCGTCCGTCCGTCCGTCTGTGTGTCCATGTAAAGCTTATAATCAAACTGCAGGTCGCAAATATGAATATATTTTAACGAAATTTTTTATTTGATCTTTCATCGGCCATGGGATGAACGCTGTTTAAATTGGTGAGAATCGGTCCATGTTCAGACCTAGCCCCCATTCAAATGACCCCTATGAAATCAACATATATTGCCATAAGATCCAAGTTATCATACAAATCTTAGTCCAATTGGGTTTGTATGTGTATATTACATCCGTTAATCAGTAGTCCAAAAATGATCCCTATTGGACAACTCTTAGTCATAGGTCCCATATAAAGCTGCTTCCCGATCTTCACTTAAATCTATCAAAAAACAAAAATATTGCACTGATTCTTCTCAAATTTTGTTTGTATTTATTTTTGCAAAATACAAGAGACTTTACCAAACATGGTCAGGATCGGCCCATTTTTGGGCCTAGTCCCCATATAGATATAGCAACCGATGTGAACTTTTTCATATCTGCAGTTGAAAAAATTAATAAAAATCCCACTCAAATTTGGTTTATGCTTATTTTCTATATCCAGTTAGTTGGGCCTGAGAGATAGGGTCTCTAAACGCATGGTATAGGGTATCGTATAGTCGGTCTAGACCTACTATAATTTTCTTGTTTTTTTTTTAATTTTTTTGTTTTTAATTTTTTTCTATATTTGGAGTATTTTGTTTCAGAAGTAAGAGTATGAATTTAAATAGTCTTGCCATAAATGGGCGGGATCGGGCCACTGCAAAGTGAGTTTTTGAAGTTAAACTCCTGCTAAACGGCTAGACCAATTCTCATGAAATGTTGTGTGCATATTGGGTAGGTCCGAGAATCGGACAACAGCTATATTTTTTTTTTATATCTCAAGTGGGCGTAGCACCTCCCATACAAAGTGAATTTTTAGTATCATATATCTGGAGTTCTATGATAACCAGAGCCCTGAAATTTTGTTGTATACGGCATTAACATTACAAGCGAAATCACGTTTAAATGTCATTTTGACGTCATTTTAGACAGGTAGTTTAAAAAAGAATAGAATAATATAAATTGAAATTTAGACAGGTACTTCTAAAAAGGGTACGGTAGTTAAGGGTTTTACCTATACTAACCAAGAATATTGTACACTCTATTGCGCTGAGAGATTAATCTTTATTTTTTTCAACTGCCATAATTGATAGTAAAACAAGTAAGAAAATTATAGTCGGTCTAGCCCGACTATACGATACCATATACCACGGTTTAGAGACCCTATGTCTACGGTCCAACTAATTGGATATAGCAAATAAGCATAAACCAAATTTGAGTGGCATTTTATTAATTTTTTTCGCTGCAGATATGAAAAAGTTTATATCGGATCTATATTGGGGACTAGGTCGAAAAATGGAACGGTCCTGACCATATTTGGTAAAGTCACTTATACTTTGAAAAAATATATACGAACCAAATTTGAGAAAAATATTTGCAATATTTTTGTTTTTTGATAGATTTAAGTGAAGATCGGGAAGCAGCTCTATATGGAGCCTATGACTAAGAATTTTCCTATAGGTATTATATTTGAACTACTGATTAATGGATATAATAAACACATACAAACCCAATTTGACTGAGATCTATATGATAATTTGGAACTTATGGCAATTTATGTCGATTTCATAGGGGTCATTTGTATGGGGACTAGGTCTGAACATGGACCGATTCTGACCAATTTCAATAGTGTTTATTCCATGAGCGACGAAAACTTATATACCAAATTTCATCAAAATATATTCATATTTGCGACCTGTAGTTTGATTACAAGGTTTATATGGACACACAGACGGACGGACGGACATTGCCATCTCGACTCGAAAAATGATTCTGAGTCGATCGATATAATTAAAGATGGGTCTACGACGAATAGTTTTGGTTGTTACAAACAGCAGCACAAAGTCATTATACCCATTATAGGGTATAAATATGAATAAATATTTTTGATGTTTACATAGCTACCGAGAATTGTGATTTAAGATATATCTGTTAATTTAATAAAGATTAATTTATTAACGCTTTGGATTATAAGTAAATATCCGCACACTTATAGTAGATAATTTTTTTCATTGAACTAAAAAAATGTTATCTATCTGGCATTAAATAAAATTTAGGCAGGATAACGTCTGCCGGGTCAGCTAGTATCTATATAAAAGTGAATAATTTCCTTGTATCTTTCATCCGATCCCGCATAAATATGCTAAGCTCTCTATATCATAGTACTCCAAATATATGGTATTAAATCATTTCTTCGTATGGGAGGTAACACAGCCATTTACCTGGTCCCGGAAGGCTACTTACATTAATAACAGATGACGCCATACCAAGTATCAAAGCTCTCCCCCTCATAGTACTTGGGATATATTACATTGCATAATTACTTTGTATGGGAGGAACACGCCCACTCATCCGATTCCGGCCATTTCCGGCACAGTTACTTATAGCATTAATAGGTGACCGCACACAAATATTCAAAGCTCCCCCTGTCATAGTACTCGATATATATTATATTGAGTAATTACTCTCACTGTCCACTAATCCGATCTACTCTATCACTAATCTCAACCGTTTTTGAATCAACTTAATCGAACACACAAATTTTCATAAAAATCCAGCCAGCTGTTTAGGTGGATTTCAGTACATACACACGAACAGAAGATACATACATATATTGTATTATATACATATTTTATTTTGTAGCATAATTAATGTAAATTGTATCATGAACATGTCGAATAATTAATTTTTTTGGCTTCATATTGGAAGAGAGAAATATTTTAAAGGTTCATTTACACGATTGAAATTTTCTTCAAAATTGCTCTTCAAAATGATTAAAAATACTTCAAGCTCGTGTAAACAGCAAACTTTCTTCAAAATTTATTGATAAAAATTTATTGATCAAAACTTTTGAAGATTTAATTGATGTCGTGTAAATACTCTTCAAAATCGCATCTGGCAATATGGAACCATATTAATATTTTGACAGCACGTTAATTTTGATTCAAAATATATAGCTGTTTGTGCAGAAAAGTGCAATTTTAATTATAAATTTACTGGCAAATATGATTAGGTAAGTTAAACATATTTAATCACAATTTGTTATATTTAAATTTATTTAAATATATTAAATTTTATATTGTAATATAACATATATTATTATATAGTATATTAAATATGTTTAAAAGTGAGAGTATGGCTGGGAATTCGTGCAGCAACCGAAAGCGGCAGAAGAAGTGGACTGGGGAAGAATTAAAAATATTCATTGAAATGGTGGAAGTACGGGAACCTATTTGGAATTTCAAAATAGAGGCGTGTAAAAACCGGAATGAAAAAGAAAGATGTTGGTCGGAAATTGCTGCAGCCACGGATCAGAATGTTTCCGATTGCAAAGCAAAATTGAATGCTGTGCGGTCCCGTTATAATGTAATTTAGCTTAATGTTTATTTTTTCGATATGTTTATTAATTTTTTATATTAAAGGCGGAGCAAAGGAAAATTAATTCTTCCAAAAGTGGACAAAGTGGTGCAACATACATATCAAAATATGAGTATTTTGCATCATTGCATTTCTTGGATGCTATGCGAAATCGATCATGTGGGGGTACAGAAATTTCAGCTTTTATGAATTTGAGAATGTTGGAGAACAGTTTGAATTGTAAAGCGGTGAAAACGGCATCAAGTTAATGAGAATGAAAGTCAGCGCGAACAGTTTTATGAAAAACTTGGCCAATTTTTGTCGCAAAAAGTGTCACAAGGAAAAGAAAGTAAAACTTGGCAGGTGGCCTATGGAGAGTATGTTGGGCAGCAGCTTTCTGCATATTCAGAGTTTGATGCTCGAAGGTGAGTTTGAATTTGAATGTCTTCAATTAAGTTTTTTAATCGAAAGCGTCTTGCCAGACTGAGATCTTTAATTAATAATGTTATTGACCCATTTGAAACGCAGCCAGTGAATGGTGTTATTTATACATTAGAAGAACAACCCAACAATTAACATTTTTTTTTTATATATATTTCTTTTAATTTTAAACCGGATTGTGATTTTTAGTTTGAGCTTTATGTTAATGAAAAAATTACCTGAAATAAATGAACTGATATGTTATTTTATTTTATTGCGTCTGATTTGTTTTTAATAAAGATTTCGATATTGCCATGGAACTTCTCCTTCATTTATAAAATATTCAGTAAATTATTGTCGAATTAGCTTAGTAGTGGCGCTATGACGACCTTCATTGCGAACTGCTTCTAATTGAGGCAATATATCTTCTGTCCGTACTTCCTCATGCCATCGTCCATCCGTTATAGTACCATCATCGTTAACTTGGTCGAAATCTCTTCTTTGTGCATACGTTGCGCATTTGCACTTGTTTAAGAAATTGTGCAATGCACATACTGCCAGGATAAGTTTGACCACATTTCGTGGAAGAATTTCCATGGTTCTTCTGACAACGCGAAAGCGAGGAGATATTAGACCAAATATGTTTTCCGAAACATGCCTAAATCGCGACAATCTGTAATTAAAGATTTCTCTCTTTTGTGCGAAAACTGTATGGTTTCATAATATTCGCATTCAATGGAAATGCATCGTCCGCAACAATTACATATGGAATGGGTTTTTGTCTACCTGCCAGAAACTTCGGTTGCGGCAAATTTAGCGTTTTTATATATAATGCATTTGATAGCGTATATCTACTGAACACTCCACCATCGGACTCTCCCTGCTGCACCAACGTCAATGTAAACAAAGTTATAGTCCGCGTCCACAAGAGCCATCAAAACAGTACTGTTTTTCTTTTTATAGTTAGAATATTCGCTTCCATAATGTGGTGGTGCAATTATATCGATATGTTTTCAATCCATTGCCCCGATTGAATTAGGAAAGTTCCATGTTGTATTAATATTTTCAGCAACATTTTCCCATTCCTCTTGTGTTGCTGGAATCTACGTAAACAGATATGATAATGCTAATATATTTGTTCAAAAAAACTTTACCTTTAAAAAATCGTCTTTCAACACTATAGTTGCATATTGATTACAAGCTGTTCGTCGCTAAAGATAAAGGTACACCAGGGAACTGCATTTTGGCGAGGAACAGCCTTCATATTTTCTTTTTATCTAATTTCAGTGACATGGATGTAATAGCGGCCAGCCTGGAGCTAGATGGGAAATCAATCTGGCTCTCCTCCGCCTATTTTTGTGATCCTGGATCTATCCCGCCAGTCAATGTGGCAAAGCTAATCCGGGAAGCCGAAAGGACTACACACCAATTAGTGCTGTGCTGTGACGTCAATGCACATCATCCGATCTGGGTAAGTACCAATTTGAACGAAAGAGGTGAGTTACTTTTGGAGTTTTTATTTAGTACTAACCTATATATATGTAACAAGGGAAATGAACCGACTTTTTTAACCAGCATTCGTTGGGAGGTTCTTGACGTTAGCTTTGTATCGGACACATTATTTGATAAAATTGATTGGGTGTTGGATGACCACTCCTTTTCTGACCATCGATACATTGAATTTTTGCTTAGAGAAAAAGACCCGGTGGAAAGTGTCCCCAGAAATCTGAAGAGGACAAATTGGGTTAAGTATAGGAAAACCTTTGCCGGGTTATTGGCGACAATACCCTTATCCGAACCGCGTAATTCCGAGGACATAGATGGTCTAGTGGATCATATTACAACGGTTTTTAACAAATCTTTAGATGGTTCCTGCCCCGCGGCAAGGCCAAAGGGTAAGAAGAAACCACCATACTGGTTTAGCGAGCTGCAACATCGCAGAGACTCCTGCAGGAAACTCTTTAACAAGACAAAGTCTTCAAGAGAGGACGAGGATCGGTTGGCCTACAAGCTGCAGCTTAGGACCTTCAAGAATAAGATTAGAACGGCAAAATGTGATTCTTGGAAAAAATTCTGTGATAATATAGAAGACGTTTCCGAAGCATCCAGGTTGCGAAAGGTTCTGGCTTCTATCCCTCACACATTAGGTTATCTGAAAGATCCATTGGGGGTGCGAACTACCTCTAGTGGGGAATCACTTAGCCTGCTACTGGATACCCATTTTCCGGGCAACTCCCCTACGTCGCTTCAGGCGTCAGAATACTCAGACACGACGGATATTGCTTCGGAGATAGTCAACCTACCAACACTGAACTGGGCGATTAGAAGCTTCAAACCTTATAAATCTCCAGGACCTGACGGTATCATTCCAGCTGAATGGCAGCACGTGTCGGACTACATTTCCCCTTGGCTATGCCGGCTTTTCACTCGCTGTATCAACTTAGCTTATATACCCTTGAAGTGGATGGAGACGAAAGTGGTGTTCATTCCAAAAGCTGGAAAAAGTTCACACACTGTCCCAAAACTTCAGACTAATAAGTCTATCGTCGTTCTTATTGAAGACAATGGAGCATATGATAGATTCTTTCTTACGAAGAGTAATTGATCCTAAACTGCTGTCGGCGCGACAACACGCTTACAGCTAGGGAAGGTCATCCGAAGCAGCTCTTCACGAGCTTGCGAGTACCATCGAGAAATCGCTCTCGGTAGGAGAATACACAGCCTTTTTGGATATAGAAGGGGCTTTTAACAATGTCACACCGGACTCGATATTAGCGGCACTATCTAGTCTAGGAGTGAATTCCGTGATCATCTCACTGATTGGAAATCTGCTTGCCAACAGGCGGATAACGTCTAAATTGGGAACGAATCTAATATCCCTATCCGTGAACAGGGGAACGCCACAAGGAGGCGTTCTGTCACCTCTTCTATGGAACTTAGCGCTGAATACAATGCTCCTTTCTTTGGAGAGACAAGGCTGCAACGTGGTCGTCTATGCTGATGACGTGGCCATAGCCACATTTAGAGACATTCTAAAGAGGGATCTCACTATGCTATCTAGCTGGGCAAGTAGTTGCGGTCTGGGGGTAAAACCAACCAAAACGGAACTTGTTCTTTTCATGAGGAAGTATAAGGTACCTACCTTCGACCCTATTTCTTTTTACGGTGCTGATATCGCCTTCTCTGATGGAGCAATGTATCTTGGTGTATTCCTGGACAGGAAGCTGAACGGAACTTGGAGGAAAGGGCGAAGAAGGCGACTATAGCTTTATATTCCTGCAAAAAGGCCATTAGTAAGCGGTGGGGCTTCAGCCCGAAAATTGCTTACTGGATTTACACAGCGATAGTTCGCCCAATACTGCTGTACGGGTCATCGCCTGGTGGCCTGCTCTAGAGAATGGCTTCTATGTGTATCACTGGTGCCCTTCGTACCACACCTACGGATGCCTTGAACATCCTCTTACCCCTAATACCGTTGGACATATTAGGAAAGTAGTCGGCGGCCTCATCTGCCAATTGACTAAGAAGCACAATACAATGACGTGGTCATAATTGTGGCCATGGAGTGATCCTGAATAACAGGACTTACCATTGAACGTGGATTACACTACTCCGAGGAGTGTATTCGAACAACACTACAAAACTCTGATACCGACCAGGGAATCCTGGTCAGGGGGTGTTCCAGGCAGCAGGCGTTCGATAAATTTCTATACTGACGGATCGAAATTGTGTGGTTAAGTTGGTTTCGGAGCCTATTCAAAGGAGCTTGGACTAAATCTGGCTCGCAGGTCGCCAGACCACTGCAGTGTTTATCAGGCAGAGGTACTGGCAATAAAGGAAGTTGCAGACTGGTTGGGTCGGAATATTCTGTCTACAACAACCTCCCTTGACTGCCGCACGTCTTTAAATGAGATAGCCAAGCAGTTCGACATCAGACTCATATGGGTCCCAGGGCACAGGAATATACCGGGAAACTGTAAAGATGACGAGTTGGCAAGACAGGGCACTACCTTACGGGTTCCAGCGGACTTGGAATGTGTTGTTATACCCCTGGAATCTTGCTAGCTGGAACTTCGGCTTCACACTGTCGGTATAACCGACAACAGATGGGCTAATGGATAAACGTGCAGGATCACGAGACAGATCTGGCCTGCTCTAAATCATAAGCGCACTAGCGAGCTACTATCACTCCCCCGTGGGGAGATTTCAACAGTAGTTGCTGTTATCACTGGGCACTGCCTCATAGGGAGACACGCTGAACGCCTCAGGGCCTCGTCAAATGACTTCTGTCATAGCTGCATGGATGTGGAGGAGGTGGAGAGCATAGAGCACTTCCTTTGCTATTGCCCGGCGCTCTCCAGAACGAGACTTAGAACATTGGGATCGCCGTTTCTTCACGATCTCTCTGATCTCTCAAATGTGGACATTTCACATATCAGGGGCTTCATCAGGAGCTCAAACTCGTCCTACGGTGGGGACTGAGGGGAACACCTATTCGTCCCGTGGTATCACAATGGACCCCAGAGTCTAAGTGTGCTTTTCCTTTGGTTTAGCAGCCACTTTCAACCTAACCTAACCTAACCTATTGATGGTCTTGATCTTTTAAAGAGATACATCAAGCTTGCGCTAGTCGCTAAAAACCGCAGAGTAATTGCAAGACGTTCTCCACGGCATATAGATTCCCTCATATTGGTATTTACTTTTGCTATTATCGATGTTACGAGATTTAGCAGATAATCAAAATCTTCGCATGTGCATGTCATGCGCAAAAAGTTTTTGGATAATTCTGGATCATTACATTGTAATTTCTTCCTAAACGATACGTACATCCCATTTCCTTCCATTAAAAAAGGCCGATCAAAATTTAATCATAATATTTTGAATGATATTGAAAGCAAATTTTGATCTAATTTTTGAATCGTGCAAATAGAACATCAAAATTAATTTTTAGAATTTTGAAGAGCTTTCAAAATGCCTTCAATCGTGTAACTGAGGCTTAACATTTCTAAGACTATGAAATCTGTTTACGGAAGTCCTACTAATCATTTAATCAAACTGTTTGATTAGACGAAATCCCAGTTAATCTATCAATAAATTAATCAAAAATATTGTTTGTCAGAACTATGATTAATCAGTTAATTTGAAATTTGGATATTCAAATTTTCATGATTTAATAAAACATATAATAAAAATTTATTTAAAAAAATAATATGAAATAACAAGCGATGTTAAACATTTGTGGTATTTAACTTATCGCTCGCTATTATATCATCTTCCAAGGGTTTACCGATGATGCAATCCTTAGGTACCAAAACTGATGCTGGTTAGATTAAAGCGTCAGGAGCTTCGAAGACAATAAAAAGAAAAATAGTGACAATAACAGTTAACTAATGAAGGTATAAAATACGAAAAATGAAATGAAATAAAATGTTTAATTATCCCTATTCTTGATTATTCATCTACTCTTATTTATAGGTTTTAACTAATCACAATGAAAATTAAACGAGTAATCAAAATGCTAACGAAGCTTTTGAATAATCGAATAATTAATGAATAACGAGCTGAATAAATCAGGTTGAATTATTATTTCATTAATCGGTAAAGTTGTATCGAATTGATTATGATGACAATTTTGTTGTTTTAACAGTAAATATTTATTCGCAATAAGAACTGGTTGACTGCTATAAAATTAGCATATAGTTAGTAAAGCAATAGTTCAGATTCCATTTGGCGACCGGCAGCAAATATGTGGCATTCCGATTTGGATTTTCCCTTTAAGAGTTTTTAACTTTCTGAATTATTTTGTTGGAATAGTTCATATTGTTTAGACAAAATGTTCTGGGAAGAACCATAAATACTTTTTCACAGACATGCCATAAAAAACAATGTTTCCAAAACTTGGTGATACCCGAATCAAAAGTTTTGCAATATTCAGCACTGCGTTGCTTTGATGAAAAATAATTCACAATTAAGTTTATTATGATAAAAGGAGAATGGCTGGCTGCTTAGTTTTTGCAAAAACTATTTGGAAAACAAGATAAATTTTAAATTGGTGACTAATTTCCGAAGTCTTTCGACATAGAATATTTGAATTTTCTTATTTATAAAACTAGCCTCGTTTGGTCTCTAATAAATTTTTGTAAATATTATTATTGACTTTTAAGAAATGTTGCAGCAAAAAGAAAAAAATTGCGTCAAAAATGAAAAGTGTAGCGTAAAAAATCAGATATTGTTTGTAAAATTTCATATTTACGTTTTTGGAAATTTTAATATTCTAAATATGCTGAAAAGAGAAAAATCGTTTGGAGTTGTATGGAAAAAGAAAATCTATAAAAAATGTAAGGGTATTATAAAATTTTTTACCCTATTTTGTTATGTACTCAACCAACCTATAACCTCACTAGTCACTTGGTCAAGTACCATATAATAGATTAGGTTAGGTTAAGTGGGTCGCCCGCCCGAAGGTGAGTACACTTAGAGGCCTTATGACCCATTGCGATACCCTTTAGAAAGTGTCGAAAGGTAGAGATAAGAAAAGAGATTTAAAAGCATAGATATGCGACCCTCCTGAGTCAGGCGGATTGCATCAAGAATTTCGCAAGTTCGTCAAATGGAACATCTACTATGCAGCCCATGCTATCGAAGAATCTTTGCCCAAGATATCCAAGGTGCCACACATTCAGTCCTGGACATTCATACAGCAAATATTGCACTGACTCCTCCTCGTCCACATCCATACCATTCCTACAGAATTCAACTCTCGGACACCAATGCGTTCAGCCATCCGCTCTCCTGCAAGGGCCATAGGATCTGGGATATTCTGCAAGAGGTCCTTAACTCAAGGTCAGCTGCGCCTTCAATTAGATTGACAGCTCGGATTGAGGGATTCTAATATCAGTGTCCTTCCGCGCTCACTCATCAGCCAGCTCATTTCTTTTGACCCCACTATGACCTGGAACCCATAGTAGCATCACGGTGATTGCTGAATATGGTCGGGGGACCTGATACATTCCCTCACACACTTCGATCTAACTGTCTCAAAGCTTTGAGAGCAGCAAGACTTTCCACGAAAATATTTACGGTCGTTCGATCCATATCCCGCTCCACGATTATTTTCGATGCTATGAGAATGGCGTGAATCTCGGCCTGAAAAACGCTACATTTGCAGGGATTCTCCGAGATACCTGAATGTCAAGCTGATCAAAGTAGACCTCTGAACATGTACCCTCTTCTATCTTCGAATCGTCGTTATACTCTGAGATCGCAGCCCTGTCTATGGCAGAGTCTGTGGCCCAGTCTTCACTAGTCCGTATTTGGATCATAAAATTACTCCAAAAGTTCTTCACCGGTGACATATAATCGGTTTCCCGATTAATTTATGTCTCACCCACTGTCCGTAGGATTGTGAAGCGTCCCCAAGAGCTTTGTTCCAGCTTGTATGATTTCCTTAATCAGAGATCCAGTTTCACCGCCGTGCTCTTGACGCAAATATCAATAGGCACGATATTCGTCATTACCTCTAGTACCGCCTGTGGTGTCGATCTAATGGCTCCCGTGGAGACCATACATGCCAATCTCTGTGCCTTCACGAGTCCAGAAAGTCTGACCCAACGTTCACAGCTTTCCAACACACTAGATTAGCATATGTCAAAATAGATCTGATTATCGCACAATATATCCAGTGGATGATATGCGGTTTCAGACCCCATCTTCTGCCAAATTTCCTCCAGCAAGTGTAGGAGGTACATAATGCCTTCTGAGTCCTTTCCTCTACGCTACTCGGCCAAGTGAGTTTATATTCTGGAATAATATCCAAATCATACTGAATATAGTTTTTTTTATTAAAAAAGGGAAGGATACTTCTTCTTTAGAAATCAGCGATTTTACTTATTTCATGCACCAATTCTTCGCGTGCCGTAGATCCGCCATTGTCTAGAACTCAAAACTTCAACTTTCCAAATTTCTGTATATATTGTAGCATGATTTATGGGTTCAGTGTACAGTAATGAGCTAGAACTCGTCACTACATATATAGTGCCTTTAAAATGGACTATTGATATTAGGTGTAGTTTTAAATGTTAGCCGTTGTCCTGCATTATCAAAAGGATGCATTCTTGGGTAAAAGAAGTAAAAGAAGACATGCACCTGAATATAAGATTAATGTAAACATATAGATAAAAACCGTTGGAAACAGCAAAAACGAGCCTCCATCGATCTGCATTTTATGACATAGACAAAGCTATATTGTAGGGTATACAATATTCAGCATATATCAAAAATGTTTGTGGTTGTATTTTACGAAACAAGTATTATATGTATTTATAGTACTAAAGTGCTCTGGTCCTCCCTATGACATCATTGTGTATGTATGTACATAGAATCCGTGTTTGCAAAGGAATACTACTGCAACAACACAACTTCGAACAAATACTGCAACAACTAAAGTATGAATATCCCACCGAATAAAGTCTAGCATAGAAACTATCAGCTGTGGTGGCGTGGCGCTATGTCAGGGATGATAATAATTGTGCAATTGAACATTTTATGGTACTATTTATACCCATAAAGTTGCAACTAATTGCAATGACCAAATAAGTATAAATGTAAAAATTTACAGTTTTATAGCTTTGAGAATTTTAAAGTTTTATATTGACATACTTTTGGTTTCATGATTTGAGTTCATATTTTCTTAAATCCTTTTACATTCCTCATATTTGTAAAAAATAAGTATATATGTAGGGTGTTCCGAAAACTTTCCGAAAAAATGAAATGCGCGATAGCTTGGATCAATATGACTATTTTTTGTTCTAGCACCACTGTTCTAACCCCTACCGTCTTCGAGTATTTGAATCTCAAAGATAAATGCATTTGTGAATGCAAAACAACTTTCAATTAATAAATAAATTTTCCTTGAACTAATTGTTAAAAAAAATGTTTTTTTTAATTTTTTTTTTCTTGATTGGTTTGAAAGACCTCGTTTATTTTGCGTTTAAGTTGTTTGCATGAAATTATTTCTTCATTGTAAACGAACTCTTTTGCCCGACCCCAAACATAAAAATCTAACGGTGTTAGATCCGGAGACCTCGGTGGTCATTTGATTGGTCCATTGCGTCCAATCCAATTTGTACCAAAACTACTGTTTAAAAAGTTCATGACTACAATGCTAGAGTGTACGGGACAACCGTCTTGTTGGAAGGTAATTCCGTCTAATGCTGCTAATGGCAAATTATCGAGAGCGTTCGTTTTGGGGGGCAATCCATGTACAATGTTGGATTTAACCGATCTGTTAAGAAAAAGGGGCCTATATAGCACAATCTCCGATGAGGCCTGCCTAAACATTGAGACTAAAACGGTTTTGGTGCTTTGTTTGCAGTTTTTTGTGCGGATTTTCTTGCGCGTAAAAATGTAAATTATGAAAACTTGTCATACCTTCTCAGTTGAATATGGATTCATCCGTTTATAGAATTTTTTTAAAAAAATTTTCATTTTGTGTATCTTTCGCCAACATTAACGTACAAAACTCAATTCGCTTTTCACAATCACCTTCGTGCAACGATTGTACCGGTGTGAAGTGATACGGATGGAGCTTGTGATGTTTTAAAATTCTAAACACCTGAGATTGTGGTATTTCCTTTGTTTTAGCTATTTTTCTTACACATGTTGTTGGGTCTTGCAACACAGCTGCCAAAACAGTTTCTTCTGCATTCTGTTGAAAGCCCCTTGTTCTGTCACCCCTGCATTTATTAACGCAACCTGTCTCACGAAGGCGATCAAACGTACTGTTGCATACGGTGTGGTGGGGAACATCTCTTTGGGGGAAAGCTTCAGCACACATACGCTGTGCTGCCAATTAATTCCCATCAGCTTTGCCATAATAAAAAACGGAATCCGCATACTCATAATTTGAAAATTTCATCACGAATCGAATTTAAAGGTAAACGAAAACAAAGAAAAATGGGAAAAAAATAAAATGTTTAAAAAAAAGTAATTTTTTTTAGAATGAATTAAATGTATTTAGAAATGCATTATTTTTTGAGACGCTATAGCTCGAAAACGGTAGCCGTTAGAACAGTGGTGCTAGAACCAAAAATATTCATATTGATCCTAGCTATCGCGCATTTAATTTTTCCGGAAAGTTTTTGTAACACCCTGTATGTAGATTATGTTGGTTATCTCGAAATTCATGATCTCTCTAAAATTAATAACTGTAAATAGTACCGCTACGAATTTACAGAGAAGCACTTTTAACGCATTTCGTTCCGCTGTTCGATTTCTCGAACAGTAAAAATCACCTTCTTTCAACAAAAAATTTTTTTGTACGAAAAATGCAGATTTTAGATATATCTTGTTATGAATGTTAAACGTAGCAAATTAAGAGCAATACCCTCCCAAGAATTCTCCCCACACCCCGATAATAGGGTACACATCACCAACCCTTATTTCTAAGCACTTTTTGAATTAATTTTTAAAAATAATGCGCGACCCCATATGTATGTAAACTAAACAGTCCACAATTTCGATCGCTTTTACTTTACATTTGTGCCCTTCATGGGTGAATATGAGTACACTTAAAACAGTTTTGTATATGAAGGATTTAGATGAACTAATAGCCAATTGGACTAATGATGACGAGGAATATGTAAATATACATCCTCCTGATCGAGTCGATGAATGTTCCACGAAGAAACAAACAATGATGATGAAGTAGCCCTGAATGTAGAGCCAAAACCATTTATTGAAGTTGTCGGTTTTGTTAAAATTGAAACTGAAACAAATGAAATTGAGGACAGAGGCTGCCCTAAGAGGTGGGCAGTTCAACATCGAAGAAGATTTGATTTGAATACAAGCCTCTCACTTCTTCTGGAAAAGTGAAATGGACAAAAGGAAATCGAAAGAAATATCACTTTAACATTGCTCCAAATCAACCATCATTGACATCGTTGACTGAAAAACAATATTTCTTCAAGATTGGTCAACCATTTTCCCTTGCAAGTCTTTGAAGTCTTATTCAGGAAACAAATATATATGCGTAACAAAATAACATAGAGTTTTATTTGGTATTTTGATATTGTTGGGTTCACTAGTATTGGGATATCACACACTGTCATCTGTGCCAGACCAAAGGTCTTCAAAACCTGATTTAGACAAATAAAATAGCTGAGGTATGTAGAATAACAAAAAAAAAAAAAAAAATCATTATACATATTAATGTTTGTATATATACCCAATACCACTATGTGGTTTGGGTATAATTACTTTATGCTGCTGTTTGTAACAACCAGAAATATTCATCCTAGACCCCTCTTTAATTATACCGATCGACTCAGAATCACTTTTTGAGTCGAAATAGCAATGTCCGTCCGTCCGTCCGTCTGTGTGCCCATGTAAACTTTGTAATCTAAAGGTCGCAAATATGAATATATATTGACGAAATTTGGCAGATAAGCTTTCATCGGATAGGGCATGAACGCTATTGAAATTGGTGCGAAGCGATCTATGTTCAGACCTAGTCCCCATACAAATGACCCCTATGAAATCGACATAAATTGCCATAAGTTCGAAATTATCATATAGATCTCAGTCAAATTGGGTTTGTATGTGTTTATTACATCCATTAATCAGTAGTTCAAAAATAATCCCTATAGGAAAATTCTTAGTCATAGGCCCCATATAGAGCTGCTTCCCGATCTTCACTTAAATCTATAAAAAAACAAAAATATTGCACGGTTTTTTCTAAAATTTGGTTTGTATATATTTTTTCAAAGTATAAGTGACTTTACCAAATATGGACAGGATCGGTCCTTTTTTCTACCTAGTCCCCATATAAATATAGTATCCGATATGAACTTTTTCATATCTGCAGCGAAAAAAATTAATAAAAATGCCACTCAAATTTGGTTTATGCTTATTTGCTATATCCAATTAGTTGGATCGAAGAGATAGGGTCTCTAAACCATGGTATAGGGTATCATATAGTCGGGCTATACCGGCTATAGTTTTCTTACTTGTTTGTATTTAGCTTGGTTTTTTATTCGGTATTCTAAATCGAAATTTTTTTTTAGTTCGTTATTTCGGATGAACTGTTATCAATATATGAACAAATGGTTCCATATTTTGGCAAACACAGATGTAAGATATTCATTAAATACAAATCATTTCGCTTTGGTTATAAATTATGGCGCCTATGATCCTCTTCATATAACAAATCTTTTAACTTCTGATTTTGAGAAATATTTTATTTTCTTTGTTTACGGATTGTATGTACTCTCGAATATTATAATGTGGATGTACTGGCCAATATAACAATGTTGATGGATTGGGAGTTGATGTAGGTTATGTGTTTGGTCTCGAATGTTAAATATCCACTGAGACATCAAGTTTATTTTGAAGTCTCTTTCATATCGAACCTCTAGCTCTGTTGGTGGTCTGATAAAGGATTCTGGCTGGTGGATCCGCTGAATTGGAAACCAGTGAAATATTACCAAGGGGTGATTATGATTACATATTTGACAACACACACAAAAAATATTGCTATGTAGATGACTGGACAACAAAGAGTTTACCATGGTAACAAATTTCAATCAACTCCTGCCATCGCATAATGTCCAATGTTGAAAGAAAGCATCAGCTGCAAAAAAGAACGCCGAACGTGTTAAATACGTCATGTATGGTCAGCTAACCATGCAGATTTGTATAACAATGAAATCGGGAGCTACGGAATCAATATACGTAGAAAAAAATAGTATTGGCCTCTGTGATGCAATGCTTTGAATTCGGTACTTCTGAATGCTTAGAAATTGCATTGTTTGATTGCCAAATACAAAACTGAGAAACCGATTAGTCAAAAACAATTAAAAATCTTTGTGACAAAAGCTCTTCTTTTGATTGAGAAGAAGAAGCTACTAATGATGACGGGACGATTAAGAATATCGACCAACAAACCTTCCAAAGGTTGTGAGAAAACACGTTATGGTCACAAATCCCGAAAGCATACTCCGCTATTGTCAATTAAAGGAATGACTTAAGCCCATATTTCATATGCGCGAGAAAAGGAGTGTGCATTTGCACACAAATTGTTTCAAGAGAAAATATAGTAGCATTTTTCATGATTTTTCTTTCAGCTATTTTTTATTTACGATTTATTCTAACAATTATACTATAGAATTAATTTTATGCCCTTAAACATTAACTTTAATAATTTTTTTAATTGGATTCGAAAATAATAAAGTAAAAAAGTAAGAGTGTTAAATTCGGCCAACGTTGTCATCAATAAGAGACAAAAATGCTACACAGTAGTACATCCTACAAATCCATGTTTGTTTGTTTCTCATCGATGCATACGCATTTTTGTTCGCATGTGCAAAAAATAAAAACAACAACGTGAACATGCAAACACAAATGTGTATGCATTTCTTATACATATCTATACGCTCACGTTCTGTTACGTATAAATATTTTCCACTAATATTAGTTTTTATATGAACTTTGATCTGGGTATATTTACATTTTGGTACGTGATTCCTCAACCATTTGGTGTAGACTCCAATTTCAATACCAAACTGCTGCACATTCTGATGAACATTTTAAGCCTCGACCTATTGAGGATAGGAAAATGTTTTCAAGAGACAGACGGACATCGTCAGATCAAGAATCTATATAGTATAGTTTATTTCGATGAGTTACAAACGGATTGGAAAACTAAAAATCCCCTGCAAAGTTTTGTGGAGGGTATAAAAGCAGCAAATAAATAAAAATCTTTTACTTGCGCAAAGAGTTGAAATGTACGATAAACGCTAGTGTTCCAAGTTTCGAATGGGCTTTTCGAAGAAAACGGAAAATCAGAACAACTTTTGATTACTTTCTTGAAATTAGCGGTTTCTAATTACTTTAAAAAATTAAAGTTTTTTCGGAAAAAAAAAATGAAAATTGATTTTAAAAGCGAATTGGGTGCACTCTCTCACTCATCAGAGGATATGGCTCCAAATATGTGTATTTCTTTTGTAAATATATATTTTTTTAAATCATGAATTAAACAAGTTCTAGCTTTATTATTTTTATATATAGTCGTGATCAAATCGTTATGAACAAAAATCATAATCCCGCATTTTATTTTCTTTTTTAAATATCATAAAATTTACGTATGCTTGCGTCGGATTTATTATGTATTTATTAAAATAAATTAATATTTTAACTTTCTCACACATTGCAAATACCTAAATAAATAAAACAAAACTGTTATTATAAAATTCAAGTTAGAACAAAATGGAAAGAACAAAATTCGGTCAGATTTCTTGTAACAAATATATCAACAGACATTTGGTTTCAGTAAAATTTGAAGCATATTTCAAAAAAAAAAAAAAAAAACAAGTAAGAAAATTATAGTTGGTCTAGACCGTCTATACGATACCCTATACCATGCGTTTAGAAACCCTATCTCTTAGGCCCAACTAACTGGACATTGAAAATAAGCAAAAACCAAATTTGAGTGGGATTTTTATTCATTTTTTTGGCTGCAGATATGAAAAAGTTCATATCGGATGCTATATCTATAAAGGGACTAGGTCCAAAAATGGACCGATCCTGATCATGTTTGGTAAAGTCTCTTATATTTTGCAAAAATATGTACAAACAAAATTTGAGAAGAATCAGTGCAATATTTTTGTTTTTTAATAGATTTAAGTGAAGATCGGGAAGCAGCTCTATATGGGGTCAAAGGATCATTTTTGGACTACTCATTAGTGGATGTAATGAACGCATATAATCCCAATTTGAGTAGGATCTATATGACAATTTGGATCTTATGACAATTTATGTCGATTTCATAGGGGTAATTTGTATGGGGGCTAGGTCTGAACATGGACCGATTCTCACCAATTTCAATAGCGTTCATTCCATGGCCGATAAAAGCTTATATACCAAATTTCATCAAAATATATTCATATTTGCGACCTGCAGTTTGATTACAAGCTTTACATGGACACACAGACGGACGGACGGACGGACGGACGGACGGACGGACGGACGGACATTGTTAAATCAACTCAGAAAGTGATTCTGATTCGATCGGTATAATTAAAGATGGGTCTAGGTCAAATATTTTTGGTTGTTACAAACAGCAGCACAAAGTCATTATACCCAAACCACATAGTGGTATAGGGTATAAAAACAAGACGTGTTGCTAAGGTAAGTTCTATGTTCAAAATATTAGGGCTATTTTCTGATTTCTAGTAGTTTATTTTTTATAACCTCCACTCGAGTGTGCAGAGGGTATATATATGTAAGTTTGTCATTCCGTTTGTAATAATTAGAAAAAAAATTTTGGACCCCATAAAATATATATATTTGTAATCCTTATAAAAACCGGAGTTGATATAGCGACGTCCGTCTGTCCGTCTGTGGAAATCACGATGGCGGCATCAAACGGGCAGCTAGGGTGCCCGAGATTTGAATGAAGAACTAAAAAAAGTCTTGAAAAAATATAATTTTCTATGTTGTTCTTGTCACGATCACGCACTCAATAGGATAGCTAAGGCGATCATTTTTAGTGAGAATGATTCACCAAATTCATGGGAAGATTTCTATTTCAAAAATCATTAAAATCGGAGAGGTCCAGGGAAATCTCTGAAAAATTAAAAAAAAAAAATGAAAAATATGATGTTTCCATATTGTTCTTGTTGTTATTCTAAATGTTGTATTGTTGTCATAGCTGGACTTGTTGTTTTGGTGGTCATTGTGGTAATAATATAATAAAAAGTAACCCTTTGTACATTTTTTTTTTATCAACTCTGGTAGAAAAATTTAAAAGTTTCCATTGTTTTAGCATCACTAAAAAAATTTATTAGATCATTCCTGTCATTGCCACGAGCCTGCCTGCGAACTTTCAGATCGATTGTGTCACGGGAAAGGGATTAAAATCGATCCAAAATTTTTTCGACAAGTAGACACTACGATTTGTATAAAGGGAGTAAGAATTCACTAACATCTAAAGCAAATAATGCTAAAATACCTAGTTGTCAATAAAAAAAACAATGTAAATTTAGCAAAAAAAATGTTTATGTATTAATTTATTTAAAGAGAAAAACTCAAAAATAACGTTTGATGTTGTATTTTTTGTGTGTATTATTTACATATACATACATACACATATTAAATAATACAAATAATATATACATATATTATATATATGTATGTATGTATATCCATAGTAACTGCATGTTAGAAATAAATCGGTATATTATTTTATTTACATAAAATTCTGCAATATTTTGTTGTGGGGAAAATACATTTCTCTTGCATTAACAGAGTGTCACTTCATTTTGCTCAGCGTGACTATGCCACAGTAGATGGCGCCACAATTTTTGTTCTAATTAGCTTTGCAATACATAGTTATTTCTATCTTAGCATGAATTTCAATATTTTCAACTGGATATCATACAGAACAATGTTAACAGTATACACGGGCTGGTCTTTTATTTCATACAATTTTTCATTATTCTTTTACAAATATGAACATAAGTTTGGCATATTAACTTTTTGTTGTCTTTACAAAATAGAGTTACCGAGTTATCAAAGATTTTTTTGCTTTCAACACAGTTCTACATAGTTATATAGAAATATTATTCTGCTTTACCTACAAAATATCTGATTGCGATTACATCTAATTTTTAAAAATTGTTTATAATTACTAAAGCATTATTATTCACATAAATACAAAATTTCACTTTTTAAATTTTCCGTTCAAATTTAAGAAAATATCAATTCTAAAAACTAGATTTAAAAATTTCCAATTATAAATTACAATTAATTGAATTTCAGAAAATCATATCATAACGTCGGAAATTATAATTTTAAATTTAGAAGACATCAATTGCATCTTTAATTAATTTTATTCGTTAAACACAAATTGAAATTCCAAAAAAAAAAAAAAAACACCAAATATGTTTACATTTAAAAAATTTTTACATTAAAAAAAAATATTGACATTCAGGAGAAATTAATAGCATTTCAGTATCGCGATTCAATAACTTCTTTTAACGATAGTCGAATCGTTAAAAAAGAAAATACCAAAATTATCAGTAAAATTTGTAAACGATATTCGCTATTGTTAAAGTCGCTGTTGTTGTTATCTAAAGGACAACCATTTTTGTGTTGTTTATTCAATCGATAAAACCTCAAATTCTTAGGTTGAAATGTCGTCATACATAAATAAAAATCATAAAATAGTGAAAATATTTTGCTTTAATTAAAAAACTTTTTTATATAAATAAAAAAATGAAATAGCATATTCAATTCATTATTTCATTTTCTAATAAGTAAACAGAACTATTAGTAAAAAAAAATAGAGATATTAAACATAATCATAAAATAATCCTGTCCAACACGAAAATAATTTGTTTTTTTCTATTCTTTGTGTTTTTCGCTTATTTTGACAGAAATGCCACTCATTTACAATTCAAACAAATAGAAAAATAGAGATGTCGACTGTCGTTAAGATGTCTGTACTTAGTGAATCACTTAATCCTTAGTGCAAACAACAATAGCTGTCGATATATTTTGCGATTGTCGGATCATTGAAATCGTATTCTAGGGATCAAAATAAGATCCCATTTAGAGTGCCCCAATCGAGTCCAAATGTATGATAGACCCCCACTTATTTTGAAGGGCCCGACTCATTCATGCCAGTGACACACCCCTGGAACCCGCCTGGGGTGTTCCCCATACAAACATTTGAAAAATTACCATTTTTTATTTAGAACTAGGCTGACTATGTTTGATTTAATATTAAAATTTACACTCGTACGTGTACGTATCTTTTACTCTGCTAATAAATAATAATCATACGCCTTGACTATGTTATGTTATTCAAAAATATCCATCGGATGATGGCAAATAACTTGCAGATCACTCCGTGACTATGCGTGACGCTGCGTGACTACTCCAAATTTAATCTGTAGTCACAACAAGAATATGGGCCAAGTTTCAGACCAATTGCATGAGGGGGAATGGGGTTGCACCATGGCAGGCAGACAGACAGACGTTTTAGAGGTATGATTCCTTGGACAAAGTTTCTTATTTTTATCCCTAGAATATGATTTTCCTTGTCACTTGAGCGATTTTTTTGCCTCCCTACAAATCGACCCGCCCTAATGGACATATTACAAAATATAAGGTTACCTCATGTTCAAGAGAAAACACAGAGTTCGAGGATGTTACATCAATACAATGACTCCAAGCACATGTCAGAGTTATTCAAGAATTGGTAAGAAGAGGAAGGGGTCAATGTCAGGAAGTGGGCTGAGCAGTTGTAAGGATCTTAACCCGATTGAAAGCGTGTGGGAAATTGTCGACAAAATGATCCATTGCTAAGCAGCACGGCCGATCCAAACCAGTTATTTTGAGCCCTTAAACACGCATGGTCAGCAGCTCCCATGATAACTATCGAGAATAATGGTACAAAATATTGAAATATATAAATTTATAGATTAAAGTGTAAGTATCTGAGATGAAATTTAGTTCTTGTTGAAAATTGGAATCAGCATTTTTACTGGAGTGAAATTTTTATCGCCAATATTTATTATTATGTGAAGATATGTGAAAATATGATGTTATTTCAAAATGTTTTGATCGACACTGTATGTTAGTATGTATTTTTCTAAATGTAGTTCAGATACACACACAAAAGAACATCATAATTTTATTTTGTAATTTTAAAAATAATTTTATAGCAGCTACAAAATTAAAATGTTTAAAGTTACTAGATGTAACCCCATATACTTCGCTACCCCGCTCCCTCCCCCCACCGTATCGTAAGGAAAGGGCTCACGCAAAGTTTTAAGGCTCTCACTATTACAGTACTCCAGATATATGGCATTCAATATTTGCTTTGTTTAGGGGGTGCCACGGCCCTTTTTCCGATCCTGCTCATTTCCGGCGTAGCTACTAACATTAATAATGGGTGACATCACACACATTTGCAACGCCTTCCCTACAATAGTACCCAATATATATGATATTAAAAACATACTTTGCATGGGAGGTGCCAAGACCATTAACACTATAACACTTCCCATTTACGCAGTAAGACTCTGTGTAAACTTGAAGAAGATCAAATGAGTAGTTACGGAGATTATCTCCTACAAACAAACAAACCAAAAAACAAACGAAAATACACATTACCTCTTTATTATATTATAATATAGATAAGAGATAAGCGTACCTAAAATTACATTTCTTAAAAGTTGTTGCAATTGAACGAGAAAAGAACTAATTTAATTTAACAAAAATTTAAATTTGGTTTTCGCTAAATATAATTTTTATGGATCTAAGCAAAAATACGAGGGACCGTAAATAATAGTTATCCAGAAAATTTAAACTCAAAAACTCTCCATGTTAGATTCGAGGGAGACATATACTGTCATATACCAATAGATTCGTATTGAAGGGGTCTTTCAGAATCCAAGGTGATCTTAATCTATGGTGATCTAACTCCACAATTAACGGTATTATTCCAAGAAAAATTAAAACTTAGGATGAAACTCTTAAAAAGAGAGTTTTCTTTTATGTTATCCGTCTGAAATAAAACCCATTTTGTCTATTTTCTTCTTTTTTTTTAATTTTTGCTTTTTATTGAGTCTATCTGATATAAAATAAAATAAAACTATTTGAATTTTTATTTTTTCACTCTACAATAAAACTCATTTTGTTTATTTATAGTGTGTGTAGTAATTTAAATAAAATTTTATTTGTTTAGTTTTACTTTTACCAAATTTTCTGCGGAAAGATTTGAACACAATTTAAGAGCAGATCATGTTCTTTCCACGCTTACCTAGTATGTAGGAACACACTGTACAGTTTTGGCCAATATATATAAATACCAATAAATAAATATTTATATGTATTTAATTTTTTTTTTTTTGCCTCCCTGAACTCAAAAAATTATCGTACGTGTGGCAGTCACTCTACTTACCTTACTATAATACAAAGCGATTTTTTGTAAAAAACTAATAATTTTTGATATCACTTATAACCGTTACGGTCGCTGCAAAATAAATAATAGAATTTAATTTTTTTTTCAAATTTCAAGAGACTTGGTTTTGTGTACATAGTCGGTAGAGAACTATTAATGCTTCCTTTCTTGTTTACTGTTTCGCTTATTATAATGGTATATGAGGGCAGTCCCAGAACAACCTGACACCTTTTAGCTCGATACGCTTTCCCCAACGATATTCAGTAATTTGGATACACTTCATTGTTGTCAAATCTATTATCACCGAGACTTATATTGAAGTTTGAAAATATCAGATAATCTGAGGGAATTGAATATGGCAAATAAGGTGCGTGACGAAGCAATTCGAACTTTAATTAATGGATTTTGGCCACCGCCATAGTAAATATTTGAACTGGTGCATCACTTTGATGAATGCCGCCTTTTTTCCTTAATTTCATTACTTAAATGCTACAGTGAGTTAGTATAATTGTTTTTGTTTCTCCTTATTGAAGATAACCAATAAAAATTATCACATGCGCTTTGCAAAATAACAGATGCCATTGACTTTGGACACTAACCCCCTATTTCAGTCCACTGTTTTGACTGCTAATTTGTTTTATGTGTGAAGTGGTGGACCCATTTCTCACTCAAGTTTTCGAATCAGCACAAAAACTAGCCTTTATTGCGGTAAAACATTGTCAAAACTTCTATTGAAATATCGTCATGACGCTGTTCATACCCTATACCACTATGTGGTTTGGGTATAATGATTTTCTGCTGCTGTTTGGAACTACCAAAAATATTTGACCTAGACCCATCTTTTATTATACCGATCGACTCATAATCACTATCTGAATCGATTTAGCGATGTCCGTTCGCCCGTCCGTCCGTCTGTGTGTCCATGTAAACTTTGTAATCAAACTACAGGTCGCAAATATGAACATATTTTAATGAAATATAGCGTATAAGCTTTTGTCGGTCATGGGATGAACGCTGTTGAAATTTGTGAAATTCGGTCCATGTTAAGACCTAGTCCCCATACAAATGAGCCCTATGAAATCGACATAAATTGCCTTAAGATCCAAATTATCATATAGATGTCAGTCAAATTTGATTTGTCTGTGTTTATTATATCCATTAATCAGTACTCCAAAAATAACTCATATTGGACAATTCTTAGTCATAGGCCCCATGTTTGTGTTTCCAGATCTTCACTTAAATCTATCAAAAAACAAAAACACTGCACAGAATTTTCTCAAATTTGGTTTCTATATATTTTTTTAAAATATAAGTGACTTTAACAAATATGGTCAGGATCGGTCCATTTTCGACCTAGTCCCCATATAAATATAGCATCCTATATCAACTTTTTCATATCTACAACAAAAAAAATTACTACGAATGGCACTCAAATTTGGTTTATGCTTATTTTCTATGTATATCCAATTGGTTGGACCTAAGAGATAGGGTCTTGGTATAGGGTATCAAATAGTCGGTCTAGAACGACTATAATTTTCTTACTTGTCTTTTTTTTTTGTTCTATTGTGAGCAAACGCGGCACCCATTTTGTGGACAGCTTTCTTGTCTCCAAATTTTCGGTCAGTATGCGATGTATAACACTTTTTGAAATGCCTATCAGTTCAGATAGCCCACACACCTTCAGCCGACGCTCTTCCGGTACTATTTTGTGGTTTTTTTATACCGTTTCAGACAAGCTTCCAATATCTGCGATATAAGGATTAAATTGTGCGAAAAATCTATCCGTGATCCGAATATTACTCTTCATATCACGGTTTAAGATGTAAGATAGTTTTCAAAAAAACCTCACCAAGTTTATTTCACAGAACACTTCGAATTTTAACATGATTATTCTGCAAGTACTTACGCTTTTCTGTATACAATAGGGTGACAGCCATTTCTTTTTTTTTTGGAATTTTGAGATGTGCCAGATCACTTGAAAGATCCGAAGAATGTATAAGAAATGTACTAAAATGGAAGCCATTCACTGAAACTCGGGGTATACCAAGAAAAAACACCTTAACCCACTATGTATAGGGTATAACTACATTATTTTTATACCCTATACCACTATGTGGTTTGGGTATAATGACTTTGTGCTGCTGTTTGTAACAACCAAAATTATTTGACCTAGACCCATCTTTAATTATACCGATCGAATCAGAATCACTTTCTGAGTTGATTTAACAATGTCCGTCCGTCCGTCCGTCCGTCCGTCCGTCTGTGTGTCCATGTAAAGCTTGTAATCAAACTGCAGGTCGCAAATATGAATATATTTTGATGAAATTTGGTATCTAAGCTTTTGTCGGCCATGGGATGAACGCTATTGAAATTGGTGAGAATCGGTCCATGTTCAGACCTCGGCCCCATACAAATTACCCATATGAAATCGACATAAATTGCCATAAGATCCAAATTGTCATATAGATCTTACTCAAATTGGGTTTGTATGCGTTCATTACATCCACTAATGAGTAGTCCAAAAATGATCCCTTTGACCCCATATAGAGCTGCTTCCCGATCTTCACTTAAATCTATTAAAAAACAAAAATATTGCACTGATTCTTCTCAAATTTTGTTTGTACATATTTTTGCAAAATACAAGAGACTTTACCAAACATGATCAGGATCGGTCCATTTTTGGACCTAGTCCCTTTATAGATATAGCATCCGATATGAACTTTTTCATATCTGCAGCCAAAAAAATTAATAAAAATCCCACTCAAATTTGGTTTTTGCTTATTTTCAATGTCCAGTTAGTTGGGCCTAAGAGATAGGGTTTCTAATCGCATGGTATAGGGTATCGTATAGTCGGTCTAGACCGACTATAATTTTCTTACTTGTTTTTCTTATAGTATTTAAAAAAAAGTCTATTATTTTGAATTGTGATATATGTATTTGTGATGATATTTTTATTTTTTGATAAATAATAACAACACAGTGATGTTACTTTCTTTTTAAAAAAAATTAAACTGAGTCCCATCACAGGGGAGATGTGTAAACATCTACACCTTTTCCAATTGTATTTCAGGAAGTATCAAATGTATTTTAGAAAACATCAAATGTATTTTAGAGATTATCAAATGTATTTCAGAAAATATCAATTGAATTTCACAAAATACCTATTAAAATTCAGAATTAAAAAGTAGTTTACCTACAATACCGAAAAGTTATTATTGTGTCTATTAGTGATTTGGACTCGCAGAAAATGTTTAGCAATATTTGGACTTATTTGTTATGCATTGGAATATAAACTATCAAGGGCGGCCTTTTAATCGAAAGAAGATGAGGACTTCATTTGTTAATCAGCTACAATATAAACACCAGCATAGAATTTTGACCGATTTTGAAGTCATCATTTTAAAAAAACACGTTTATATCGTGACCTAAAATGCAAAAGGCCGTAGCTAACAAGAAATTCAAAATTGAGTTTTTGTATTGTAGTTACGGCCTTTTTCTTAAAAACTATTATTTTACCATAAATATGTTTTAATAAATAAAAATCCATCTTTATTTTTCAGCTTGATTCTAAAATTTGGGTATTAAGTTTAAATTAGTTTTTGTTTTATGATGTTTTTTGCTTCTCATGTAAAAAAATAAAAATATTAGTTACGGCCTTTTGCATTTTAGGTGACGATATGAAGTATTCAAGAAATATTACAAACCCAGCGTAATACTTACAAAAATATATTTTCATATAGCGTTCTGAGTATTTTTCTGATATTTTCTGAATTGATTTCATATTTTCTGAAGTAAATTAAATAATTTCTGAAATATATTTGATGTTTTCTGAAATACATTTGATAATTTCAGAAATACATTTTATGTTTTCTGAAATACATTTGATGTTTTCTGAAATACATTTAAAATTTTCTGAAATACATTTGATAATTGCTGAAATACATTTGACGTTTTCTGAAATACATTTAAAATTTTCTGAAATACATTTGATAATTGCTGAAATACATTTGATGTTTTCTGAAATACATTTAAAATTTTCTGAAATACATTTGATAATTGCTGAAATACATTTGATGTTTTCTGAAATACATTTAAAATTTTCTGAAATACATTTGACAATATCAGAAATACATTTTATGTTTTCTGAAATACATATGTTAATTTCTGAAATACATTTGATGTTTTCTGAAATACAGTTGATATTTTCTGAAAAATATTTGTTATTTTCTGAAATACATTTGATAATTTCTGAAACTCAATCGATATTTTCTGAAATTCAATTGATATTTTCTGAAATACAATTGATTATTACTGAAAATCAATTGATGTTTTCTGAAATTCAATTGATACTTTCTGAAAGTCTATTGATGTTTTCTGAAATACAATTGATACTTTCTGAAACATAATTGATATTTTCTGAAGATCAATTGGTATTTTTTGAAACATCTATTGGAAATTGGATTTTACCACCCTGAGCGCATAAATGTTTACACATAAAAAAAAAAATAAATAATTTTTAATTTAGAATTCAAATAACTTTAAAAGAAACTTAATATCTTTATTTTTTTGAAAATTTAATGAAGAAATAAAATGGCTACTAATTTGAACAGCTTTGTAATTTTTTTATATTTAGTTGTAATCTTCCACAATTAAGGCCTATCTACATAATACCGCTCAGTCGTATGATATTTCGACATAAAAATCCGACTAAATTCATCGGGCTGTCATGAAGTCGTACCGACATTATTTCTGCTTACTTAGGCTATTTAAACCATCACACTTAAGTCTTTTGCAAACAGCTGGTTAGAATAACAAACAAATTTATTTTGAAATTTATGTTTTATTCCCATTTCTTTGTTTTTGTTTACAGTTATTTCTTTAATATTACCAAAAACAAAACAGCTCTGGTCCGATGAAAATGACAAGTTGTTAGAAATGTTTCTAAAAAAAAACTATCGGACTTCGAAAATAAAATCATACAGATTGTCAATTTAATAACATAAGCTTTTTACATGATACGACTTTTTCATAACACTTAGGAACAAATTCAGGTTAGCAAAAGTTAGGTCGATTCTGAGAGTGAGGGTTGAAAATAGAGGCTAAATTAGAAGACCCCTATCGCGGCGTTTGTTTATGTTAGTTCGAATTTTTTTTTAATCGAACTTTGCAGTCAAATGCCGATTTTCAGCATTTTGTTTATATGGCTTTTTGGCTATAACTCGTCGACTAAATGATATTTTTTCAATCTGTAAAAAGCCAAATTATTGCTAGAGACCTGTGCAACAACTGAAATTTTTCAAAAAATTGATTTAAAAAATTTTTGTGGTGCTAATGAAGCAAAATGTTGGAAAAATTATTTTTTTCATGCTTTTTGAAAATAATTTAAACAAAACTAAGTCTTTTTTGCTTTCTGTTTGATCCATAATATGCTTCTCAGTTTCTTCAATAAATCTCATTTGAAAAGAAAATGGTCTTATTCGATAATTTGCGTTAAAAATCCCAAAACCATTAAATAAATAGCGATTTAGGTAGAAGTAATTAAAAAGGGAAGTTCCAAGAATTAGGAATTAGTAAAACAACTTTTTTGTGTGCAACCACCGCACAGGTAGCGATGTTTTTTATTTTTTACAAGCGAACTAATTTCAAAAATTAAGATTCAATTAAGACTCGAAACTCAGCCGATGTCTTTTAATTTTCGCTCGGTCGTGATAAAATTCGCTATTAATTTTTTTGGAACTTATTTCATTTTGTGAGAACTTATTGGAACTTATTTCATTAAGTTAAGTGCATCGGTTTCATAAAAATAACAAAAAAAAAAAAAACATTGTATAATATATATTGTATTAAAAATGTAGAATGGACCATTTTTGTAATGTTTGTGGACGTTTCATAGCAAGCGATGAAAAATGTGGCTATGCGAGTGATTTTTTTTTTTTTTTTGAAGCCTATAAACAATATTTTTCGCAAGAGTTTATCACTGACGTAAACTATGCTCCTAAAAAAGTTTGCTTTAATTGATATTCAACTTTTATGCAATGGAAAATTGAAAGGAAGAAGGCTCTGCCTTTTAGTATACCAATGATATAGTTAGACAACAGCCCGCATCAATAAGAAAATTGCTATGGATGTATCAACTACCATAAAACTTTGAATAGAAGGAAAGCAAAGAATAAAACTTATGTAGCAGTGCCAAGTGTCCAATTACCATTACCGCACTCAGAATTCTTTCCAGTACCAACATACCGAAGTATTGATCTTCAAACAGATATCAGTACTACAACCGCCGCTGCTACATCCATGGACCCTGGTGATGGTACATCCTATGAAACATCAAAGGACCCAATCCTGGTCACACAAATTGGATGGAATTGTTGCAAATTAGTGTTTGACTCAGTAAAATCAGAACTACTGGCTTCATTTTTGAAAGGAAATAATTTGCTGGCGCAAGGTACCAAAGTAACAGTATATCGTAAACGCCAAAAGGAGTTAAGAGAGTCAATGTGAATGATGCAAAAAATTTCGCTTATTGCAACGATATTGACATATATGTAAAGGTGCTATTACATGACGTGTTTTTTACATATGTACTGTCATTTTCCCACAACAAAAGTTGTACACATCGTGTGATACATATGAAACATTGTTTATGTACAATACATGAGGAAAGTCACATGTACATTTTTCAATTAGAACAGGTTCCATTTTTGAATGACAAATATATGAAAATACAACACTGCTTGTGGCGAAAGAAAAACAGAGTAAATTTTAAAGATTAATATTAAAAGAAAAATAAATTCTTTAGTATTATTTAACAATAAAAAAATATATAACCTTTTTTTTAACAATAATTTTTTTCAAATTCACAAATTAAATCAGCTGTTGTTTACATTTAGAGGTTATGTCATACGGAAATGCATATGCACGTGTGATAGCAAAAATTATGAATCGTATATAAAAGACAATTTTGACAGACATGAGGAATTTTATATGGATAAAAAAAGTGACAGTACATATGTAAAAAACATTTCGTGTAATAGCACCTTAAACAAACATAACTTAGACCAACACACACATATTTTTATTTTCATACCAATTATGTTTGTTTTTAAATTTTCTTCGGTGCCCAACACAACCATGACTGTGTTCGTTTTAATATTTCGTTATTTACACGAACATTTTTGTATCACACACTTTTTGTTTCAATCACACATAAAGCAACATTTTTGAGTGTTGCTTTATTTGAAGTTCATGTTCTGGTACGTGTACTTAAGTCGTGTTTAAAATATAACTGAACCCGAACCTGTTTATTGTACATGTTCTGTTTTTTTCTTACTACACGAGCCACAACACGACTTAAAATATAACTGAACTCGAACCTGTACTGTTTTTTTTTCAGTACATGTACCAGAACACGAACTTCAAATAAAGCAGTACTCGAATCTGTGTGGTTTATGTGTGATCGAAACAAAAATTACCTGATAGAAAAATGTTCGTGTAAATAACGAAATATTAAAACGAACACAAGTCATGATTGTGTTGGGCACCGTAGAAAATTTAGAAATGCACATAATTGATATGAAAATAAAGATATGTGTTGGCTGCTTTTGAACAGAACATTGTGTGTTTTCTGAACCTTGCTAATCAGCTTATAAACCAACACTGAACAAAATTGGTACATAAAAATTGAGAAGTAAATTAATATTAAGCTGGAAAACGCAAGTTTTGTATTATGATTGTCTTCTTTTCAAATAAAATTTATTGAACAAATTGAGAAGCATATTATAGATCAAACAGAAATCAAAAAAGACTTAGTTTTGTGGAAAATATTTTCAAAAAGCATAAAAAAAAACAATTTTTCCAATATTTTGCTTCATAAGCACCACAAAAATTTTCTAAATCAATTTTTTTAAAAATTTTTGATTGTTGCACAGGCCTCCAACAATATTTTGGCTTTTACAGATTGAAAAAATATCAATTAGTCGACGAGTTATAGCCAAAAAACCATGTAAACAATATGCTGAAAATCGGTATTTCACTGCAAAGTTCGAAGGTCAATTAAAAAAAAAAATTCGAACTAACATAAACAAACACCGCGATACGGGTCTTCTAATTATGCTCTACTTTCAGCCTTCACTATCAGAATCGACCTAAATTCTGCTAACCTGAATTTGTTCCACAATGTAATTCTCGACTTTTTACAGGTCTTATTACAAAGTGTGATAGTGTATACTGGCCATTAAATACAGTTAGGCAATTTACTTAATATGGAATGAATAAATACTAAGAAATAAGTTTCCCTTAGTATTTTATCGCAAATCTTTAAAAATAATATAGAGGCTCCATTTTAACTAAACTTAGCTCCTTTAGCTTAAAAATGTAGAGTTTAATATTAAAGATATGTGCTGCTCTGTTATTTTTGGTTTTTTATATACAACTAGTTAGTTATATGACTCAAAGGTCCCGTTACAATAAGATGACTAAGAGTATGCAATACACTTAACATCTACGCCATTGGGTAGCGACTTTAATACTGACAAGAAAGCATTCATCGGGGTCTTCGTAGAACGCTTTACAGATTGGATATGTTGTAGAACACGAAAAAATAAGTAACCCGTAAAGTTGTCAAAAAAAATTTGGCGTTTTTTCGTTTTTGTTCCATGTCTTCGTAACTTTTTTATTCCTTAAATATAAGATTGGGCGGTTAAAATAAATGCGGCCACTTATTTTTTTTGTTTGTTCCTTATCCATGGGCGTATGAACGCTACAGAGAGCAAATTATATACAACAATTTTATATTTTGTATTTTATATATAGAAAAATTAATGCTTGAAAAAATACCCTTTTTCTAAGCATCAATGCCAAAAAAAGTACTATTTTTTAACTGGTTAGTACTATTTGGAAACTCCTTTTTATCATCCCTACGATATACGTATCGTCTCCCTGTATATGGCAGTACTTATAATAAAACAAAATTTTAACAGAACAACAACTATGCAGCAGTATCAAAAAATAACAAGAAAACAAAAAAGAAAGTCCCAAAGCAAACGTAAAATATGATATAAATTTTAAGTTTTTTGCGAGTAAACTAAAAACAAAACAAAATAAAAAACTTTTACAGTACATAAAAAACATTACATTTTAGGTTGCATACCACTCCAACGTAATGGCAAATTGTTGCAAGTTGTCTAAAAGCCTTTTTGATAAACTATTTCTTAATTCTTATTTTGAGCAAAAAATAGATTTAACTTTAAGTTAATGCTTGCTTTAGTTTTACGTTAAGGGAGAGCAGGACTGGGAGCGATTGTTTATTGGTGTTGTGAAATTGTATCTAAACAAGGTTATACATTTATAGTTCATTTTAAATATCAGCTCCCTGACACTAAGACTTTTTAAAATTGTTTACGAAAAAAGTCTTTGTATTGAAGTCTTTGTACTTGAAAGTTGCGTTCGTCCAAAAATCTGATATGGATCGTAGATGATACATTTAGTATGTGATGAAGGCGACCAATCCACAGACTCAATTCCTCATATGGATGGCGAAAAAAGTTACCAGTGAAATCGAATGAATCGTATTTAGATCGCCTTTTATAGACTAAACGAACAAATTATTAATCTAAAGGTTTTTTCATTATTCCATTATACCAGAGTTTCCCAATTTTTTCATCACATTTACACATATTATGGAACCCATAAGAATTATAAAAAAAATAGAAAAACCGACCAAATGAATTTTAATATGACTCCGTTTCGTAAGAACACACAAAATTTTTGTTTTTTTTTTTTTGTCGAATTGTGTATTTACTTTTTAAAATTACAAATACAATCTATAATATTAATAGGCTAGGCGATTTCTTGTGACCGATGTTTTGTTCTACCATTTTATCCTGATTTTGACCAAACGTATATTATTTTAAAGGTATTTCTTTTTAGCCGTTTTGCAGATTCACAGATTTTATAATTTTTTCATTTATTTTGAGTAAATTGCATTTAAAGTTGCTACTAACACATACATAAAATTATACATATGCGTGTTTTATTAAATTTGTTAATGAGTTTGTTATCTTCATTCACAATAATAATGAACCATAAAAGTGTTGGTTTGTGAATTGGTTAAGTTGAAAAATAAAGCTGCCTAGAAATTGCACTCGAATTTCGAGTTGCCTAGAAATTGCAATGGAATCCGCTAGTTTATATTAATCTAAAAAATTACATAAATTTTAGTGTGACGAATGCACAATTGTTTTTTTATATTATTCGTAATAGGGCATCAAGACCTTTTCGATATTTTAGTTGCCGAATACAGTGAAAATCCTTTTTCGCATATACATATAGTTGGTTGGTTGCAGGTTTTGATTGTTCTGAATATACCTCAGCTAATTTGCTCCAGATAGTATTAAGGTAAACTTATTTAATTGGCTGTCGGAATTAATTTGAACTAACATTTCCAAGTCCGTAACATTCGACAGTAGTTTCTTGTGTTTGAATGAATGCATTTTGAACCCAGCCATATATTTTTTCTATTAAAGAAAGATAATACTGACTGACAGCTATTATTTGTATGTAGTGCAGATGATTTACAATTTATACTTGCAGTTCTAGCTCAAGTGGTTGCTCCGTGTCTGCCCAAAAAAAAAATCGTTAAGTCTTTGAAAACATCAAAAAACTAACTTACGAGACAATGATATTATTTTATCTTTCGCATTAAAATGTATACTTTTTTTCTTGGAGTGACAAACATATATCATTTAAATTTTAAAATATATCTGCAGGATTAATCGATCAAGAAATTTTAATTTTGCCACTCAGAAAATATACCAAAAGTTCTTGCCGCAATTCGAATGATCTAACAAGTATTTTACCTCGAGATTGCCAATGAACTTCTGACGACTCGGGTGGTTACTACCCACACTTTTCTACATGACTTATTAATTAACATATACGAAAAAATATATTTTGCACGAGTGCAAGCCTGTGTGACATTTTCGTTGTCAGTTATAAATGTTTTTTGTAAAAGTAGTGTCCTTATCTTTATATTCCAAATGATTCGTTACGAAATGATGACGTAATTTAGGAGGTGCTAAGGAACTATTAGCTTATATTTTTCTACAAAGTATACATAGGCTGTCTAGATAAACTTAATTACCAATTACTGTTAAAACCACTGACAAAAAGCTGATATCGTATCTGCGTTTCTTGGCATTAGATGAAGATTAACTCGAACTTGGAATATCCCACTTATTCTTCGAATTGTTACCTATGTATGTCCGTTATAGCAGTGCTGAAAAATTTCAATGCGATTTTGGGGAGTGTTGGGATCCAGTTTGTTTCCTTTCTATATAAAACTAATGCATGTGAAGTTTGGGGAAAATAAAGAAAATTCGCTCTGAACTCAATTGAAAATATCAAGTGTGATTATATGGGGAAAATATGACTTTCTTTCAAATTATCTTCTTAAGAGGTTACATAAATTTAAAATCGAATAAAAACTCGAAAAGAAATGGCAAATGCCCCAGACCACGTTTATGACAAAAACACTAGATCCTGAAATTTTACACTTTTTGCAACTTTAAGAAATTAATTAAAGCCATCATTTTTTGGAAGATTCCACGGTAACAGACCTATCAATTGATACACAAAATACATTGGATAGACTTTATTAAACACAAGGACTTCTATATACATATATAAAAATGAATCGTGGTTTGTTCGTCCGCTTAAAACTTGAAAACTACAGAACCAAATGGGACACTTTCTTATGCGAGTTTGTTTGTGACTGTCACGCGAAGGTTAAGGAAAAAATAAAAGTACAAAAAGTCTCAACAAGTGGCGCTGTACGCGGTTATCCATTTTAACATCACATATATCGAATACTATGAGAGGGAGAGCTATGTAAATTTGTGTGAGGCCATATATTATTAATATAGATAATCATACAAAAAATGATCGGTATTGGATAAGTGGGCGTAGTACCTCCCATACAAAATTAAGTTTTAACATCATATATCTTGAGCACTGTTGTAGGGAGAGCTTCGCAACTTTGTATGAGGTCATCTATTATTACTGTGAGTTTCTGTGAGTAGCCGTTTTAAAAATGAGCGGTATCGGAAAAGTGGGCGTGGCACCTACAAAACAAATTAATTACTCAATATCAGACTCAATATCATGATAGGGAGAGCTTTGATACTTTATGTGACGTCATCTGTTATTAGTGTAAGTGGACCTGACGAAAATAGGCTGGATCGGATAAATGGCTGGGGTAAATCCCCTACAAGGTACTGATTGAATATTATGAAATATTCCGCAATATCCATTCAAGTTAATTGCTACTGCGGTAGTATAAGAGGAAGAAGTGAATTTATGAAAAGACTTTTTAATGTACTTCATTTGCCAGATCTTCCATCAAATAATTTAATAGCAAAGTTGGATATTTAAATAATATATTTAAATTTAACCTTTAATTTCAAAAAGTTGGTTTTTTATTGTATAAGTGTTTCTTTTTAAATATATATTCTTTTTGACTTTCGGATATATTTATCATTTTTTATCGATTTTTGAACTAAAATATTTTCCATTTACGAAATATATCATTGGGAATTTGTATTACGATGCCAAGAAAAGTTCATGGTAGCATTGGCCGGCGTTCTCAAGATGCAACGCGGTACCGAAATGTCGTAGCAGTTCGAACCAGAATGGTTGAAGATCGTGCGCGACTGCCAGAAGAGATCAACGATGCATACAATGAGCAATAACGATTGAGATGAGAATTTCATGCTCGGCAAAGTTATGAAGCCAGATCACAACGTCAATTATGGAATACATACAAAGATGGCATTGCAGAAGACATTTTGCATCCCTTTCGATCAGCAACAGGGAATGTTGAATTACAAATGAACGGTGACATCTACAATGAAGCGTTAGTATGGATTGAAGGGTTGTGTTTGTTTATGAGTGGCAAACTATCGATTGAAATTCATAAGCTGGCCCTAGAGCGTCAAACTGGAAGTGTATTGAATTGTGAATTGGAACGCGATTGTACTTTCGACTACTTTGCAACAACATATACAAAGAAATGATCCACTGTTGAATGAACAGCAAAAGAGTGCATATGTTCAACTGATGAAGGCTGCCGATGACGGAAATTGTGAACCTTTTTTCCTTGACGCGCCTGGCGGAACTGAGAAGACATTCCTGATATCATTAATATTAGCAGCAATACGTGCTCTAAGTGGAATTGCTACAACACTGTTGGAAGGTGGAAGAACGGCACATTCAACACTGCAGCTTCCGTTAAACTTGCAAATCAACGAAAATGCTGTTTGCAACATTTCAAAGCAATCACATATGGCAAAAGTGTCGCAAAATTCTAAATTGATCATATGGAATGAGTGCACAATGGGGCACAAACTTCAGACAAACATTTCCCGATAGAATAGATAGAACCGGAGAAGCTTTCTCCGAAGAACTGCTAAGAATTTGAAATTGACAAATTCCGGTAGATACTTCCAGTGGTCAAATAAAAATTCCACCTGCAATTTGCCAATCCACTTCAACAAAAAATGAACTCATCTCTACAATATATCCGAAAATTGGCCAAAATTTTCTTAACTACGATTGGTTGAGCGCGCGAAATTTTAGCAGCAAAAAATATTGATGTCAACGATTTGAATTGGACGAATTGCAGTCATACAAATCGATCGATCGCGTTAAAAACGAAGACGATGTCCTAAATTATCCAGTGTAATTCCTATAGTCTTTGGATTTGCCTGGAATGACGCCTCATCTTTTACGCCTTAAAGCTGGATCTATCATCCTTATGCTGCGAAATCTTCACTATGCAATGGAAACTGACTGATTGTGACGAAATTAATGAGTAATGTAAGGATTTTGAAAGGGCAGTTCAAGAGAGAAAAATGCTTAATTCCGCGTATTCCCCTGACTTCAACTAATTTGACGTTCCAGTTCAACCGCGTTCAGTTCCCAGCGAAACTTGCATTTCCGATGACAATAAACAATTCACAAGGACAGGCCATGGAAGTGTGCGGCATAAATCTGGAAATGTCATGCTTTTCTCACGACCAGCTATATTTTGCGTGTTCCTGAGTTCCAAAACCATCATCAATATTCATTTACGCTTCGGAGCAGCAAATGTTGTGTATCGTGCAGCACTAAATTGATTACAGTCATTGTTCTATTATTTTTTTTAATAAATACTTGATTTTATTCTATTGTTGCCAAATGTTGGACGGGACGAAGTCCGTCGTGTCAGCTGTCCGCATGATTATAAGATATGAATTCAACTGAATTCGAAAAGTGTTTCATTCAAATTATATTATTGCGTCATCTGTTAGCGGTCGATAATTTTCGATTAAAAAAAAAAAATTCGAAATTAATTCAATCAAAAAATCTCTTTTGGACAAAACGAAGTTTGCCGGGTCAGCTAGTGCTTATATATGATGCAATTAGATTTTGAAAATTTCCTCAAACAATATTTATTACTACTATTTTTTCAGTAACGGAGGTATCTCACAAATGAAAATTATTTGTATACATTCATAAAAATTAAAAATGTTCTGCAATTATGTGTGCAAAAAATTTAATTGTTATTTATTTTAACTAAAAAAAAAAATGATAATTATGTATAACTTTACAAGATTTTTATTTTTAATAATTTAAAAAATCTGTGTAAATTGTCTATTTATATAAACATCTGTTGTAACGGACGTATCACAAGAAGTAACGGGCGTATCAATGTGTAATGGTATTTCCAAGTAATCGACTTTATTATTTAATAACACATGAAGATATTCTAATTACTTTTTAAGTACACCATAATCATTGGGCTAATGTAAAAAATAGCTACCATTGTTCTAAACTCACTAGCCTTTTACATATCAAAGATTGAATTAAGATCATATTTACTGTATTATACATATTTTTTCTGCCCTTTACATATCAAGCAAATTTTTGCACCAAATGATATTGGCGCAATTGAGCACAACTTTTTACTTCTTAATATATAATATAAGTTCTAAGGTTTCAGAAAACATGCATATTTATTAATTTATACAACTTTCATTTTGATATACTTTGGCTTACTTCAAAATGTAATTGCCTTATTGCGCAATGAGACCGAAAATAGGTAATTTTTTGATAAAACTTTGAAAACTCCTTCTTCTAGTTTTTAAAAATTTTCTTTAACAAAATTTTAAAACTGGTTCTGGCACTTCAAGGTTGTATTAAATACACGTCATAGATTAATTGTGTGAGTTTTTAGGTAAATCCCTCTGCTAATCTCCACTCTAATGTCCATATATATATATATATATATATTTCGTTTGAGACAGTAACAGATTTAGGGAAGATGTTCCTTCTTATTTAAAATAACTATTAAGTTTGGTTTCATTATTATTAAAAAAAAAAAAAATCCGTAATTGAAATACACATAAAAACTGATCTGTGGATAAAAAAAAACTATGTGAGTCCGATCACAGGGGAGATTTATAAACATCAAGTAATCAAAGCTTTTTTTAAGTTGGATGTACTTATGCTTTCAGCATATTTTTTCAATTTAGAAATGTTATGTATTTAGCCTAGTTTAATTAGCTGTTATACTTGTATATTGTTATATTTGTGATTGTGTTATACTCTTGGGTTGTTGAATTAGTTGTTATACTTCGATATTTTTATACCCTATACCACTATGTGGTTTGGGTATAATGACTTTGTGCTGCTGTTTGTAACAACCAAAAATATTTGACCTACACCCATCTTTAATTATACCGATCGAATCAGAATGACTTCGACTTTGTGCTGCTGTTTGTAACAACCAAAAATATTTGACCTACACCCATCTTTAATTATACCGATCGAATCAGAATCACTGATTCGATTTAACGATGTCCGTCCGTCCGTCCGTCCGTCCGTCCGTCCGTCCGTCCGTCCGTCCGTCTGTGTGTCCATGTAAAGCTTGTAATCAAACTGCAGGTCGCAAGTATGAATATATTTTGACGAAATTTGGTATTTGATCTTTAATCGGCGATGGGATGAACGCTACTGAAATTGGTGAGAATCGGTCCATGTTCAGACCTAGCCCCCATACAAATGACCCCTATGAAATCAACATATATTGCCATAAGATCCAAATTATCATACAAATCTTAGTCAAATTGGGTTTGTATGTATATATTACATCCATTAATCAGCAGTCCAAAAATGATCTCTATCGGACAACTCTTAGTCATAGGCCCCATATAGAGCTGCTTCCCGATCTTCACTTAAATCTATCAAAAAACAAAAATATTGAACTGATTCTTCTCAAATTTTGTTTGTATATATTTTTGCAAAATACAAAAGACTTTACCAAACATGGTCAGAATCGGTCCATTTTTGGGCCTAGTCCCCATATAGATATAGCATCCGATATGAACTTTTTCATATCTGCAGCCGAAAAAATTAATAAAAATCCCACTCAAATTTGGTTTATGCTTATTTTCTATATCCAGTTAGTTGGGCCTGAGAGATAGGGTCTCTAAACGCATGGTATAGGGTATCGTATAGTCGGTCTAACCGACTATAATTTTCTTACTTGTTATATTTGTAATAACATTATTCTTGAGGGTTGTTGAATAAGCTGCATTAATTTTATTGCACCACTATACTCATAACTCACACCGTTTTTCCTTTACTCTGTTTTTGTGATTGTATTGTGAAATAGATTTATTATATTAGACATAACATCATTTGTCGGTTCAGCTCGTTGGATAACAAAATTAAAAACTCTTTTATTAATTTAAAAATTTGTATGTTTTATTTACGAGTATTAAAACAAGAAAAAAATATTAACATAAAATAGCTTAACTTTAGGAAAAAATAACAAAACTTTTAAAATAAAAACAATAAAATAAAACAAATAAAAATAAAACAAAAAATCTTTAGTAAACAATAATAGAGTTTTATAATGTTTTGCCACACTTAATTAACTTCCTCTATGAGATGTGTCTTGTTTGTGTTATTATTTGTCGATCCGTAATTTTCCGAATTTTTCGACCTACAAGTTTGCGTAGATTTTCTCCTAATTCTGCTGGACATTGCAAACCAATAACTGCATTGCTTGTAGCCACTCGGATAGAACATTGGAGTTGTGTTTTGGGTCATTGTCGTGTTAGAAGTTCCAGACCAAAATCACGTTTTCCTCCGATATATTACGTCACCTAGATTTGGCTGTATTCAATTCCAGTCCAAACTTGTATTTTTGTCTAGACTACCATCATAACTTCGACTCACCTGAAAAGAGAACAGTGTTCCAATTCCATCTTGACGAGTTAATGTATTCTTTGGCAATATTTGTGAGAGCCAGAACGTTTTTCTCTCATATCCGTGGTTTCTCCACAGAACAAAAATAACCAAGATCAACCTCAATTCTTTTTTTATTTTTGCGGTAAATCTCTTATATTTCGATAGCGAACACACCAGAAGTGATTTCACAAAACAAACATAATCTTGAAACTTAGTAATTATACCCTATACCACTATGTGGTTTGGGTATAATGACTTTGTGCTGCTGTTTGTAACAACCAAAAGTATTTGACCTACACCCATCTTTAATTATACCGATCGAATCAGAATCACTATCTGATAGGATGAACGCTGTTGAAATTGGTGAGAATCGGTCCATGTTCAGACCTAGCCCCCATACAAATGACCCCTATGAAATCAACATACATTGCCATAAGATCCAGATTATCATACACATCTTATTCAAATTGGGTTTGTATGTATATATTACATCCATTAATCAGTAGTCCAAAAATGAACCCTATTGGACAACTCTTAGTCATAGGCCCCATATGGAGCTGCTTCCCGATCTTCACTTAAATCTATCAAAAAACAAAAATATTGCACTGATTCTTCTCAAATTTTGTTTGTATATATTTTTGCAAAATACAGGAGACTTTACCAAACATGGTCAGGATCGGTCCATTTTTGGGCCTAGTTCCCATATAGATATAGCATCCGATATGAAATTTTTCATATTTGCAGCCGAAAAATTAATAAAAATCCCACTCAAATTTGGTTTATGCTTATTTTCTATATCCAGTTAGTTGGGCTTGAGAGATAGGGTCTCTAAACGCATGGTATAGGGTATCGAATAGTCGGTCTAGACCGACTACAATTTTCTTACTTGTTTTTATTAATTTTTTGCCTGCAGATTTCAAAAATTTCAGATCAAATGCAATACTTATATGATAAATTAGTCGAGAAATGGAGAGATCTTGATAAGATTTGGTGGAGTCACTTTTGTTTTGCAAAATCATATACAAACTAAATTTGAGAAAAATCTGTGTAGTTTTTTTTTTTGTAGGTTTAAGTGAAGATCGGGAAGACTAGAATTGTCCTGTAGGGTGTGTTTTTCGAATACTGATTAGTGGATGTAATAAACATACACAACCCCAACTTGAGCGAGATCTATATGATAATTTGGATCTTATGAAAATTAAAATCCATCTCATAGAGATCATTTGTATGGGGAATAGGTCTGAACATGCACTAATTTTCACCAATTTCAACAACGTTCGTCCCATGGCAGATAAACGCTAATATGCCAAATCGTCGTTCGTAAATTATTGTGTGCCATATTATCATTATTTTTTTTTTTTTTGTTAATCTTTAAAAGACAGAAAGTACTTTCCTTGGTAAGAAGGACCCAACAATTTTTTCGGTTCAATTTTTGGAATTAGCAATTAACTTTAACAGGGATTCAGCAAAAAAAATTATAGATCACAATAATTTACAAACGACGAAATATTATAAAATATATTCATACTTGCGAGCTGTAGTTTGATTACAAAGTTTTCATAGACACGCGGACGGACAGACAGATGGGCAGACGGACGGAAGGATATCGCATAGACTCAGAAAGTGATTCTGAATCGATCGATATAATTAAATATGGGTCTATGTCATATATTGTTGGTAGTTACAAACATCAGCACGCAGTCATTAAGCCCTAACCACATAGTGGTGTTGGGTGTAAAAATAATAAAATAAAAATTGGCCACCTATCAACCCTTGGACGTCAAAGGTTTAAAAAACTTTTAATTATATATCAATATATATGAAAATCCTTGACCTAATTGTATTTATTCAAATATGTATAAATATGTATGTACATACTCGTATATTTAATTTGAAGTGCCTTTTCAATAATATCTCAACCTCCTTTATATTGCATTCCAACCAGCAGTAAATACTTTGACTACTGCTGCTTCCGTCGTTTTGATTGGCTTCGATTGCTTTTCTAGACAAGACTTTAACTGCGTTCATGGACACTTTGTATGCGAAATATTTAAACGTTAAAACATTAAAATGCCAATGGTTGTTTGTTTTATCTGTTGTATTTGCGGCTGTGTTTACATACAAATTCAATAGCAATCAAGCATTTATAAAACGATTAATACAATGTTTAAATGTATGTACAGATATTTGATCAGTATGGTTAACCTATGTACACGTATAAGACGTATACTTAAGTGTGAGCCGAAGGTAAAGAAATGTTGTATGTGTTAAAGCGAAAAATATAGTTACATAAAGACCTGAAACATTACAAAGATTATCTTGGAGGAATAAAAATTTGTAATATCAGTAAATCATAGATATATACCTACTATATGGGGGAAATGGTTTTGAGTTATGTTAACGTTTTTCGAATCTTGTGATGTTTCAAAAGAACTTTAGCTCTTTTTATTATATGACGTAAATAATTCTAAAAATATATTACAAATATTTGCACTAAAAATAATTATAATTTACTTGTCGCACTATTATATTACCGAACTTAAGTATTTGGTCGTAAGAACAGAAAAAGAAAGTGAAACACAATAATTTTGCTTTTTAAAGTAAACATGTTTATCTATAAAGGGACTGTAAATAAAATTTCATTAATACCCTTAAAAGCTCGATTATTGGAAATTATTATTGATCCTAAACTTTTATTCTTTATTTTGTCCGACAGTGTGTCTACGTCGACCTTATATGATATGGTTATTTATCTACATAAGGGTAATTACATTTATTGCTGGTTTCGTAGGGTCAATTAAACAAAATTTGATAATAAGTAAAGCAGATGACTCCGTAAACGTTATTGTGCATAAAATAATTCTGTTATCCCCAGATCTCTCTTGATATGTATTTCAATTACGAAACGAATTTCTATAACCTATATCATTATGTGGTCAAGGTATAATGACTTTGTCCTGATATTTTTAACTACAAAAATATTTCACCTGTGCCCATCTTTTATTATACCAGTCAAGTCAAAATCACTTTCTGAGTCGATTTAGCAATGTCCGTCCGTGTGTCTGTCCGTCTGTCAGTCTGTGTCCGTCTAAACCTTGCAATCAAACTGCAGGACACAAATGTGAATATATTTTAATGTAAGCTTCTGTCGGCCATAGGATGAACGCTATTGAAATCGGTGAACATCGGTGCATATTCAGACCTAGTCGACTTATATGTATGAGATCGACTTATATTGCCATAAGAAACAAATTATCATATAGATATCGTTCAAATTGGATTTGTGTGTGTTTAATACATCATTAGGCAGTAGTTCAAAAAGAAAACCTATAAGAAAAGTTCTAGTCGCATGCCCCATATAAAGCTACTTTCTGATCTGCACTTAAACCTGTAAAAAAAAATTTGCGCAGATTTTTCTCAAATTTTGTTAAAATATTCTAATAGAGTTTATTCCATTCGTGATATTTGATATTTGATATTTAAATTAAGCTATTAAGGGGTATAATTTTATAAAAATAAACAAAAGGGGGTTTTCCCTATTACATTTCTGCCAACGTTTCGTAAATTTTTTGTTGATTTTTTCAAGGTCCGTCTATTTAAATAAAAATAATCATATTATCAGACTTACCGTAACATAATACTTTCTTATTACAGTAAATTTACGCAAAACATGAAACAAAAACAAGTAAGAAAATTCTGTGGTCTTCTGGAATAACCGCGTAAGTCCATTTTTGTCGGTTTTGAGTTAACGATGCCAAATATATTAATTTTTAACGCTCTTTACACGTGTTTAATTTCGTTAAAAATAAAAAATATTGACCATTTCTGAGTTTTTTCTTTAAATAACGACGTAACTTAAATGTTTATTAAATTACTTTGCAGCACTAACGACGTATGTCAACCTACATTTGATCGGTGACAAATTATTTTCTCAGAAAACGACAAATAGCGACATACGTTGTTATTAATGAAAAATAATTCAAAATAATTTTGGATTAGTTTTCAGTATATAACCACTTGTAAAAAATTGTGTGTTTATTTCTGTTAATTTTTGTCATTATATTATTATGACACGTTGTTATATTCTCACCCTAAGTCCCGTTAACTATTTCAGGCACCAAGTTATGTCTACATGTGTATTTGCATTGGTAGCTTTCGTTTTCAAAGAAAACGACGTTTGTCAACATAAATTGTTTTATCTGCACACACTTTAAGTGTAATTTACATATTGTTTTTCGTCCTTCTCTAGGATCTATTCCTCTGAAGATTTTTGACTCAAAATTTTATATAAAGTATCTATTGCCCATATATACAGGACTGTTAAATAAAGGGCTCTAAAATCTTTATATCGAGCCCATAAATTCAATGAAGATCCACTTTCTCAGCTTCAACAACAAATATACTGTGGCAGAATAATTTACAGAACTTGGGAGAAAGGAATTGATTTCGAGCATATCTTCAGATCCGGTTAAATGTTTTGAGCTATTTTTGATAAATAAGTATGCGAATATTTAAAATGCATGTTTTTAAATTGTAACACGTTTTTAAAGGTGGCCAAACTTCTGTTATGAACGTGCATGATCTCAAATGTTATTTTGCAATACTATTATTATCGGGTTATTTGAATATACCAAGGTGATAAATGTTACGGGAATGTGATACAGAAACATAGAACATGACTGTAGCCAGTACAATGAGACGTAATATTGAACAAATTAAAAATTACACATATTGTTCGGACAATGATATTCTTGCAGATAACGATAAATTTGACTAGCTTCGCCCTACTTTCGATTTACTCAATACAAGGTACATGAAATAAATATGCCAGTATAGAATTAAATCTTTATATAGATGAAAATGTGGCTTCATATTTTGGCAGACATTCAGCTAAACAGTTTTTAAAAGGAAAGCCTATTCGATATGGATATATAATGTGGTGTTGGCTGTTCTGTGGTTTTAGATTTACTATCCAATGTTCCATTAAATTCAGAATTCAAATTTTGTGCAGTGATATATGTCTATACTTCACAAATGGTAAATCGTTTGCAAGAAATAGGATTCGGCTATACTGGAACAATTATATTAACTAGCAGATTTCACTCGAAATTCGAGTGCAATTACTAGACAGCTTTGGTTTTGAACTTAGCCAATTTAAAAACCAACATATTTTGGTTTATTATTATTGTGAATGAAGATAATAAACACATTAAAAAATTTAATAAAACACACATAGCATACGTTTAATTTTATGTATGTGTTAGTAGCAACTTTGCTAAAAATAAAGGAAAAAATTTAAAAATCTGTAAATCTGCAAAACGGCTAAAAAGGAATACCTTTCAAATAATATTTGTTTGGTCCAAATCGGGATAAAACGGTAGAACAAAATATCGACCACAAGAAATCGCCTAGCCTATTAATATTATAGATTATTTAAAGTGTTTTATTTTCTGTCTGTAACCCTTGTACTCCACAGCTGGAGCATGCCTAAAATTACACTTTTTGTTAAGCTTTTTTGAAAATTCTTTCAGTGGCTATTATTTTAGAGCATTTTACGTAAAAAAAAAATAAAATTTGAATATTTGCGAAGAAAAAATTAATTCGCGCAAAAGTGGGTTAAATTCATCGTGTTCTTAATATTCTGTTGAATTCTTAGGCTCTCTATTGTTATCTTTTCAGTCCCCTAGTCCCGGTATAAACATACCATCCGTTATACACTTTTTAAAATCTGCTGGCAAAAGAAAATAACAAAATTCCACTCAGCATTGTTGTATGCTTATTTTTTATACCCAATTATTTGGACCTAAGATCAGTTATCGAAACGCGTGGTATAGGGCATCGCATAGTTGGTCTAGACTGAGTGTAATTTTCTTAGTTGCTTTTAATAAGAATGAAATGAAATCCACTTGTTATTAAATGCAGGTTTTATTTACGATTTAATAAATTTAATTATGTTTCACGTAAACTATTTTCGTCTGCTCTAAATAAATATTAAACAATTTAAAAAATATTTTTTATTTCTTAATTTACGTCGTTTGGCTTTCCAACGCTATGGCTTACCATGAGCGAAGAATGTATTTCCCAATTCCCAGCCGCAGACTTGCGTTGACTGGGAATTGGGAATTGTAAAACTTTAAATGTAATTGGAAAATCTACAACAGAATTTGCCATTGATAATTATCTACTCAATAATGTTACGAAACATTTTCTTGATAGCGAACCCCGTTCCATTATATAATTTTGGTGCATTTTCAAGAGTAAATTATATGGTGGAAGACCTGTCAAATCAAGTGAATTTAAAAACTCATTTCAAAAATTCACTCATTCACCCTTGCGCTCAGCCAACGAAAGTAGTCGTGTGAGATAACTAACTCCACCTGTCGGAATTTTTGTGATTTCACCAAAGTATATTACTGCTTTAAATTAAACTAGCAGATTCCGACACTGGAAGTTCGAGTGCAAATTTTAGGAAATTTTATTTTTTCATTAAATAAAGACCCTAAAGGTATGCTAATCAATTATAGTCAATTCACAAATTAACACAAAAAAACAAACTCATTTTTATTACAAACATATTAACAAATTTAATAAATACACACATAGCAATGTATAATTTTCTGTGTGTGTTGGTAGCAACTTTAAACGATCATAACTCAAAAAAGTATTCCAGACGATGAAAATCTGTAAATCTGGGTAACAGCTAAAAATAAATACCCTTCAAATGATAAGTTTTTTGTTAAAACTGTGAAATTTACATCGGTCACAAGAAATCCCCTTGCCTATGATTGATGATATGAAAATTTTATACATTTTTGGAAATATGTCCTCACCATAATAATCGATCGGATATAAGTTCTGCCAAAGACTTTAATTTTAATTTATTATTATACTTAGTGATTTTGAGTCAAATTGGTCCACAATTATGAATTATCGAAAAAAGTGACCCCCAGTGCCACCAACGTTTTTAATTATGTGTTACATTGTGAGGGTGCTACAACGCTATATTATCAGATCCCACCCATTTTAGGGCAGCTACTTACATTAATAACATATGACGTCGCCTTATCTCCCTCTGATCCGATACCGCTCATATTCAGCACGGATACTCACACTTTTAAGCTGTGAACTCATATAAGGAATCTACCTTTCATATTACTTAAGATGAATGATATTGAGAAAGCACTTTGTACGGGAGGTGACACGCCTACTTATCCGACCTCGCCTATTTTCGGACTAGCTATTCACACTTATAACAGAAGGTATCACACAAATTTGTAAAGCTCTCACTGCAATAAGTAGTCTCGAGATATTTGATTTTTTTTTTTTTTTTGTATGGGAGCTAACACGAAATAATGAATAATATGATGATTGTGCATCTAACAATGGAGAAAAAGAGTTTAAGCAAAGAAAAGTCGAAAAAGTTCCGTTACATTTGATTTGTCCTTCTTTTTGTAATTTGTCACCTTTTTGTATTTTGGTACATTTCATGAAATACATAAACCTTCGCCTGCTTTTTTCTTAATAACTCATGTTGTAATAAAGACTCCACATTGAAATTTGACAAACTTGTACAAAACATAATAAGAATTAACATATATTTTTTTGAAATTTTTAAAAATATTGATTTTCGAGAAATATCCTTTGGAAATTTTAGTCCTTTTTTATTTACATTATCCTTGATCGAAAATTTGAAAAAAAATTTTTTTTGGAATGGCGCATGTTTTAGTCTGTAAAATGAGCCCTTGATTATTAACGTGCAATGAATACTTTTCGAGATATTAAAAATTGTGTTAAGGCATCTGAGTGCATTTTTATTGATTTTTGCCAACTTGGAATGGCCATAATTCTGAAAGTTCGAAGGCTATATGTCTGAAAGTTGGCAAATATTATTGTGCCGATCCATAGATCATGTGTACAAAATCTTATCAAATTTGGTGGTGATGAGGTCACAAATGTTAATATTTTCGGTTGATTACATATGTTTTTACCCATCATTAACTCAAAACTGACAAAAATGGACATACGTGGTTATTCCAGAAAACCACAGCTATTTGCAATGAATAACCTTGAGATTTGTTAATTGTCATGGCAAAGCCCAATCTGATCGGAAATTGCAATCTTTAGAATGTTGTCGGTGTGTCGGTAGGAATCATAGGAGTTCTTGGCAGCAATAAGATTGGGCATTATTCTCTCAACAATTAACCTGGTTCCATGTCGGAGCGTTGAGGTTACGTAGCAAAATTATTGGAGAACCAACTTTTAATTTTAATAAATGTGGAAGTAGTTCTTCAACAACACTATCCATAGATTTGAAAGAAAAAGTTTCGGAATCAATCATGTCCTGAACAGCAACGTTAATATTATCGACATCGACATTTTAACGGCTAAAATAGCTCTTTCAGTTAACCAAGTAGTTGTTTTGAAAATTAGTCAGCAGTTGGATCATTAATAATAAAATGAGAGATCCACCAAAAGTCTTTCATTGCCCAATTCCATTTTTGGTTATACAACCCCACACCATAATAGAACCGTCACCATGTTTCATTGTTTTTATAACCTGGTTATAAGCTATTACGTGGAGTATTTAGTCCAGTATCACGACCGACCATCGGACACAAAACTATTAATTTTGGATTCGTCTGTCCATATAACCTAAATATATATACATACTAGCTGACCCGGCACACTTCGTTTCGTCCAAAAGAGAAATCAATAAAAAAAATAATCCGAAAGTTAAAAAGAATAAATATTTTTAAAGAATTATTCAATTATTATCCAATGCTTTAAATTAAAGCGTTTATTTCCTTTAGACATCGGTGATTAAATTGATCTAATATATTAAAGTTCAATAATTATTTTTATGGAAGTTACCCCACCTATTTATCCGATGCCGCCCTTTTTCTGCACGGCTACCCACACAAATTATCTCTACTTTCTCTTTTATATTGTTCAAGATACTTTTATTATTTTGGACATTTATTTTATTTCACCAAGTCTAATCACAGAAATAAGAGATGACCTCACGCAAACTTGCAAAACTCTCCCTATCGTTAATACTCAGTATATGTACATAGTAAGTAATCAGTACTATTTAAGCGATGTACCACGCCCATTTATTCGATCCAGCCTATTTTCGTCAGGTCTACTTACACTAATAATAGATGACATCACTTAAATGTCAACCCTCTCCCTATCATGATATTGAGTCTGATATTGACTAATTAGTTTGTTTTGTAGGTGCCACGCCCACCTTTTCGATACCACTCATTTTTACAACGGCTGCTCACAGCATCCCACAGCAGTAATAGATGACCTCGTATAAATTTGCAACAACAGTTCTCAAGATATATGATGTTAAAAATTAATTTTGTATGGGAGGTACTACGCCCACTTATCCAATACCCATCATTTTTTGTATGATTATCTATATTAATAATATATGGCCTCACACAAATTTACATAGCTCTCCCTTTCATAGTATTCGATATATGTGATGTTAAAATGGATAACCGCGTACAGCGCCATCTGTTGAGACTTTTTGTACTTTTATTTTTTCCTTAACCTTCGCGTGACAGTCACAAACAAACTCGCAGAAGATGGTGTCCCATTTGGTTCTGTAGTTTTCAAGTTTTAAGCGGACGAACTAACCATGATTAATTATACCCTATACCACTATGTGGCTTGGGTATAATGACTTTGTGCTGCTGTTTGTAACAACCAAAAATATTTGACCTACACCCATCTTTAATTATACCGATCGAATCAGAATCACTATCTGATTCGATTTAACGATGTCCGTCCGTCCGTCCGTCCGTCCGTCTGTGTGTCCATGTAAAGCTTGTAATCAAACTGCAGTTCGCAAATATGAATATATTTTGATGAAATTTGGTACGTAAGCTTTCATCGGCCATGGGATGAACGCTGTTGAAATTGGTGAGAATCGGTCCATGTTCAGACCTAGCCCTCATACATATGACCCCTATGAAATCAACATACATTGCCATAAGATCCAGATTATCATACACATCTTATTCAAATTGGGTTTGTATGTATATATTACATCCATTAATCAGTAGTCCAAAAATGAACCCTATTGGACAACTCTTAGTCATAGGCCCCATATGGAGCTGCTTCCCGATCTTCACTTAAATCTATCAAAAAACAAAAATATTGCACTGATTCTTCTCAAATTTTGTTTGTATATATTTTTGCAAAATACAAGAGACTTTACCAAACATGGTCAGGATCGGTCCATTTTTGGGCTTAGTCCCAATATAGATATAGCATCCGATATGAACTTTTTCATATCTGCACCCGAAAAAATTAATAAAAATCCCACTCAAATTTGGTTTATGCTTATTTTCTATATCCAGTTAGTTGAGCCTGAGAGATAGGGTCTCTAAACGCATGGTATAGGGTATCGTATAGTCGGTCTAGACCGACTATAATTTTCTTACTTGTTTTTATATATAAGTATATATCGGGTTTTTCAATAAGAGCGCTACAAAAGTTTTTTTTAAATAGGACAAAAACGGTTTTGGATAACAATGAAATTCTTTATTCCTGAGAAAGTACGTTCGATGCCATTATGTGTGGAAATCGATCTCTTTTGCATGGCCACCACGGGCACGCTTGCAGAAGTCCTGACGCTGAACCTAATTTTCGACGGTTTTCAAGTATAAATCGGCCGATACTGCTGCAATTTCACGTTCGATATTCGTAAGAAGTTCATCAATCGTCACTGGCTGGTTGGCACAGACCATAGACTTGACATAGCTCCACAGGAAATAGTCCAACGGCGTCAAATCGCATGACCGAGGAGGCCAATCGACTGGACCATTTCGTGAGATAACACGTTCTCCAAACTTGGTTTCCAGTATATTGATTCCGACATTCGCTGTGTGTCTTGTGGCACCGTCCTGTTGGAACCACATGTCCTCCAAGTCCACATCATCCAATTGGGGCCAAAAATATTCGGTTATCATTGAACTGTAGCGATTCCCATTCACAGTAACGTGCCGGTCTTGATCATCACGGAACCGCACCAAACCGTAATTTTTTCGGGATGTAATGATGACTCATGGAGTACGAGTGGATTGCTGTCTGACCAATAATGCATATTTCGTTTATTGATGAAGCCATTCAGCCAGAAATGAGCCTCATCGCTGAAGATGATTTTCGATGAAAATCCGAATCATTTTCAAGTTCTTGCTCAGCCCATTTTACGAACATACGACGATTCTGGTGATCAAGCGGCTTCAGTTCTTGCATCAGTTTGATCTTGTAAGGATGTAGGCAAGATCTTTTCGCAAAATTCGCCACAACGACGTCACAGAGATGCCCAACGCTTGAGAACGACGTGTGAGAGACACATTTGGGCTTTCTTCAACTGAAGCCTCAGCGGCAGCAGTATTCTCGACACTACGGGCACTTCTTTGCCTCACTGGCACGGGAACATTTTGCACTGTGCCTGTGGATTCAAATTTTTCCACTAGACGCTCAATTGTTGATCTGCTAGGACGATTGTGACGACCATAAATTGGACGTAGCGCTCTTAACGTTTAGGCCACTGACTCCGAATTTCGGTAGTAAATTTTAAAAATTTCGACTCGTTTTTGGCTCGTATGTCTTTCCATCATGAAATGACAAACCTTACTGAAGAGAAATGCCAAAAGAGCGACAAGAAATATGGCGTCGTTTGCTGTCCGTGTCTTTCTATTTTTGTAGCGTCCCTTTTGAAAAACCCTTTACATTGATTTTTCTTTATTTCTGTATTTATAAAAGTATTGTTTTTACATTACCTGGCTCCAATATGATGGTGTCCCACTTTCGAAGGTTTGAGCAAATTCCTTGCGAAGTTTTATAAATTTTTTTTAAATTTAAGCTTCGACGAGCTGTCCACTCACCGGCATTAATATTCAGCGTTTTAAGATCTTCGTTTGGAGTTACAGAATTGTCTGCAGTAACTAAATTTGCCAGATGCCACCGAGTGCAGTCATCTATTAATCTCGGGCGTCCAGGAGAAGCAGCTGGGGCTTCTATTTTATGTTTTGTTTTTAGCCTATGCATGGTCACATGGCTAATTTGAAATTTTTTTTTGGCGATTTTCTGCTAGTTTCATTATTTTTCAATAGTTCTAATATTTCACTTTTGATGGTTTCATTTTGAAAAACACGTGCTGAGACAAAGCGAGTTATTAACAAGTGAGAAAATTATAGTCGGTCTAGACCGACTATACGATACCCTATACCATGCGTTTAGAGACCCTATCTCTTAGGCCAAACTAACTGGACATAGAAAATAAGCAAAAACCAAATTTGAGTGGGATTTTTATTAATTTTTTTTGGCTGCAGATATGAAAAGTTCATATCGCATGCTATATCTATATAGGGACTTGGTTCAAAAATGGACCGATCCTGATCATGTTTGGTAAAGTCTCTTGTATTTTGCAAAAATATATACAAACCAAATTGAGAAGAATCAGTGCAATATTTTTGTTTTTTAATAGATTTAAGTGAAGATCGGGAAGCAGCTCTATATGGGGTTAAAGGGATCATTTTTGGACTACTCATTAATGGATGTAATGAACGCATATAAACCCAATTTGAGTAAGATCTATATGACAATTTGGATCTTATGACAATTTATGTCGATTTCATAGGGGTAATTTGTATGGGGGCTAGGTCTGAACATGGACCGATTCTCCCCAATTTCAATAGCGTTCATCCCGTGGCCGATAAAAGCTTATATACCAAATTTCATCAAAATGTATTCATATTTGCGACCTGCAGTTTGATTACAAGGTTTACATGGACACACAGACGGACGGACGGACGGACGGACGGACGGACATTGTTAAATCAACTCAGAAAGTGATTCTGATTCGATCGGTATAATTAAAGATGGGTCTAGGTCAAATATTATTGGTTGTTACAAACAGCAGCACAAAGTCATTATACCCAAACCACATAGTGGTATAGGGTATAAAAATAATGGTAAACAAAATAACTCGTTGTTGTTTTATACTTATACAAATGTGAAAATATTTTTTTGATCTGTTCAAGATAGAGTTTAAAAAATTTTTTCAGGCTCAAGATCATATGTTTTTACTTTAAAATAAAAGGTTTTAAAGAAAAAAAAAAACAACAAGTATATTGTAGTAAACAAAGGCATACACTTATACAAAAACACTTGTTTCAAAGATGTTCTATATTTAGTTTGTTATATTGGGAAAATTTTAATAGTATATCTCTTTGCTTGGATTCTCAATGAATTGGTTTCACAGCAAAGGTATATGAATTAACTTTTCGCCAAACAAACAATCTACTGCTTTTGGTTACTGACGAGGGTTGGTGACTCTTCCCGAAACAGCTGTATAACCTGTCATACAGAATATAGATCAATTTTTGAAACAAATGTGCCAATGTTTTTTACTTTATTTTAAAGTAAAAACATTTGATCTTGAGCCTGAAAACAATTTTCAAATTAACTCATTGTTATGTTTTGTTTTATTTGAGCTAAAGAGGGTTAATATACAGAGTGCAAAATTGTTACATTTGAGTTATTTTGCAAAGCATGAATCTATTAACAAGTAAACAAGTAAGAAAATTACAGTCGGTCTAGACCGACTATACGATACCCTATACCATGCGTTTAGAGACCCTATCTCTTAGGCCCAACTAATAGGATATAGAAAATATGCATAAACCAAATTTGAGTGGCATATTTATTAATTTTTTTTGGCTGCAGATATGAAAAAGTTCATATCGGATGCTATGCCTATATGGGGACTAGGTCCAAAAATGGGCCGATACTGACCATGGTTGGCAAAGTCTCTTGTATTTTGCAAAAATATATACAAATAAAATTTGAGATGAATCAGTGAAATATTTTTGTGTTTTGATAGATTTAAGTGAAGATCGGGAAGCAGCTCTATATGGGGCCTATGACTAACCCAATTGACTAGGATCCATACGGTAATTTGGATCATATGGCAATTTATGTCGATTTCATAGGGATCATTTGTATGGGGGCTAGGTCTGAACATGGATCGATTTCAATAGCGTTCATCCCATGGCAGATGAAAGCTTATATACCAAATTCCATCAAAATATATTCATATTTGCGACCTGTAGTTTGATTACAAGGTTTACATGGACACACAGATGAACGGACGGACGGACATTGTTAAATCGACTCAAAAAGTGATACTGATTCGATCGGTATAATAAGCACCCCGTAGGTGAGTAGGTAGCGTTCTCGCCTATCATGCGGCGGTCGTGGGTCCGATTCCCACCAGAGGCTTTGGTCTGTCGCTGCAAAAAAAAAAAAAAAAACTAGCCAAATTAGAATCTGCAGACAAGCCACTCGGCTTCGCGGAACTAAGCTTAAAAAAAAAAAAATAAATTAAAAGATGGGTCTAGGTCAAATATTTTGGTAGTTAGAAACAGCAGCACAAAGTTGTTATACCCAAACCACATAGTGGTATATGCTATAAAAATAAATTAGGTCTACATATATATCAAATTAGATTGAAAAAAGTAAGAAAATTATAATCGATCTAGACCGACTATACGATACCCTATACCATGCGGTTAGAGACCCTATCTCTCAGGCCTAACTAAGTGGATATAGAAAATAAGCATAAACCAAATTTGAGTGGGATTTTTATTATTTTTTTTGGCTGTAGATATGAAAAAGTTCATATCGGATGCTATATCTATATGGGGACTAGGCCCAAAGATGGACCGATCCTGACCATCTTTGGTAAAGCCTCTTGTATTTTGCAAAAATATACACAAACAAACTTTGAGAAGAATCAGTGCAATATTTTTGATTTTTGATAGATTTAAGTGAAGATGGGGAAGCAGCTCTATATGGGGCGTATGACTAAGAGTGATCCCATAGGTATCATTTTTGGACTACTGATTAATGGATGTAATAAACACATACAAATCCAATTTAACTAAGATTTATATGTTAATTTGGATCTTATGGCAATTTATGTTAATTTCATAGGGGTCATTTGTGTGGGGGCTAGGTCTGAACATGGCCCGATTCTCACCCATTCCAATAGCGTTCATCGCATGGCCGATAAAAGTTATATACCAAACTTCATCAAAATATATTCATATTTGCGACCTGCCTTACATGGACACACAGATGGACGGACGGACGGACGAACGGACGGACATCGTTAAATCGAATCAGATAGTGATTCTGATTCGATCGGTATAATAAAAGATGGGTCTAGGTCAAATATTTTTGGTAGTCACAAACAGCAGCATTATACCCAAACCACATATTGGTATAGGGTATAAAAACCATGTCAAGGTCCAGTTTTCTAAACCACATAACATTTTTGCTCGTCACTGTATATTTACATTTTTGGCTTGGCTAATCGCATTAGTAACAGATGACCTCACACATATTTACAAATCACTGTACTGAATATATTGTTATATTGGCTACATTCGTTGATGGGCTTTGGACAGTGCGTTTCATGCTGCGTGAAAATGATTGCGTTTCATGTTTTTAGGCTAACGTGGTATAGAAGCAAGAGGTATGAAAAAAGTCTCATTTTCTGTTTTAAAGGATTTTTTTACATTTCTTTCTACACTCTTTTATTTTCTTGATATATTGATTTCATTCTTATTCAAGTCTCAACAAACTGACTAGCGCCATTAAAGTTTAAAAAAAATAAATAAATTTTAAAAAAATTCCATAATTTTTGCACGTTACTAAAAACATAAAATGGTTCTTAAGTTGTTTATTTGTTGCAAATGACAGAATAAACGTCACAAAAAATCAAGAATTGTTGCAGCCAAAAACGCACAATGTTAATGCATAGGGACTTACGTAGCATTTTCTAAAGTGAATTGAAGAAAAGGCCCCCGTCGAAAGAAGAATGCTAATTGCATTTTTTTTTTAAATAGAAGAATTACAATTTTAATTTGATAATTGCATTTTTGTAGCAGTAACCGAATTCCCACCTAACCATTTTCTGTGTGTAAATTCTTTACTTGATTCATATAAAATAAGTAATATAATTTTTGATTTGTAGCCTCTCACCTCAATTGCATTTTAATGAATACTATTTGGTTTCACACATATATATTTTTGTGAATATTCATTATTCATTACATGTGCCAGCAGGTGAGGCTGGTAAATATTTACTTACGATGATTGACACAAGATTAAATATCTCATAATTATTAATTGCATATTTATTAAAAGCTGTATTTATCTCGCATATAGGTTATAAATCATATATAATTTTAAACATTACTATGTACATTTAAATAAAAGTGTTGGATAGTAATTACAATTTAAATGTAAAATACCTTTATTACTTTTATTTTGTTGCCCATGGGCAACATTGGTTGTTTAACTGTTCACTACACAAATATTGTTTTTCTTATACATGAAATATTATATTGCAGTTTTACGTTTCAGTCTGCGTTACTCTAACCTAGTGCATATTTTTAAGGGTCAGATTCCTTAAATATTATCTGGCTGTCGAATTGGATTAGTATTATAAATCGAAATCCTACCAGTCTAATTATCTCACCAATAATGACTAAGTCAGGTTTTTATTGAAATCAACGATTAATTCCAAAGGCTTACTATTATGACACTGCATTCAGCACAATCTATCTGAATCACGTGGAATGATTGGAATAGTATAACGAATTTTTTCCTATACAGGTTAATCGGCGCAACTCACAACTGATTGTCGGCAGGTGGGTTGGGTTAATATTAAAGTCAATATTATTAATAATATTACAAGTCAACATGATAAAGGTCTGTTCACGTATCATACATAAAATTGCTATATTTCTACTGTCCTATGATAATGAAAACAAATAAAAAAAAATTAAAGCAACCCTTTTAATTTCTTTTAAATATTTAATGTATAACAAAAAAAAAAATCGATATAGGTTACATAATAATTGACAAAAAGTACGAAAGTTATAGTCAATCTACACTGACACTACGATCTCTTTCGTAAGAGAGTCTAAGTATAAGAAGAGATTAGAGAGTCTAAGATAAAAATTTGGAACACATAAGATTGGAGCTAAACTTATTTTTCGTTTTTGGGTAATTTAAAATTTTAATAAATTGTTACTTTAAAGCTGTTTGGTATTAATCCTTAATCTTAAAAAAGGTGCATTTAGTTTTACTTTAAGTAGTTTTTCTTTATAATTTGTATTACTCATACTAATTTTAAGTAATTTATTTGAATATGAAATTATGTTGTATGGCGCGAATTACAAATAAATCGTTTCACAAATACAAATTTGATTTTTCCCATCATAAAATATAAAGCGCGATTACTAGCAAGATTTCAATATATGTTTGTAAGATCTTACACAACGGGTGCGCACGGTTTTTAGCTGCTGGGCCACCACACAGACCATTAAAAATATTTGGAGGCCAAATTTTTGATGTGTAAAATCCAATTTCACAATACAATCACAAAAACAGCGTAACGGAAAATTGGTGTGTGGTATATGTAGGTGTATTTGTGTATTTAGTAAGCAGAACCACCGAGTTCGATGTCTGTTTAACAAAATCACAATTTTTTTTCGTTAATTTTAAATATGCAAGCTATTGACCGCTAGGTGTGCTGTGAGTTTAACATGTTCACAAACTTATAGAGTTGTTTTTTTTTTTAATATTCAAGTATATATTTGCTATTGACAGAAATTTTTTATTAAGCAGAACCGCTACGTGTACTGTGAGTTTATAAAGCTAAATACTAGGAAAACTTTGAAGAAGTCTAAAATAAACTTAGGCGTTTTTTTAATTACTACACCTTTTCCAATTGTATTTCAGAAAACATCAATTGAATATCAGAAAGTATCAATTGAATTATAGGAAACATTAATTGAATTTCAGAAAGTATCAATTTTCAGAAAATATCAATTGTGTTTCAGAAAGTATCAATTGTATTTCAAAAAACATCAATCGATTTTCAGAAAGTATCAATTTTGTTTTAGGAAACATCAATTGATTTTCAGAAAATATCAATTGACATCAATTGACTTTCAGAAAGTATCAATTGAATATCAGAAAACATTAATTTATTTTCACTAATAGTCAATTGTATTTCAGAAAGCATCAATTTGTATTCAGAAGGTATCATTTGTATTTGAGAAAATATCAATTTAGTTTCAGAAAATGTCAATTGAGTTTCAGAAATTATCAAATTATCAGAAACAATCAAATATATTTCGGCAATTATCAAATGTATTTTGTGAAAATATCAACTGTATTTCAGAAAACAAAAATGTATTTCAGAAATTATAAAACGTAATTCAGAAACCATCAAATATTTTGCAGAAAATTTTAAATGCATTTCAGAAAACATCAAATTTATTTCAGCAATTATTAAATGTATTTCAGAAAACATCAAATGTTTTCAGAAGACATAAAAAGTATTTCTGAAATTATCAAATGTATTTCAGTAAATATCAAATGTATTTGTATTTGTCAGCAAGCTAGAACAAATTGTTCCGCAAATTGTTGACATTAAAAATGAAATTGATACCTTAAAGCGATCTTTGGACAAGCAAGAAAATACTAAAGTCGCTAATGAGACACGAATTCACGGCATTCCATACTATGAAAATGAAAACTTACAGACTACATATATGAATATTTGTGAGACCATTAATGCAACTGTTCCAAATATAAGTAAAATAACTCGTCTTCAAAATTCTCGAAACAATAGTAAAAATGATAACGTTATTGATCCTACTATTGCCATAAAATTGTCATCAGCTCAGGAGAAAAATTATATTTTGAAGCAAGCTGCTGTTTTTCGTCGTAACTCCGAAGACCTTCTGCGCCTTTGTCATGCTGGTTTTGATTCTAATGAACCATTCTATATAAATGAAGCTCTAACCAGATTTAACCACAATCTTCTTAAGGAAGCAATTAAGTTAAAACGGGAAAAACTACTCTCATCAGTTTGCACTCGCCGTGGCCGTATTTATGTCAAACGCTCTAAGTCCGATAGCGCGTTTTGTGTGGAGAATGTGCGTTTTCTGGAGAATATCGAAACATCGAAAAACACACGTGACAACTTTCCAGTTTCTGTAGTAGAAAGGTTTCGCCAGTAATATTTTAAAATTTAAAACTGTAGTAATTATTTCCATAACCTATTTTTATTTTTATATTTTTTTTATACCTTTCCTTTTTATTTTAAATTTTTTGAGTATTTCTTATTTGATGTTGATATTTGCTTAATACTTTATTATGACTTCTTCTAATATTCGGTCGAGTTCCAAATACAATACTCATTCTATGATTCGTATAATTGGTAAACAAAAGGAAGGTTTAAAAATTTGTCACTTAAATGCTCAAAGTCTTTTTTGTAAATTTGATGAATTTCGATACATTTTTGAAAACTCAGGAATTGATGTAATTTGTATATCTGAAACATGGTTCAATCCGAATAAGATAAAAAACTTTCAGGTCAAAATAGACGGCTATGATTTATTTCGAGCTGATAGGAATACTGGTAAACGTGCTGGAGGCGTTGCAGTGTATGTCAAGAAACAATTACTTTCTCGATTTGTTTGCAAATCGATCGATGAAGAATATGATTTTGTATTTATTGAACCTCCTCGTGACGTAAGCAAATGTCTCATAGGTGTTTTATTTAGGCCTAATGATTCACTAGATATTTCTCCGGTTGTTAATATGTTAGATGAAAATTGTTTATCTTATAGTGATATTATTCTTTCTGGAGACCTAAATGGAAATTTGCTCATTGATTATGATCTAATTTCACTTTTCCAACCGATTGGGCTTATAGCTGTAAACACTACTATCCCCAATCACTTCACTTCAATGAGTAGTACCTTTTTTGACGTGTTCTTTGTCTCAGATATTAGAAAAGTTCTTTTGCATGACCAGTTTTCTTCTCCTAATTTTTCAAAACATGACGTCATTTATATGACCTTTAACCTTCCTTATTTTAAACATGAAAAACCAGAGCATATTACTTTCCGTGATTACAAGAATATTAACTATGATGCTCTTTTAAATGAAATTAATATAATCAATTGGACCAGTATCTACAGTAATCCTGATTTAAACCAACAGATATCCTTTTTTTATGAAGCTACCACATACTCATACGACAAATACGTACCGGTTAGAAAGAAAACTGTTAAATCTTCTACTAAGCCTTGGTTTAATCAAAATATTTGTGATTTAATAGTTAAAAGAAATTCTGCTTACGATAAGTGGAAAAGATATAAAACTACACAGTCAAATGAAATTTTTAAATCACTACGTAGATCTGTTACTAGGGAAGTAAAGTTAGCTAAGCAACGCTATTATAGTCGTGTATTTTCAGAGGCTATGGATACTAAAAATATGTGGAAAGAGAAAAAGAAAATTGGTTATAAAGATGAAAGTGAATCGGTAAATCTTTCCACTTTTGGACTAAATGAATTGAATAGACAATTTACCTCAAATGACTCAAGTCCTCTTCGTTCTGACTCTTATGCAAATCTACCAGATTGCAATCTGGATTCTTTATTTAGTTTTTCCTGCGTTAACCAGGAGGATGTTCTGGAAGCTTTTCTTTCCATAAAGTCAAAATCTATTGGTCTAGACGGTATGAATCCAATATTTATTAAAGCTATTTTACCACAGGTTTTACCCTATATCACTCATATTTTTAACACTATTTTTAAAAAATCTATTTTTCCTGATTTGTGGAAACGGGCAAAAGTAATTCCCTTGCCGAAATCTAATAAAGAATACAGGCCAATTTCCGTACTTCCTTTTCTTTCGAAAGTTTTCGAAAAAATTATGAGCAAACAAATGAATGAACATATATCCAATAATAATCTTTTATCATCTAAGCAAGCAGGAAAAGAGGGTGTATCACTACTTTAATTGATGTATCGGAAGATCTTCGTTATATCGTTGACAGTAGTAATATTGCTTTTTTGACTTTATTGGACCACTCTAAAGCTTTTGACTCAGTGGACCATGATATTATTGTTAAAAAGCTTAAACATATTTTTGGTTATTCTGAAACCTCCTCTAAATTGATTAGCTCTTACCTTCGGAATAGAGAGCAAGTAGTTTTCTCTAAAGACAAGTCGTCTACCTCTGCGTCTTTAAGTAGGGGTGTTCCGCAGGGGTCTATACTTGGCCCTCTTTTGTTTTCTATTTACATAAATGATCTACCACGCGTAATTAATTCATACCAAATGCACATGTACGCTGACGACGTTCAGTTATACACATCATATAACGTACGAGATGTGGAAAATTGTGTACAGAACCTGAATACTGAACTGAACCACGTATTTGAATGGGCTAGGTTGAATTGTCTTACCTTAAATCCGAAAAAATCTCAGTGCCTTGTTATTTTTAAAAAGATATATGATACCACTTGTCTTCCGAAAGTTAGTATTAATGGAGTGGATATCGCCTACGTTGCGAATGCTAAAAACCTTGGAATGATTTTTAATAATACCCTAACGTGGAATGATCAAATTAACAAAGCTTCTGGAAAAGTTTATAGTATTCTCCGTAGTCTTTGGTCTTCTCAGCACTTCACACCGCAGAAAATTAGATTTGTTCTTGCAAAATCGTTTATCTTACCTACGCTTTTATATGGTTGTGAATTGTTGTCAAGTTGTGATAATGCAGACATGGGTAAACTTACACGCGTCTTTAAAAGTGTAGTTAGATATGTTTACGGTTTACGCAAATATGATAGTATCTCCGCTTTTCTAAATAAAATTTATGGCATTTCATTTGAAGACTATCTTAAATTTAGAACTTTACTTATGGTTCATAAAATTATTTTCACTAAAGAACCCGTTCAACTTTTCGAGCGATTACTATTTACAAGATCTAACCGTAATAACTGTCTTGTACCAATATTGTACAATAGACTAATATCCGAAAGACACTTTTTTGTAAATGGCATACGTATTTGGAACTCGTTACATACTTTAAATAATCAACTTCACAAAATATCAAAAACAACATCATTTAAGAAAGAACTATTTAAACTTTTTCTCAATTGATTTTTAATACTTCATTTTAATTTTTTTAGTTAATTTAATTTTAATTTCTATATAATTTTTACCTGCTGTGCAGGATATTTTTACACTTTATTTTTACATTTTTATTTTATTTTTAATATATTTTATATTATATTTTATCTTATATTATTCTTCTAATTTTAATTATAAATTAAACTAACATACATTCTTCTTATTGAAAATTAATTTGTTATGACTAATGTTGTTTTATAAGATTTTAAATCTTGTTACATTAGGATTTTCATTAATAAAAATTAATAATAATTAATAATAATATTTCAGAAAACATCAAATGTATTTCAGAAAACATCAAATGTATTTCAGAAATTATTAAATTTACTTCAGAAAATATGAAATGAATTTCAGAAAATATCAATTGAGTCTCAGAAAAATAGTCAGAACGCTATATACATACATACATATTTTTTTAAGTATTACACTGGGTTTGTAATATTTCTTGAAAACTACATATCGTCACCTAAAATGCAAAAGGCCGTAACTAATATTTTTATTTTTTACAGCAGAAGCAAAAAACATTATAAAACAAAAACTACTTTAAACTTAGTACCCAAATTTTAATCAAGCTGAAAAATAAAGATGGATTTTTATTTATGAAAGCAAACTTATGGTAAAATAGTAGTTTTTAATAAAAGGCCGCAACTACAATACGATATAAACGATATAAACGTGTTTTTTTTTCAAAATGATGGTTTCAAAATCGGTCAAAAGTCTATCCTGGTGTTTGTATTGTAGCTGATTCACAAAAGAAGTCCTCATCTTCTTTCGATTAAAAGGGCGCCCTTGATAGTTTGTTTTCCAGTACATAACAGATAAGTCCAAATATTGCTAAACATTTTCTGCGACTCCAAATCACTAATAGAAAAAATAATATTTTTTTGGTATTGTAGGGTAAACTACTTTTTAATTCTGAATTTCAATAGATATTTTCTGAAATTCAATTGATATTTTCTGAAATACATTTGATAATTTCTGAAATACATTTGATGTTTACTGAAATATATTTGATTCTTTCTAAAATACATTTGATGTTTTCTGAAATACATTTGATACTTTCTGAAATACAATTGGAAAAGATGTAGGTAGATGTTTACACATCTCCTCTGTGATCGGACTCACATTGATTTTTTTTAAACCAATTTTTCTCGTTTCTATTTGCAAGTCCTATATTAGGCATATTTATAAAAAAAAATCGAGAAAATTGGATTTGCCTATATTTCATATCAAAACACCAAACTTAATAAGTAATTCTATTTTTTTTTTTATTTTTAACGTTTTTCTTTTTATTTACCTATTTAATTTTTAATGTTTTTTTATTATTTTTTTTTTTGTGAATTTTGTATTCTTAAAATATCGCACCTGTACCTCTTAAGTGAGTCAACTCAAAATTTACAAATATTCAGTAGAGGCAAAAAACGTTTTTTTTTTAATATTTACTATAAAATTGAAAAACAGGTGTTTCGTTGTAAGGAATTGTGAATAATACATATGTATCAACAGTAGTTGTTTTTGCGATTTTCAGTGATCATCAAAAATAACAAGTTTTTTGGGTGCAACTCAAAATAAGTCTTTTAAGTGGATTCAAAAGAAGCTACTCTTATAACACAAAGAGGGTCACAACTGTATTTTATTTACGAAAGACTACACCTTTTCCAATTGTATTTCAGAAAACATCAATTGAATTTCAGAAATTATCAATTGTGTTTCAGAAAATATCAATTGTATTTCAGAAAACATCAATTGAATTTCAGAAAGTATCAATTGTATTTCAGAAAGAATCAATTGTATTTCAGAAAACATCAATTGAATTTCAGAAAATATCATTTGATTTTCAGAAATAATCAATTGTATTTCAGAAAACATCAATTGAATTTCAGAAAGTATCAATTGTATTTCAGAAAGAATCAATTGTATTTCAGAAAGTATCAAATGTATTTCAGAAAACATCAAATGTGTTTTAAAAATTGTCAAACGTGTTTCAGAAAATATCAAATGTATTTCAGAAAACATCAAATGTATTTCAGAAATTATCAAATGCATTTCAGATAATATCAATTGAATTTCAGAAAACATCAATTGAATTTCAGAAAAATAGTCAGAACGCTATACAAAAACATATTTTCTTGTAAACTATAAACATGTTTTTTCAATACTATGACTACAAAATGGGGCATCGATCTTTTTTTTTTTGAAGCTGATTAAAAAATGAATTCCTCAACTTCTTACCATTAAGAGTCTGCCCTTGATAGCTTATTTTTCAGTGCGTAAAAAATAAGCCCAAATATTGGCAAACATTTTCTGTGACACAAAATCTTTCACAGAAACAATAATAACTTTTTGATATTGTAATTTACTTTTTAATTCTGAAATTCAATTGATATTTTCTGAAATTCAATTGATATTTTCTGATATACATTTGACCATTTCTGAAATACATTTGATGTTTTCTGAAATACATTTTATAGTTTCTGAAATACAGTTGATACTTTCTGAAATTCAATTGATACTTTCTGAAATTCAATTGATGTTTTCTGAAATACAATTGATACTTTTTGAAAATCAATTGATATTTTCTGAAATGCAATTGGAAAAGGTGTAGAAAAATCGATGTAAAATTTTTACAGTGGAGAGATATGACCACTGTGTATCGTTTTCTTGCATAAAACGAAAATTGAAGAATTTTGAGTTGACTCACTTTAGAGGTGCATGTGCGATATGTAAGTATTGCACTGGTCGCAAAAAATTTTTTCTTTACTTGATAAATATAAGCTGTCTCAAATATGATATTTTCTGTCATAAATACGGTGCCTATTGGGGCCCAAAGTACCTGAAGTGTGTTTGTATGGGGAAAATATAACCATTTTTTTTGCTTGCAGATTTTACGAAAATTTCGTTCTACAGTTTAAGTTTTTCAACAAGTTGTTATATGAATCGCTTTCAGCGTTAAATTGTCTTTTCAAAAAGCTATATAACTACAAAATCAAATAAAATCTCGCCAAGAAATAGCAAATAACCCAGACCACTTTTGTGTCAAAAAGCACTAGGTCATGAAATTTGATGGCACTTTTTTCAACTTTAAGAAATTGACTAAAGCCAAATTTTTTTTTTCTTTGATCTCTATACTTATAAGCAGTCAGATGTGAATTATTGCTTTATGAACGCGTTGTTAATCTATTGCGCAATGAGACCGTAAAAGGGTAATTTTTTTGATAAAGTTTTGAAAATTCATTTTTCAAATTTTAAAGAATTTTCTTAAACAAAATTTAAAAAAAAACGATCTGGCACCTTAAGGTTTTGTTAAATGCATGTTAAGGTTGAATTGTGTGAATTTGTAGGTAAATTCCATTGCTAAAATTTTTTTTTTTTTTTGCAATGATTTATTTTTTATGGACTTCGTGAAAAATTAGATTTTTAGTAAATGAAATCTTTCTAAAAACTTTGTCTCAAAAATTAATCAGTTTTCTACTTTTAAATATTATACTTTATCTTAGTAGCCTAGGGTTTCGGAAAAAAATAGTATGACCCCATTAACCCATTTGGACTTGGGGTCACATATGTCCCCAAGCTAATAAAAGACAATTTATTCAAAATATTCAAATATTTTGTAAGTGCTCTTGAATTTTTAGATGTGATGCTTAAAATATAATAACCAATTATGCATGTGTTCCGTGCTAAAAATGTGGGATAAATCCGAGGCCGGTAACCTATTATTTGCCAAGGCCAGCTTTGTATTTTTAAGTAAAGATTACCGAAAAAGTATTTTTCTTTTAACTCGATGAAACCACTATTTCTAATTTAAGAAATATAATTCACGACCTTGCCAATATGTTTCAAGACGCTGAAAACGTGCAAATGAGTTGTCGTTTAAATCTCTTTTAAAAAGTTCTAATTTTTTCTGAAATACAAAAATATTATTAAGCAAATAGTCGATATGATTGCCTTTTCCTTGAAGAGATGTATTTAAATTACTTAACTGCTCCATTATATCTGTGAAAAACATTAAATCTTGAACCCATTTAGGGTCCTCTAGCTGGGGGATATGACTGTTCTTTAAGGAAAGTTAAAAGTTAAAAAAGTAGTATTTTCATAATTCTTTTTTGAAGATATGAATAATGTTGGGTTATTTATTTCATAGAAGAGAAGTTAACGTACAGTAAAAGTAAACTTGATTGTCCACGCAGAACTTTCCTCAAACCCAACGAATTTGCCAAGAGAAGTTAACGTACAGTAATGCCAAAATAGGCCAAGATAAGTTAACGTACAGTAAAAGTGAAGTTGATTCTCCACGCATAACTTTCCTCAAACCCAACGAATTTAAGCAGCTAATAGCTCAAAAGAAGGAGTGTTCTTAGACCTATGTCAACAGCCTACGTTAATTAGAACTCTAGTTATAGAGGTTTGAGAGAAGAAAAATATTGAAAAAAAATCTTGAATGCAAACTTTATTCATAAATTCTTTAAATATATAACATTATAGCATAACATTTGAAAATTGAGAAAATTTTAAATTAAAAATTTTAATAAATAAGTCCGTGAGCGCGAATCTCCGGAGGCGTTGTTGTTTTGTGGGGAACATCATAACTCGTTAGCGGATCATATGAAATAAAAAAATCGAAATGAGTTTAAAAGGTGACATGTTTCCCGAGGTAACCACAAAGAGTTTTCTTAATTTTTTTTATTTTTGACAGCATTTTGAAGTGACAAACACAATTTTTGTATAAAATTTGTTGTTAAAAAATAGGGGGAAAAAAGAAAAATAAAAAAAAATTCTTCGTGGTTACCTGAGTATTTATTTGTAGATATATTTTGTAAACTTTCAAAAGAATCGGTCAAGTAGATTTATAGATATGGTGTTCACGGACTTCGACCATTTATTTGCGAGAAAATCGATTTAAAGTTTTTTAAAAACTGATTTATATACGATATACCGTATGAGGCCGGTCGCTGGAAACGCTATATCCTCTTAAGTTTTGCTCTGATTTACTTGAAATTTTGACACAACACTCTCGACATATTGTACATTCAGAAAGAGAAATGCAAAAAAAAAGGTTTTAAAACCTTACCACCCTTAACTATAAAAATTTTGTGTATGATTTGCCAAATGGACAAACGTTATTACTGCATAACTGGTTGAAAGCCATCTGACAAAACAGTAACAGCTGTTGGCTGATGGTATAAATTAAGATCATACACAAAGTTTCTAAACTGTCTGTCTATGCCAATAAAGGAATGATAGAGCCAAATGTTGACTTAATATCAATAGCTCTTGTTATATCTTCCAAAGCAACTAAATCTAGGAACTCTTCTTGTACAATAGCACCTTCTTTTAAAAATCCAATATATATTGCTAACTGCGGATGATCTGTATTGTCAGTGGATTCATCAAATCCTAAACTAAATCCAACATATTCCCTTATATCAGAGTGTGTGGATTTTGTTAAATGATTGTGGATATCTGGAATTTAACGTGATATTGTATCTCATGATGTTGGAATATTAGAAACAGATTTTAACACTTTATCATTGATTGGATCAAGCAATGATATCTTATCAATTATAGTTTTTAAATTAAATAGCCTTCTGTATAAGGCCGCTTGACTTTAGCAATGTTCCAAGGTATTTTAAAATTGGCTTCTAATTCAGATTTACTTTGTACGGTGATTTTTTTTTTCATTTGGGACGTTTGTTATTCACTTGACAACTTTTGATGGTTTAATTTTTCGGTACGATATTTTGTATTTAAAGGATATTTTTTTTTGGATAGTCACTATGTACCGATTCGTGACACCACTATATTCTTTTGATAGGTTATGGTCCTCTAAAAACAAAAAAGGCTAAATTGAAAATTATATATATGTGACCCTGCATACGAAAACCCATCTAGTGTATCAAAACAAGTTTTTGATTAAAATGCAATTAAAGTTCCCCATCTGTGTTTAACAGAAAGTGAGTTTTCATAATTTTTTTTTTTACTAAGTTCTTGTGATAATTAAAATAAGAAAAGAATAAATTGTTTTGCATATATCGTAGATTCTTGAGACAATTAAAAAAAGAAAAGAATAAATTGATTCTTTTGAGATCGAAATAATCTATATATATAAAATTCATTTTCTGTTTGTTTGTTTGACCGCTTTACAAATTTTTATTTTTCAACGAATTTCTCTGAAATTTGGTACACGCGATCAATATACCCAAGAAAAGGTTTCCATAGGCTTCTTACCAGCCACGCCTACTTTTACGCCCACTTTTTAAAAATTTTTTTAAGGTTTTCGCTCGAATTACTTCACAATATTCTCATATCCCAGGCGAGGTCGTCATATATTTTTATTGGCCACGTCCACTTTTCTTAATTTTCTATATACGCTTTTAGTGTATGTTATACATATTTTTAATAGAATTTCGTAACAATCTGTGTATAAATCTCTTAGCTTACTACTCTTGAGTTTACGCCATTATGAAAAAATATTTTAAATCAACCTATTTGAGTTGTAACACCCCAAAACTAGTGCAGATTTATTTCATGGGTTGCCAGACACAGGTTGGCTACCGCTGTAGGATTACTCCGATGATGTTAATTTATACAAATATTTCCATCTCACCTTTTTAACTACATTCGAAAACAATATATTACATTTATTTCCATCTCGCCTTTTGGCTACATTGGAAAGCAACCTATTACAGATATTTCCATTTCATCTTTTTCACTATATAAATGAATTGTAAAGGCGGAAAAAGAACTATTTGAAATTGTGACTTACACAAGAAAGCATATAATAAAGGCCGTACTACCTCAAATGCAAAAAGACTTAGACTAAACAGAACTCTAGAGAACCCGATCAGACCCAAATTCATATAGAGTCTCAACGAGTTAAACAACCTGGGTCGAGAAATACTGAAACACCTGAGAAAACCCAATAATGTCTTGAAGCGCAAAGATCAAGACAAGCTGGTGCCAAGGAATGTGAAACTCCTGAAATGACTGTAATAACCCTACCATAAAACTTTGTAAGTTGGTTCTTCATTGAAAGATATGGTACAAAAAGTTTTTGCTAACAATACGTACATAAGAGGACAATCACTTACGTTAGCAGGTAGTAACTTAGAATCTCCCTGTTTTTCTCATAGAAAATTTTATGTTGACACTCCAGAGTTGGGAGCCAGCACAACCTTTTTGTATATGAGGCGGAAGGAAAAACCAGAAATGTTGACACCATACACTCAAAATATACCATGCAGAAACATAGTTAGTTGTAGTTGTAATCAGGCGCTGAGTACTTGGTCCCCAATGAACATATCCCCGAAAAAAATGGACTTATGCCCTAAAAAATTTAGGAATAATTTCGCGATGAACAAATTCACCAAATTGTTTTAAAAAAATGTCCCAAAAAGAAAGGAACACATTCCCCATACTGCTTTCAATATCTTCCCTGCAATAAACGTATTTAAAATCTTTGCAATAGCATCATTTCGGAATATCGGCATAATCTGAAAAATATAATGTGGCAATTAAAATAGGTTGACAACAATTTCGCGGCAGCACAGGCGTGGCTGCCAAACGAGTGGACGCGGACGCGACTCGCTCGCGGAACACAGCTCAGTGAAAAGCTTATGATAAATTTTATTTACGTATGTGCAATAATTACTATACACGTAGTATAAGCAGCTGCTTATAGGAACCTTGCGGAACAATTTGAAACGTCAAATTAATTTTCTATTTTTGAAACTTCTATAAAATTGACATCTCTGCTCAATGATGATCACTTATTGAATGAAGTAATTAAATTTTGAAAAGTCCTGATAATTTGCAAGCGATTCCGTTATATTTGATGTTTAAAAAATAAATAAACTTAAAAAAAAAAAAAAAATAAGGCGGTTTCGCAGCTTATTTTTGAAGCATTTTTGCTGTAGCGTCTTTTAAAAAAACTTCTAAATCAAAAAATCAAAAAACTTTAGATTGAAACAAAAAATGAGTTTACTCCCCAAAAAATGTAAACATTGGGGAATTTTTACATCATAAACAAATTCCCTTATCCCATACAAATTTTTGGGGAGAAAGTTCATTTTTTTGGGGAATTTCTTCATTGGGGACTAAATATTCAGCGCATGATAAGCATAGTGAACCATTTTTCAAGTCAAAAGAATTTGAATCCCGGGCAAGACCGGTAAAAACAGCAAGTTATTTAATATTTTAATACATTAATAAAAACACCGAAAATTGGATAGTAAAAAAATTGCACGCACTAGAGTAGTTACCGAACTCAACTGTCACGTAACCGGAATGTCCCAATCTATTGAAAATAGATTTTTGCTACGTTTGTACGTGACATTTGTGAACAGCTGATAAAGTTTGGTTAATGTTGGTTCGTTTTTTACGTTCTATAATTGCACCAAATGTCATCGTTACATTTACGGTACAGATACATTTTAATAATGTGCGACTAACTAGGCCTTAAGTGGGATTTAACTATTTGATATACTTGCATTTCTATATTACTTTCCGATGTTTTTGAGACCTGGGAGTGGTTTTATATGAAAACTAAACGTTCTTTACATACAAATTCAAAAAAAAAAAAAAAAAAATTCATGAAATTCAACACACTATGTGCGCTTTCTCAAGCAGGGTCACATATAAGTTTTTTTCTAATAAACAATTTTCTAAATTATGGTAGGATGCTCCACCGATTTTATCATAACTTGAGAACATTGAAAACACCTTGACCAATTTTATTATAAAGAATATTAAAAAAATGTTATTTATTTATTTATTTAATTCGATTTCCTGTGCAACAAGATAGAGTCTTATATTTAAAGTACAGGAACGTATTAGGTTACAAAGAAAACATTTTCCAATATTAACTATTAACATAACATTTTTAGTATAATATAACAATATTGATAAAAAAAAAAATAGACTATTTAAAAAAGTCAAATAAAAAAGTTTTGAAAATTTTAGCATTGCTGTTTTGTTGTTGACTTGTGGAAGATTGTTCCAAAGACGAGCGGCATGTACATAAAACTGCCATTCAGATACTAGGCATTGAGGCCTTGGAATTACAATATTTCGGTTTCTTGGCGATTGGATAAAACGGATTTTGTCAAATATATAAAGGGTCCGCCATCTAACGTTTTTTTTTTCAACTAGTGCTTATTTCGTGAACGGTAACACTTAGCTCATGTCTGATTTGACAGATAATTAGTTTTATCCTTCCGCTGTACGAATATGGTTATGTATACGCTTGAACAACGCTGGGAAATATTACGACATTACTTTGAAAATCATGGTAATGTTGCAGAATGTGTGCGAAAATTGCGTACGTATTTTGGAAGAAGAGAAGCACCGTCAGCTCCGTATGTTCGTTATCTTGTGAAAAAAGTAAAAGAAACTGGCATCCTCATCGATAAACCAGAGCGTGAAAAGCCAAAAACAGTGCGTACACCCGAGAATATTGCTGTTGTGGCAGAAAGTGTGCGTTAAGCGCCATCAACATCAAAAAGACCTTGGTATGACGCCATACAAAGTCCAATTGGTTCAGGAGTTGAAGCCAGCTGACCATCCAATGCGTTTTCGCTTCGCTAAGTGGGCCTGCGATCGACTTACAGAAGATGCCGATTTTGCCAAAAAAAAAAAATCATCTTTTCTGATGAAGCTCATTTTGATCTTGGCGGGTATGTAAACAAGCAAAATTGTCGCATTTGGGGCACAAAAAACCCGCACGCATACATTGAAAAACTGTTTGGTGTGGATTTTGGTCCAGAGGCATAATTGGGCCATTTTTCTTCGAAAATGAGCAAGGAATGGCCGTTACAGTCAATGGCGATCGTTATCGGGCCATGTTGAACGAAATTTTGTTCACAAAAATTGAAGAGGAGGATACTGGCAACATTTGGTTTCAACAGGACGGCGATACGTGCCTCACAGCCGAAGCTACACTTGATGTTTTGCGCCCTGTTTTTGAAGATCGCATTATCAGCCGCAGAGCTGATGTCGTTTGGCCACCTCGGAGCTGCGATTTGACACCGTTGGACTATTATTTGTGGGGTGCCCTTAAAGATAAGTGTTACGCCAACAAGCCAGAGACAATTGACGCTTTAAAGGACAATATTCGTGAAGCCATTGGTGAAATACAGCTGCACACAATCGATAATGTGCTTAAACAGTGGACCGATCATGTAGGCTACTGGGCCAGCCGAGGCAGCCATTTGAATGAAATTATTTTCCACTATTAACCGGAAGGATTGTACTTTGAAATAAAAAAAATAGATTTGAGACAATATTCAGTAGTTTTTTTTTTTTTTTTTTTATAGTATTTTCAAAAAAAAAAAAAAGTTATTTGGCGGACCCTTTATTTGGGTGTTTGTCTTTTTTTTATTTTATGCAAAAATGTAAGAGTGCGAATTTTCAAGAGATTATCAAGAGAGACCCCGTAAAGATTACTGGAAACAGAGGAAACAAGATCAAATCTTCTCAGTCCATACACATATCTTATAACTTTATTAAACAAGACATTTAGTTTCCTATTACTAACTGTATCACAGCTTCCAAACAGCTCACACCCATACAACAGGGAAGGAATCAGATACGTCTTGGCAAGTAAGGCCCTTATTCTTAAAGAGGTGAAATACTGTGTGGACCAGGCAGCTCGTAGTTTTGTATAAGTTTCACCAACCAGTGAATTTATATGATCAATCCATGTCAAATTGCTATTGAAAGTTATACCTAGATTTTTCGCCGTATTAACAATTTCAATTTTCTGGCCATTTAAAGCAATGTCTTCAGTAATGGTGTGATTTAAACTTTTTTTCGTATAACAATGCAGTTAGATTTCTGTGGATTCAAACAGAGTCCGTTAGCATTAGCCCATAGGTAGATTCTGTTTAAGTCGTCATTTAGAAGGGTTATGTCTGAAGCAATGTTCTGAACTAGGCTACTTAAAGTGAGTTGCACGTCATCTGCGTATAAATATATCTTACAATTGGGGAGTTGTTTTGGCAAATCATTTGCGAACAAAGAAAATAAAATTGGACCTAAAATAGAGCCCTGAGGCACTCCCCTAGTAAGGGATAATCTATCTGACCATACACCGTTTATAAATACTGATTGTGTGCAGTTCGAAAGATATGATGATATAATTGGTTGATGTATCCGTAAATCTAAAAAAGTGTTTCAGTTTTCCAAGGAGTATATCACGGTCTACCGTAGCGAAGGCATTAGAACCGTCTAGAAGCACTAGAGCCGTAACGCAGCTATGGCTCTGACGAAAACCAGATTGCGTACTGCAAAGCAAATTATGTGTATTGACATATGAAATCATTTGTTTATACAACAGTTTTTCCAAGACTTTCGATAGAAAACACAATATGGCAATAGGTCTGAATTCTCCATTTGACTTAGGTAAGGGCACAATTTTTGCATGTTTCCAGTTTAGCGGGTACATACAAGACATTATAATAATATTAAACAGATGAGTAACATACGGCAAAATCAGGGCTAGAAGTAATCTTATAAATTTTGGGTGTAAGTTATCACTGCCCATTGCATTTGATTTTATTAAAGAGCACATTGAAATAACGTCATTTTGAGTTACGCAAGAAAATTGAAAATGTTCGCTGAATATCCTGTTATCTGTATTTAAGGTGTATGAGGAAAAATTTTAAAAAGTGGAATTTGCTTTAATTACAGATGCGTTGGTAAACGTTCTGTTAAGCATATTTGCATCTACTTGGCAAGCAATGTTGTTGTTCGCATTACCAATTCCTATTTCGCGAATTGTATTCCAAGTCTGTCGAGAACTGATCGCAGTGCTAAACCGTTTGGAATAATATTCGGTTTTAGCATATCTGATATGTCTATTAACATTTTTCCTGGCAATGGAATATTGTATTTTAAGCTCAGATGTTTTAAATCTCCTCCACCTGGCATATGCAAAATCCCTTTGGTGTATAGCATTCCTAACAGCATTTGAAAACCAGGGTTTTTGTCTATGTATCTTTGTGTTTCAGTGGTACAGATAAATCAAAAAGGTGTTGAATATTGTGCTCCAAAAATGATGATTGCTCATCAACGGAAGACATAAAATAGATGTCACTCCAAGCAATTATATTATATTAATTTTTATAATATAATAACAAAATCTGCCAAGAGAAGTTAACGTACAGTAATGCCAAAATGTGCCAAGAGAAGTTAACGTACAGTAAAAGTAAAGTTGATGGTCCACGCATAACTTTCCTCAAACCCAACGAATTTAAGCAGTTAATAGCTCAAAAGAAGGAGCTTGATCCACTGAGTGTTCTTAGACCTATATCAACAGCCTACGTTAATTAGAACTCTAGTTACCGAGGTTTGAGATAAGAAAAATATTGAAAAAAATCTTGAATGCAAAGTTTATTCATAAATTCTTATAATATATAAGATGATTAAAATCTAAGTGTTTAAAGTCACGATAACTGAAAAACTGATTACTTGTTGAACTTGAAAGTTATATGTTAGAAAGATCAGATCATGTTTAGAAAATCATGGAGCTGAAATCTGATCATACAGAATTATATTCGCGGTGTTAGACACAAAGAAAAGGTCAATCAGCGTGCTTGATGTAGATGTATGGTGTGTTGGATTTTTCATATTTACTGGAAAAAGACCAAGCGATAACATATTATCAGGGAGGGTCGTCTCCATTAAGATATTTGAATTAAAATCAGCAGTAATGACTATATCATCATACTCTGAGGCGAGATTCTCAAGCGTAGAATACAAAAAGGTCAAAGGTATTCTCTTATTTTGCCTATAAACGCAACCCAGTAATAACCTTTTGCCAAATGATAAAACTTCAATGAAAATAAACTCAACTACTTGCCCAATTGAACTATTAGATGACTTACAGCAAATTTTGCAGGAAGTACTATTTTTCACAAATATCGCAACACCACCACCATGACTTCCTCTATCAGATCTAAAAATCTTGTAACTAGAAGGACATATAAGACTATCAGGGGTTGATGGTACTAGCCATGTTTCCGAAACACAAATAATATCAATGTCGGAGTTCACAAAAACTAATTTAATTCATCTTCTTTATTGTTCAAGCTTTGAGCATTTATGTGTACGATTTTAAAACCTTTTTTGTGCTTAGCCAAGATTCTGACCATATGCATTGTCAAGTCTTTGGTTCTTCCACGTTCGTCATTTTTAAAAACCATGAAAGCTTATATTTAAATGTGCAATGCTAAAAGAAACAAGTTATACAAAAGTCAGCTAAATATAAGATAACATTCAGAAAATTAAAAAAATTTAAAAAATAACCAATATTGGAAATCAGATTAAAATTTCCTCAAAGTTATGCTCATTTTAACTTTATATATGCTCAAAATTTTCGAAGTTATTCAGAATTAAGTGATAAAATTTTATTCCGCAAAATTTAAACATTTTTATTTTTAAAAATTCATAAAAAGTCGAAAATTGCAAAACATGAAATATTTTTGTCATAAAACTACAGGCAAATCTATAGGCAAATGTTGGTTTTATTCTTAATAAAATGAAGGTCACTGGTTTTAACGTAAAATTGTAAATTTTTATTTAGTTTGGTTACATTTCATAAATTAGTTTTACAAAGTTAAATGAATGATCTAAAAATGAGTTAGACTTTTCATTTGTCCACTCTGAACTTCAGATTTTGATTCACCTATAAGGAACCAAATAAAATTTCCCATCATATTTTAGTTCCATAATCCCTGATAACGATGCAGAATGGGTTTAAGTTGTTATTGAAATCATTGACCATACTCGTCGCTATCAAATGTTAACCGAATAACCGAGTTCTGAGTTGCCTGCAATTGCAATTATATTTTCTCAACAGTAAATATATTATCACAATAGAAAATGGTTAGCTGCTATAAAATTTCTATTGATACAAACGAAAATTCAGTTGTTAAGTTTTAGAACAATTCGGTTTTGTGAATTATTTTTCTGTGTCAATACAAAAGAAAATTATTACAATTATTTGTATTTACTGATATTTGAACATTTGTTGTGTAAATAACGAATGATTGCTTCAAAGTAGTTTTCGGATTCGAGGACCATTGAAAACGCCTTCAGAAATATTTCCCATAGAAGGATTTGTGAATATTTGTTTTTATATAAGCAAACACTTCACTACACACAGAGAACGGATTCGTTGTGGCAACCGAATTTGTTGCCAACAGAATTTTTGTAGTCCCATGTATAATTAGATTATTCTACCTAATGTGATTACTGTATTATATTTTCATAACTACCGTATTAGGTATTCAGGCAATTGAATTTTTACATAAATTTGATTGTATTAATTGCAAAATATTGTTGTAGTAATGGAATTTAGAGTTTAGATTTATCAGGGTAACCAATTTTAAAAGTTGCCCCTGTAATTATAAGCATATGCTTTTTTTATTGCTCTTATTTTGCTTTAGTTTTTTTTGCTTTAGTTTAGTTTTAAATTAGAGAAATTAATATTAATAACATGGCAAAAAATATGTAGCATGACTCAATAATTTTAGTAACACAGGCGAGTTTTTACTAATACATTATTTTTCTCGTTTTCATTTAGGTTTTTATTCACATATGTCTTTGAAACGTCCTATATGTCATAAAATAAAACAGAACTTATGCAATAGCAATGAAAATATATAAAACAAATATAAAGTCATATACCATGTTATGATCCAAATAAGATCATCGTTTTACTGTAGATAAATCCAGTTAGAATGGTTGATACTGTCGCCGGCACCGAAAAACTATTCTAATGTAGCTTTATTCTTTATGGAAAACTTTTGTGGCGTGTACGAATATAATCTCCAGTATTCAGTTGCTAACTCCACCAGTAGAGGTAGTTGTATAAGGATCCCAATGCTAAAGGATATGGCTAGACAATTTATTATTTGATAATGGCGTCAAATATTTTCAAGGTTAATTCACATTTTTCTTTGCATATGAAGCTTCTGTAAGACTAGATAGAAAACAATTTGTAATTGATGCTACTGATGCTACTAAATAAAAAATCTTGTTATACCCTCCACTCCAGTGTGCAGAGGGTATATATAAGTTTGTGATTCCGTTTGTAATAATTAGAAAAAAAAATTTGGACCCCATAAAATATATATATTTGTGATCCTTATAACAACCGGAGTTGATATAGCGATGTCCGTCTGTCCGTCTGTCCGTCTGTCCGTCTGTCCGTCTGTCCGTCTGTGGAAATCACGATGACGGCATCAATCGGGCAGCTAGGGTGCTCGTTGGTATAAAAAATGATTCATTAACATCCTGAAAAGTTTGCTATTTAAAATCGTCCAAATCGGTCGATTAGGGCCCGAGATTTGAATGAAGAACTAAAAAAATTCTTGAAAAAATATAATTTTCTATGTTGTTCTTGTCACGATCACGCCCTCAATAGGATAGCTAGGGTGATAATTTTTAGTGAGAATGATTCACCAAATTCATGGAAAGATTTCTACTTCAAAAATCATTAAAATCGGTGGAACAGCTCCAGGTAAATCTATGAAAAATTAAAAAAAAAATTAAAAACATGATGTTTCCATATTGTTCCTGTTGTTATTCTAAATGTTGCATTGTTGTCATAGCTGGACTTGTTGTTTTTGTGGTCGTTGTGGTAATAATATAATAAAAACAAACCCTTTGTACATTTTTTTGTGAACTCTGGTAGAAAATTTTAAAAGTTTCCATTGTTTTGGCATCACTAAAAAAATTTGTTAGATAATTTCTGTCATTGCCACGAGCCTGCATGCAAAATTTCAGATCGATTGGCTCACGGGAAAGGGGCTAAAAATCGATCCAAAATTTTGTCGACAAGCAGACACTACCAGTTAATATAAAGGCAGTAAATAAAGGGAGTAAAAGTTCACCAATAATTTAAAAAACAAATTTTTATGTATTAATTTATTTAAAGAAAAAAATAATTAAATGAAATAGTAATAATAATAAAAAAAAAAATAATATACAATACAAAAAAAAAAGAATATATAAATAAAATAAAATAAAGATAAATGCATTCATAGCATTATAATACATATAAAAGGTCAATGTTTTCTAACCGTAACCGTAACGAGTCAGTTGTTTTTTTTTTTACATGAAAATCATTTAAAACAGTTACCGAACGTAACCGGAACGTTCCAATACTTTTCATGTGAAAAAAAGGCTGACACGTTACGTAACAGTTACATGTCGCTAACTTGTTCTTTACACAGGCTACTGCTTTTGCAGCCAACTTCAAGTCTATTTATATAGTTTCGTAAGCATAACTGATAAAATTGTTTCTATTATTTTTTGCTGTAAGTAATAAATTATAAATATACTGAATTTGCAAACTAAAATGGATACATATATTGGAGGTGCTTTAATACAAAAGAGTTAACGAAACAAAATCAAAAAAAAAAACAACTCTACAACATCAACAATGGCAGTCATATGTTCTTCAAATAGAAAAAAAAACTGCAAGTGTGTTTTGTTGGCTACAAAACAAAAATAGTGTTGACAGTATAACAAAATATGTAAAAGAAGTTATTGCTATGAAATATTTTATTTTGTTTAAAAAAAAAATCGCAAAATGAAAGGCTATAATTCCATTAATAATCAAAAGGCGTTAAACTAATTTATTTATTTTTACGTTGTACTAATGCATTTTAAATAAGTAAAAGTAATTGTATATTTAAATAAAAATGCATTTGTATTATATGTTGCTGTCGTATTCAGAAAAATCAAATAGCTGACTATACGACTACAAATGCTGCTGCCAGCAGTCGTCTATGTGTTTCATTCATGATGTTGCATTTTTTTGCGAGCAATACTTACATATATTCTAAATAAAGAAATAATAGTTCTTTTCATACTGCGAAATCTATACAAATATATGTACAAATACTATATGTCAAATTTCAAATTTGCAATAATTGATACATTTTTGAAAGAAAATTGTATAATATGAAATGTCTTTAATTTATTTCATAGAAAACAATTTTTTGAGGTGCGTGGATTTTCCATATTTACTGTTTTACTATTTTCGTAATGAGGTTAAATGAGTTAAAAAGAATTTAAAATATTTGAAAATATTAGGTGAGGATCCTCAAGATGTAATATACGATCGGTCTAAAACTTTTCACTTAGAGCCACAGTTAAATTCGAAACAACAAAAACCCATATATTTTGTGCATAAAGTTTAATATTAAATGTGCTTTTCTAAAATGCCTATATATTTTTTCTCATTCATTTCTGACCATCTTCAATGTAAATTTACCAAAGTTTTTTTTATTGCAATATGTATATAAAACTTAAAAATTTAATATTTTTTATTGTGTATTAACTTATTATTCTGCGATTTTCATTACATCACAAAATGTTACAAATTGGCACTACTGTTTCAAAAACAGAAAACTTCTAAATCAGTTGAAAACAGTTGATCTGTAAAACTGTGTGTGAAATTGTGTCAAATAAAATTACAAATATTAATAAATATAATAATACATATATATATATTTTATTAATTTTGTTAAGAATTAGCACAAAATTGATTTTCCATTTTGCATTTCATTTATAAAGAATTCTGCCATATTTTGTTAAAGGGAAAATCCATTTTTGTTATATTAAAAAAAACAGACTTGCATTTAATTTTTCCGTGACTGCCTCAATAATTGCGTAGATGCCACCACAATATTTTTTGTAATTAAAACAGTTGATCTGTAAAAATGTGTGTGAAATTGTGTCAAATAAAATTACAAATATTAATAAATATAATAATACATATAAATATATTTTATTAATTTTGTTAAGAATTAGCACAAAATTGATTTTCAATTTTGCATTTCATTTATAAAGAATTCTGCCATATTTTGTTAAAGGGAAAATCCATTTTTGTTATATTAAAAAAAACAGACTTGCATTTAATTTTTCCGTGACTGCCTCAATAATTGCGTAGATGCCACCACAATATTTTTTCTAATTAAATATTAAGCAATATCTAACTAGAATTATGATTTAGTCTGACTAAAAAGTTCCAATTAAAAGTTATTCATCCCAATTATGAATATTCTCAAGGAATTTCTTTCTCACGGAAAATACATTTCTCGAGAAAAAATTCCTCCAATTATAAATTCCGCGTGAACAAAAAATGATTAACTGGCATCATCGAATTTCGAAGCCACTTGCTTTGCTTATTGACAATTTATTTTCTATTTTTTGTGTGTGTGCAAACGACCCTACAATAAATGTCCCAATAAACATTTTTGTTTGCTATCAACTTGAGGTGCATTTGAGATCAAATACATTTCTCAAATCTCCAACGTTAATTCTCAAATGCCCTCAATAGTTCGAATATAGTCTTCTCAACTTAAAAGGCACATTTTTTATATGGCGATTTTCATAGTTATCAAATTGAGAAATTTGTGATTCTCAACTTGATAGCAAAGAAATATTTCCAATCGGTATCAAATGGAAGGTACGGAATTGCCATATTAAAAAATATTATACTAATTTTAGAAATGAAAACAATGTACTTTTTTTAATGTTTCAATTTAATTTCATTATATATTTAACATTACTATGTACATATTTAACATTAAATGTACATATTATGTATATTTTTTAAAATCTAGAATTAAAAATAAATGAATTAATTAGTTGTACATTTTTTGAAAAATTCGACAAAAAGCAGAAATAATTAAAAATATATCAATGATTTATTTGTACTTTTTTGGCATTTTTTAATTTAATTTATTATTTATGACATATTTAAATAATATCTCAGACTTAACACAAATCGTATTCAAGTTGAAAAAATGTTTGGTCTCAAGTGGAGAAAAGTGTTGGATATCCAATTGAGAGTAAAAATGTTTCTCAAAGATTGGAAAAAATGTTAAGTCTCAACTTGATGTCAAGTTGAAAGCAAACAAGGAGAAAAATTGTTCAACCCAAGTTGAGAATTACATTTGACATCAATTTAAGAACTTAACTTTTCTCCAACATTGGAGAAATAATATTTCAATGCATACTGGGGAATGACCGAAACTAACACATAAACAGTTTTTTCCTATTTGAAAAACATATGACTGTCATTGTTGCTGTTGTAGAGTTGTTATACCCTCCACTCCAGTGTGTAGAGGGTATATATAAGTTTGTCATTCCGTTTGTAATAATTAGAAAAAAAATTTTGGACCCCATAAAATTTATATATTTGTGATCCTTATAACAACCGGAGTTGATATAGCGATGTCCGTCTGTCCGTCTGTCCGTCTGTGGAAATCACGATGACGGCATCAATCCGGCAGCTAGGGTACTCGTTGACATAAAAATGATTCACTAACATCCTGAGAAGTTTGCTATTTAAAATCGTCCAAATCGGTCGATTAGGGCCCGAGATTTGAATGAAGAACTAAAAAAGTCTTGAAAAAAAAATAATTTTCTATGTTGTTCTTGTCACGATCACGCCCTCAATAGTGCAGCTACAGTGATCATTTTTAGTGAGAATGATTCACCAAATTCATGGAAAGATTTCTACTTCAAAAATCATTAAAATCGGTGGAACAGGTCCAGGGAAATCTCTGAAAAAGTAAAAAAAAATGAAAAATATGATATTTCTATATTGTTCTTGTTGTTATTCTAAATGTTGCATTGTTTTCATAGCTGGACTTGTTGTTTTTGTGGTCGTTATGGTAATAATATAACAAAAACAAACCCTTTGTACATTTTTTTATCAACTCTGGTAGAAAAATTTAAAAGTTTCCATCACTAAAAAAATATGTTAGATCATTTCTGTCATTGCCACAAGCCTGCCTGCAAAATTTCAGATCGATTGGGTCACGGGAAAGTGGTTAAAATCGATCCAAAATTTTTTCGACAAGCAGACACTACGAGTTAATATAAAGGGAGTAAAAATTCACCAACATCTAAATCAAATAATGCTAAAATACCTAGTTGTTAATAAAAAAAACAATTGGGCAATTCACAATGGGTAATGTATCGTTGTATCTCTTGTATCGTGTATCACTTTACAATAGTGTAAAATTGTTGTTGGTAATTTTCACTGAAAAATCTGATACACGATCCAACTTCATTTGCTATGTTTAGTAAATGTTGTATATTGTATCATAACATATCAGTTCCAAGTGAATGCCAGTTTTTATGAAAAAGAAAAAACAAATACATAGAATATTATCAGCATAAATAATTATAAAATAAAATATGGCTAATAATGCAAATAACGCAAATACATCGATAAGTTTATTTATATAAAAATATAATGTTTATATTTTTAGTATGTATTTTCTCTTTCAGTACCAACCAAAACATTTAACATTTTTTTTTTCATTATAAATTAAAATGCAAGAGGTACGTAACTAAAACTCCAGGGTATATCTCACGACCAAAAAGCAAACACTGACAAGTGTTTTCTCTTATACAAAATAGCAGAAGCGACGAAGCGATCTTTCCTCGTTGGATCGAAAATTACTAAAGAAAGCGTTTTACAATATGAAAATACAACTGAGTGTTCACAACAAATGATTGTATTGTGTATTTCAATACAACATACAATATACAACACCTGTTGTGAATTGCCCAAATGTAAATTTAGCAAAAAAATTTATGTATTAATTTATTTAAAGAGAAAAACACAAAAGTAACGTTTGATGTTGTATTTTTTGTGTGTAATATTTAAATATACATACATACACTTATTAAATAATACAAATAATGTACATATATTATATATATGTATGTATGTATATTCATAGTAACTGCATGTTAGAAATAAATCGGTTATTTTATTTACATAAAATTCTGCAGTATTTTGTTGTGGGGAAAATACATTTCTTTTGTATTAACAGAGTGTCACTTCATTTTGCTCAGCGTGACTATGCCACAATAGATGCCGCCATAATTTTTGTTTGTTCTAATTAGCTTTGCAATAGTTATTTCTATTTTAACATGAATGTTAATATTTTCAACTAGATATCATACAGAACAATGTTAAGAGTATACACGGGTTGGTCTCTTATTTCATACGTTTTTTCATTATTCTTTTACAAATATGAACATAAGTTTGGCATATTACCCACCAATCTCACATCACACTGCAAGTTCGAAAAACTCAATACACTCACCTTTTTTTTTACTAATACACACACATTTTCCGCAGTGGTCACACTAATGGCACCAAATTTTTCGTGCGAGTAGTGGCAGACACTAACGATGATTAATGTTACCCTGTTATAAATTTAATGCAAATTTACTGGATTCTGTAAAATTGTAATTAAAGTTTTAACTTGTTAAATCTATTATAATGATTTATTTTTTGAAATGCGCATACAAAAACGCAAGTTTGTTAATTATAGAGCATAAATATTATTAACTATTATTAAAATAATACTAATAATAATAAATGTAAACATTTTCCCTCAAACATGTGCCTGTATAATAAACTTGGTAACTCTACTTAAAATAAAATAAGATAGAGAAGTATACAAATTTTTTCAAGTTTACGCTTCGACAACATTTTAAAAATGAGATTGCAGTCAGATGTTTGAGCATAAAATTTAATGGCGATGGATTCCACTAATTCGAACAATTTTTCGTTGATAATACGTACACAACGATTTTACAATTTCAGTGTGATGTGAGATTGGGGGGTTAACTTTTTGTTGTCTTTACAAAATAGAGTTACCGAGTTCGTCAATGAGTTTTTTGCTTACAAAACAGTTCTACATAGTTATATAGAATTATTATGCTGCTTTACCTATAAAATATCTGATTGCGATTACATCTAATTTTTAAAAATTGTTTATAATTAATAAAGCATTATTATTCACATAAATACAAATTTTCACTTTTTAAATTTTCCATTCAAATTTAAGAAAATATCAATTATAATAAAAACTGAAAATAAAATTTCCATTTATAAATTAGAAAATATTAATTGAGTTTCAGAAAATCATATCAAAACGTCGGAAATAATAATTTTAAATTTAGAAATATCTTTACATTTAAAAATGTTTACATTTAAAAAAAATATTGCCATTCAGGAGATATTAATAACTTTTCAGTACCGCGATTCAGTAACTTCTTTGAACGATAGTCGAATTGTAAAAAAAAAGAAAATTGCAAAATTATCAGTAAAATTTTGAAACGATATTCGCTATTGTTAAAGTCAGCTGTTGTTGTTATCTAAACGACAACCATTTTTGTGTTGTTTATCCAATCGATAAAAACTTAAATTTTTAGGTTGAAATGTCGTCATACATAAATAAAAATCATGAAATAGTGCAAATATTTTGCTTTAATTAAAAAACTTTTTTATATAAATAAAAAAATTAAATAGCATATTCAATTCATTATTTCATTTTCAAATAAATAAACAGAAATATTAGTAAAAAAATAAAGATATTAAACATAAACATAAAATCATCCTGTCAAACACGAAGTAATTTGTTTTTTTTCTATTCTTTGTGTTTTTCGCTTATTTTGACAGAGATGCCACTCCTTTACAATTTAAATAAATAGAAAAACAGATTTGTCGATATTAATTTAAATTCAATGAATTTAAGAAAACCTCAAATGATATTTAAGAATTGCTAACATAAAAATTGTTACATAAGTAAACGTAATTTTATGATAATGTTATTTTTTATATATAAATTTTCACAATTTTTTTTTGATGAAAATTTGAAGTTTTTCAGAAAATAAAGATAACATTAAATTATTTTATTTAAAATGTTTGGGACTTTTCGTTTTTTGCGTTTTTCATCCCTAATTTGATTATTTATTATTATAAATTTATTGTCTATGTTTTCAAAATATGGCAATATTTTAAAAAAAAGTTGAGAGAGCTTTTATTTTGGTTATTATTTTGTTACTCCATCCGACCTATATGGCCACAATGAAGAAATATTTGGCCAGTTAAAAGAAACTATACAGCCATCTCCAATTAGCACGATTTAATGCATATAGCCACTCTACACAACCATTACCTTTGCAATGGAGGTTAGGGCGAGCTATTTAATTAGCAAAAACTAAATTAAACGAGAAGTTATGTCATATAACCGGAAACGCATGCATATAGGTATATAACCAAAATGCATGCCGATCAGCAACCACGATGACCAAAAAGCAAACACCGAAATAAATCCGAAATAATAGAAAAGAAGAAAACCAACCCAAAGAATTTGCTGAAATAATTTTTGGTATTAAGTTTAACAAATTGTTTACATTTTCATTTACATTTATTATCAAGACTCAAACCGAGGTGGAGGGTATCAAAGATTCGGCACAGCCGAATTTAACACTCTTACTTGTTTTTTACTTGCCTTTTTAACAAAATATTCCTTAGCAATGTTACTTTCATTTCTATATTTACTTTCTTTAATTTTTAATTTCCTTTTTAATTACTGTTTTATTTTTTTTTTTTTTTTTGCTAAAAATGACAAATATCGGTTGGACTTAAAATTTTTTTAAATTTTTTGATAGAATTGGATTTCCTTTTGGTTATAAATACCAAAACTGTTTAAAATTTAGGTTTTCTTTCTTTTCTGTAATCAAAAAATTATTGTCACTGATGTTAGAATCCCTCTATCCGAGCTGTGGAAACAACTGACCTCTTGCAAAATATCCCAGGTTCCATTTTCCACTTTAGCTTTGGTAGAGGGACAATCAGCCTACTTATAGGAGTACTCACTGGCCACTGTGTAATAGGGTGGATGGCCGAACGCATAGGTGTCCCAAGAGCTGAATTCTGTAGGAGCTGTATGGATATGGATGAGGACTAGCCAGTGAAATATTTTTCTGAATGTCCAGGACTGAAAAAGCGGCGCCTTAGATATCTAGGCCTAAGATTCTTCGATAACCAGGGCTGTGTGGTAGATGTTCCACCAGGCGATCTTGCGGACTTCATGACGGAATCTGGCTGGTTCAGGAGGAACGCATAGCGTACGAAAGAGCTCTTTCTCAAATTTCTTTCATTTTTCCATATCTCTACCTTTCCTACACTTTCCAAGGGCATCAGAATGGGCCATATGACCTCCGAATGTAATCGTCTTCGGACGGGCGACCCATCTACCCTAACCTAACCTACCGTGACTTAATGTAATGTTTGCTTTCATAATTAATTTTTCCAACGAAGTTTGTAGTGTAAAATTAAAACATTTTATTTTATTAATACTTTGTATTTTTTGTTTAATTTTTCGGTATTCCTACTCTGGAACAAGCTATTTATAGTTGCCCATGAGAAAACATGGATTATCCAAAGTAAATCCGTTAATACTTAACGATTGGCCTTGAATTTAGATATAATTGGGCAATTTTTGTTATTAGCGAATATTGATTTTGATGATTTTTTTTGACTATTTTTGTATCGTCGATTTCACCCATATTTTCCACGACTTCTTATATTGGTAATTAATGCACTTGTCGAAAGTTTCAAGACTATCATTTTCATAGTACTTCATATTTTTGTATAGGATGTGCCATGCACATTGGTCCGATCCCGCCCGCTCATATGAAAAATTTACGGGCTCACACAGAGTACCAAGGCTCCAGTATATGCCATTACAATAATCCAGATATATGTCATTTAATATTTACTTTGTATGAGGGTACCACACCCATTGGTGCAATCGCACCCATTTTTTCCTCGACTCCTTACATCATGTTGGATGACCTTAGACAAGTTTAGAAAGCTGTCTCTGTCATAGTACTCAATATATATGATATTGAATAAATAATTTCTATGGGAGGTGCCACACCCATTACAAATATCAAAACAATTTATAGCCTATAGTTCCTTTCAGATGCATAATAAGACTCAATGAAAATAGGTCCAATGTTGTTTGCTCTTAAAAGCTACAAACAAACAGACCAACGTATATACATTCGCTTCTATGTATATATGATGATAAAACAAGTAAGAAAATTATAGTCGGTCTAGACCGACTATACGATACCCTATACCATGCGTTTAGAGGCCCTATCTCTCAGTCCCAACTAACTGGATATAGAAAATAAACATAAACCAAATTTGAGTGGGATTTTTAATAAGTTTTTTGGCTGCAGATATGAAAAAGTTCATATCGAATGGTATATCTATATGGGGACTAGGCCCCAAAATGGACCGATCCTGACCATGTTTGGTAAAGTCTCTTGTATTTTGCAAAAATATATACAAACAAAATTTGAGAAGAATCAGTGCAATATTTTTGTTCTTGATAGATTTAAGTGAAGATCGGGAAGCGGCTCTATATGGGCCAATAGGGATCATTTTTGGACTACTGATTAATGGATATAATAAATACATACAAACCCAATTTGACTAAGATTTATATGATAACTTGGCTCTTATGGCAATTTATGTTGAATTCAGGGGGATCATTTGTATGGGGGCCAGGTCTGACATGGACCGATTCTCACCAATTTCAACAGAGTTCATCATATGGCCGGCAAAAGCTTATATACCAAATTTCATAGAAATATATTCATATTTGCGACCTGCAGTTTGATTAAAAATGGACACACAGACGGACGGACGGACGGACATCGTTAGATCGAATAAGTAGTGATTCTGATTCGATCGGTATAATAAAAGATGGGTCTAGGTCAAATATTTTTGGTAGTTACAAACAGCAGCACAAAGTCATTAGTGGTATAGGGTATAATAACATTTACCAAGGACATAAGGGTTTTAAGTTTTATGTCATATTTCTTAAAAAGTGACGGTTACAGTTGAAATTTTATTTTTATACTCTCCACTCCAGTGTCATTCCGTTTGTAATAATTAGAAAAAGAATTTTGGACCCCATAAAATATATATATTTGTGATCCTTATAACAACCGGAGTTGACATAGCGATGTCCGTCTGTGGAAATCACGATGACGGCATCAATCGGGCAGCTAGGGTGCTCTTTGATATAAAAATTAATTCACTAACATCCTGAGAAGTTTGCTGTTTAAAATCGTGCAGATCGGTCGATTAGGCCCCGAGATTTCTATGTTGTTCTTGTCACGATCATGCCCTCAGTAGGATAGCTAGTGTCATAATTTTTAGTGAGAATGATTCACCAAACTTGTGAAAAGATTTATATTTCAAAAATCATTAAAATCGGTGGAACAGATCCAGGGAAATCTCTGAAAAATTAAAAAAAAAAAAATGAAAAATATGATATTTCTATATTGTTCTTGTTGTTATTCTAAGTGTTGTATTGTTGTCGTAGCTGGACTTGTTGTTTTTGTGGTCGTTATGGTAATAATATAATCAAAACGAACCATTTGTACATTTTTTTATCAACTCTGGTAGAAAAATTTAAAAGTTTCCATTGTTTTGGCATCACTAAAAAAATTTATTAGATCATTTCTGTCATAGCCACGAGCCTGCCTGCAAAATTTCAGATCAATTGGGTCACGGGAAAGGGGTTAAAATCGGCCCAAAATTTTTTCGACAAGCAGACACTACGAGTTAATATAAAGGGAGTAAAAATTCACCAGCCTCTAAAGCAAATAATGCTAAAATACGTAGTTGTTATTAAAAAAAACGATGTAAATTTAGCAAAAAAAATTTTATATATTAATTTATTTAAAGAGAAAAACACGAAAATAACGATTGAGGTTGGGTATAATGACTTTGTGCTGCTCTTTCTAACTACCAAAAATAATTGACCTAGACCCATCTTTAATTATACCGATCGACTCAGAATCACTATCTGGTTCGATTTAACGATGTCCGTCCGTCCGTCCGTCTGTGTGTCCATGTAAAGTTTGTAATTAAACTGCAGGTCGCAAATATAAGCGCCCCGGTAGGTGAGTAGGTAGCGTGCTCGCCTATCATGCGAGATGTCGTGGGTTCGATTCCCACCAGAGGCTTTGGTCTCTCGCTGCAAAAAAAAAAAATTAACACACTACTCCCTCTTTCCTCCTTAATCTATTTTCCTGAGATCAACACAATGCACTGCATCTGTAGGGGGTATCCCCTGAGTGTTGATTAATTATAAAAAAAAAGAGAAAAAAAATATGAATATATTTTGATGAAATTTGGTATATAAGATTTTATCGGCCATAGGATATAACCTGTTGAAATTGGTGAGAATCGGTTTATGTTCAGACCTAGCCCCCTTCCAAATGAACGCTATGAAATCAAGATAAATTGCCATAAGATCCAAATTATCATATAAATCTTTGTCAAATTGGGTTTGTATGTGTTTATTACATCCATTAATTAATAGTCCAAAAATGGTCCCTATGGGACAACTCTTAGCCATAGGTCCCAAATAGAACTGCTTCCCCATCTTCACCTAAATCTATCAAAAAACAAAAATATTGCACTGATTCTTCTCAAATTTTGTTTGTATATATTTTTGCAAAATACAAGAAACTTTACCAAACATGATCACGATCGGTCCATTTTTGGACCTAGCCCCATATAGATATATCATCCGATATGAACTTTTTCATATCTGCAGCCAAAAAACTTAATAAAAATCCCACTCAAATTTGGTTTATGCTTATTTTCTATATCCAGTTAGTTGGGACTGAGAGATAGGGCCTCTAAACGCATGGTATAGGGTATCGTATAGTCGGTCTAGACCGACCATAATTTTCTTACTTGTTTTTGTGTGTAATATTTACATATGCAAACATACACATATTAAATATTACAAATAATAATAATAATAACTGCATGTTAGAAATAAATCGGTATGTTATTTTATTTACATAAAATTCTGCAATATTTTCTTTTGCATTAACAGAGTGTCACTTCATTTTGCTCAGCGTGACTATGCCACTGTAGATGGGGTCACAATTTTTGTTCTAATTTGCTTTGCAATAGTTATTTCTTTTTTAACATGAATGTCAATATTTTCAAATAGATATCATACAGCACAATGTTAAGAGTATACACGGGCTGGGCTCTTATTTCATACGTTTTTCATTATTCTTTTACAAATATGAACATAAGTTTGGCATATTAACTTTTTGTTGTCTTCACAAAATAGAGTTACCGAGTTCATCAATGAGTTTTTTGCTTTCAAAACAGTTCTACATAGTTATATAGAATTATTATTCTGCTTTACCTACAAAATATCTGATTGCGATTAAATTTAATTTTTAAAAATTGTTTATAATTACTAAAGCATTATTATTTACATAAATACAAAATTGCACTTTTGAAATTTTCCATTCAAATTTTAGAAAATATCAATTCTAAAAACTGGAATTAAATTTATATAATTATAAATTAGAAAATATTAATTGAATTTTGGAAAATCATATCAAAACGTCGGATATAATAATTCTAAATTTAGAAGACATCAATTGTATCTTTAATATATAAATTTTATTCATTAAACACAAATTGAAATTCCAAAAAAAAACACCAAATATGTTTACATTAAAAAAAAAGTATTGGCATTGGCATAATAGCTTTTCAGTAACTTCTTTTAACGATAGTCGAATCGTTAGAAAAAGGAAATAGCAAAATTATCAGTAAAATTTTTAAACGATATTCGCTATTGTTAAAGTCAGCTGTTGTTGTTATCTAAATGACAACCATTTTTGTGTTGTTTATTGAATCGATAAAAACTTAAATTTTTAGGTTGAAATGTCGTCATACATAAATAAAAATCATAAAATAGTGAATATATTTTGCTTTTATTAAAAAATTTTTTATATAAATAAAAAAAATTAAATAGCATATTCAATTCATTATTTCATTTTCAAATAAATAAACAGAAATATTAGTAAAAAAAATAATGATATTAAACATAAACATAAAATCATCCTGTAAAAAACGAAGTAATTTGTTTTTTTCTATTCTTCTTTGTGTTTTTCGCTTATTTTGACAGAGATGCCACTCATTTATAATTTAAATAAATAGAAAAATAGATTGGTCGACTGTCGTTAAGATTTATGTACTTAGTGAATCACTTAATCCTTAGTGCAAACAACAATAGCTGTCGATATATTTTGCGATTTTTGGATCGTTGAAATTTACAGAATCGGACTACAGAAAACATTAATTTAAATTCAATGAATTTTAGAAAACCTCAAATGATATTTAAGAATTGTTATTTATATATAAATTTTCAAAATTTTTTTTGGATGAAAATAAAAATAACAAATTATTTTATTTAAAATGTTTGGGACATTTGTTTTTTTGATTATTTATTATTTATTATTATAAATTTATTATCTATGTTTTCAAAATATGGCAATATTTTAAAAAAAAGTTGAGAGAGCTTTTTTTGGTTATTATTTTGTTACTCCATCCGACCTATATGGCCGCAATGAAGAAATATTTGGCCAGTTAAAAGAAACTATACAGCCATCTCCAATTAGCACGATTTAATGCATATAGCCACCGTACACAACCATTACCTTTGCAATGGAGGTTAGGGCGAGCTATTTAATTAGCAAAAACTAAATTAAACGAGAAGTTATGTCATATAACCGCAAACGCATGCATATACATAGGTATATAACCTAAATGCATGCCGATCAGCAACCACGATGACCAAAAAGCAAACACCGAAATAAATCCGAAATAATAGAAAAGGCGAAAACCAACCCAAAGAATTTGCTGAAATAATTTGGTATTAAGTTTAACAAATTGTTTACTTTTTCCAATATTTTGTTTACATTTATTATCAATACTCAAACCGAGGTGGAGGGTATCAAAGATTCGGCACAGCTGAATTTAACACTCTTACTTGTTTTTTTTAGCCATACCTATTTGACAGTTATATGCAACGAAAAAAAAATATTTCTTATTCATAATTATTACATTTAAATAAATATTTTATTCGTCTTTTTATATTAAGGAATAAAAAGAAACAGTTAAGTCATAACAGTTATCACTTAAGAAATATTCTTATTAGTTATAATAACGGGTGATTTTTTTGAGGTTAGGATTTTCATGCATTAGTATTTGACAGATCACGTGGGATTTCAGACATGGTGTCAAAGAGAAAGATGCTCAGTATGCTTTGACATTTCATCATGAATAGACTTACTAACGAGCAACGCTTGCAAATCATTGAATTTTATTACCAAAATCAGTGTTCGGTTCGAAATGTGTTTCGCGCTTTACGTCCGATTTATGGTCTACATAATCGACCAAGTGAGCAAACAATTAATGCGATTGTGACCAAGTTTCGCACTCAGTTTACTTTATTGGACATTAAACCAACCACACGAATGCGTACAGTGCGTACAGAAGAGAATATTGCGTCTGTTTCTGAGAGTGTTACTGAAGACCGTGAAATGTCGATTCGTCGCCGTTCGCAGCAATTGGGTTTGTGTTATTCGACCACATGGAAGATTTTACGCAAAGATCTTGGTGTAAAACCGTATAAAATACAGCTCGTGCAAGAACTGAAGCCGAACGATCTGCCACAACGTCTAATTTTCAGTGAATGGGCCCTAGAAAAGTTGGCAGAAAATCCGCTTTTTTATCGACAAATTTTGTTCAGCGATGAGGCTCATTTCTGGTTGAATGGCTTCGTAAATAAGCAAAATTGCCGTATTTGGAGTGAAGAGCAACCAGAAGCCGTTCAAGAACTGCCCATGCATCCCGAAAAATGCACTGTTTGGTGTGGTTTGTACGCTGGTGGAATCATTGGACCGTATTTTTTCAAAGATGCTGTTGGACGCAACGTTACGGTGAATGGCGATCGCTATCGTTCGATGCTAACAAACTTTTTGTTGCCAAAAATGGAAGAACTGAACTTGGTTGACATGTGGTTTCAACAAGATGGCGCTACATGCCACACAGCTCGCGATTCTATGGCCATTTTGAGGGAAAACTTCGGAGAACAATTCATCTCAAGAAATGGACCGGTAAGTTGGCCACCAAGATCATGCGATTTGACGCCTTTAGACTATTTTTTGTGGGGCTACGTCAAGTCTAAAGTCTACAGAAATAAGCCAGCAACTATTCCAGCTTTGGAAGACAACATTTCCGAAGAAATTCGGGCTATTCCGGCCGAAATGCTCGAAAAAGTTGCCCAAAATTGGACTTTCCGAATGGACCACCTAAGACGCAGCCGCGGTCAACATTTAAATGAAATTATCTTCAAAAAGTAAATGTCATGGACCAATCTAACGTTTCAAATAAAGAACCGATGAGATTTTGCAAATTTTATGCGTTTTTTTTTAAAAAAAAGTTATCAAGCTCTTAAAAAATCACCCGTTATAACAACTGTATGCTTTTTCATTTATAAACTTTACTGAATAATAGGCAAATTTAATATTTAAATATTAATTTTTAATTCATGGTTATGCAATATGGAAATAGAATATACAAAATAAAAATATATATATATATAAATAAATTTTAAAATAAATTCTGTACCTATACATATAATTTTCTTCTTAATATTTTTTGTTTTATATTTATTTTTAGTTAAATGAACTTTGGTGTTTAACTTCACAAACATTTTTGATCTTAATTTTTCTTCAGATATGTTACACCGTTGGTCGTCCAAAATAAGTCGCAGAGCAGAAAACGCCCTCTCTCACAGTTACTTGTGTGGCTGGGGCACCATTTTTTTCTTGCCAGCAATTCAATAAATTTATATCCACATCCCCTTTCAGGGCCAGCAATTTTCTTTTTCTGCACATGCTGTCATATTATCCCGAAGACCATCCGAAGATGATTCAACTTCTAACAACGATAACACGGTGTTACAAAAAAAAATCTCTGGGATATCATATTATTTTTCTGGTAGGTATTGTCGAGTAGAACAAGAATCTGTATTTGAAATTTTCCAGGCACGTCAGAATTTTGAGATACGGGTAAAAAACCGGGTTTTCGGACCTCTATGCACTTAATAACGGGTAACTCGGTTGGTTCTCCACCGATTTTAATTTTATAAACGGATTTGGATAGAAGAGACTTATACCTTTAAAATGATATATATGATTATATGGTTTGATCCAAAAATATGTGTGTATTTGTGCACCAATGTCATTTTTTTACCACTTTTTTCGACATTTTTTAACTTTGGCGATATTTTTACGCACTTTTTTATAAAGGAACCGTAAAGCTTTATAATTTATGTTAGTAACATATTTAGTTAGGAGTAAAATGCAATTTACGGTTTTAAAATCCGTTAAAAAATGACTAAGTTATTAAATATTGTATCAAACCAAAATTCTTGCAAAATACAAATTTCTTAATATGATATTCCTACGCATTATTTTATACAGAAATTTTACTAATAAAATTCAACTTTGTTTTAAAAAATCCGTTAGAAATTAAGAGAGTTATTAATTTTGTTTTTAAACCTAAATTTTTGCATAATCACTTACATATATCGGTTTTGTTACAGTTAAAACACTTGCGTATTTGACACTTTTGCGCGTTTTAAAAGAGTAACCTTTTGTATTGGTTTGACAAAAATAGCAATCACCTGGTTTATGGTAGAGCTGATGATGCCAAATCATAGGTGTCGAAAAGTGTAAAGTAACTAAATTTATAAGAGCGATTGAAGAGTTTGTTATATATTTCCACCACTCCACCATTGTTTCTAAAATCACGTCTATGATCGATATCTACCAATAAACCACAAATATAACAAAATTTATTACGTCTGTCGCACATTTTCTTTTTTTAATAAAATTTATTTATCGGGATAAATTCAAATTTAATTTTAATTGCCCTTCACTATTATAATATTATCAAATGGCTAACTTTTTTATTTATTTAAGTAAACAAAAGTGATAAACAAAACACAAAACAAATTAAAAAAAACAATACTTTTACATGATTTAAGCTCTCATTGCTAATTGTTGTTGTAATTCTAATTTGAGTTTAATATAACAGTGATTTACAATTTATAGTCCTCAGAGTATATCAATCACATTTATTATAGTCAGTATATATAAAAAAATATACAGTGCAAATAAAATACCACTTATATTTAAAATTATTTTTTTATATTAAATAAGAAAACCCCTCCAAAATCTTTTTTAAGAAACATTTTCAGTTTTCGGAATGTAAAGTTTTGTACAAATAACAATCTGACTCCAAGCAAAAAAAGTTTGGCAAACTCTGTTGTCCCAATTTGCTCCACATTGCATTTACAAAATTTTACCTGCTAACTTCTAGCAAAACATCACTAGACAGAGAGCAAAAAAACTAGAAAAATAATGTGCAAGCAATTATGCAAAAATTTAGGTTTAAAAACAAAATTAATAACTCTTAATTTCTAACGGATTTTTTAAAACAAAGTTGAATTTTACTCAGTAAAATTTCTGTATAAAATAATGCGTAGGAATATCATATTAAGAAATTTGTATTTTGCAAGAATTTTGGTTTGATACAATATTTAATAACTTAGTCATTTTTTAACGGATATTAAAACCGTAAATTGCATTTTACTCCTAACTATATATGCTACTAAATAAATTATAAAGCTTTACGGTTCCTTTATAAAAAAGTGCGTAAAAATATCGCCAAAGTTAAAAAATGTCGAAAAAAGTGGTAAAAAAATGATATTGGTGCAGAAATACACACATATTTTTGGATCAAACCATATAATCATATATATCATTTTAAAGGTATAAGTCTATTCTATCCAAATCCGTTTATAAAATTAAAATCGGTGGAGAACCAACTGAGTTACCCGTTATTAAGTGCATAGAGGTCCGAAAACCCGGTTTTTTACCCGTATCTCAAAATTCTGACGTGCCTGGAAAATTTCAAATACAGATTCTTGTTCTACTCGACAATACCTACCAGAAAAATAATATGATATCCCAGGGATTTCGACTTCATTCTTTTTTGTAACACCGTGTAATGCTTGTCTTAATAGTGATAAACTACTTCAATGGGTGAAGATGGAGTTATATTGACGATAAATGTCGTCGGTCATTTGTTGCGCTAAAAAATGTTAAATAAGATTAAGCAAAGTGCCGTTTTTAATTTATAAATTTAATAAAAAATTTAAAAATTTAAAGTTATGAATATAATAAATTTTAAAGTTCTATTACTCACCTGTTTTCAAAATATAACTTTTGGAGCAAATTGTAATTAGTGCAGAGTCGATCTCATCTTTCAAATCAAAATTCATCAAATTTTTCCATAGGTACAATTATCCTGCTTGTTAATCTTTTCAATATTTGTATATCTGATAAACCCAATTAAACCAATTAAATTATATAATATACGTCAATATTTAATATGTTACCTTGTAATCAGTTTTTCGTCCGAACTCAAAGTTTGTCGAAAGCGAGGATCGAAAAAGCGTGCAGAATTTATGACACCATTATTAATCAGATGCCTACTTTTCGATAAAAATTAGATAATTCTGAGTTGTATTTATCAACCAAAGCTTTTAAAGTAAGCCACGTTTTTAAAAATCAGCCATTATTAGCCAACTACAGTTGTTTCTTTTAAAGGTTCAACGTTGTTTCATAGACTGGTTTTAGTGTGATAACCAACTCCTCTATGTGGGAATCCTCATTTGTGATGGGCTTTTTAAAATATTATGAAGATATGTCTTTACATTTAAGCAACGATTGTAGCATAACATATGTCGAGTATTATCTAGATGGCACATCGATTTTGCAAATGTTCGTATTTACATTTTATTATAAAGAAGAAGAAAAATTCTCTAATAAGAATGTTTCTTTTACGACCCATCCGAAAAAAATTTATTTATCTATATATTGAAAAACCAGTAATATTTGAATTAAGTTATTTACATTTTTTAATACACTCTTGTGCACTACAAACTGTTTAATGATCGAAACAAGGTTCAGAAAATACACACATGAAACACACAATGTTCTGTTCAAAAGTAGCCAACACATATCTTTATTATCATATTAAATAAGTGCGTTTCTAAATTTTCTACGGTGCCCAACACAATCATGATTGTGTTCGTTTTAATATTTCGTTATTTACACGAACATATTTCTATCACGTACTTTTTGTTTCGATCACACATAAACCACACATATTCGAGTGTTGCTTTATTTTAAGTTCATGTTCTGGTACGTGTACTGAAAAAAAAACAGAACATGTACAATAAACATGTTCGAGTTCAGTTATATTTTAAGTCGTGTTCTGGCTCGTGTACTAAGAAAAAATAGAACATGTACAATAAACATGTTCGAGTTCAGTTATATTCTAAATCATGTTCTGGCTCGTGTACTAAGAAAAAATAGAACATGTACAATAAACAGGTTCGAGTTCAGTTATATTTTAAATTCGTGTTCTGGCTCGTGTACTGCGAAAAATTGAAACATCAATTCGCGATCTGATACACCCCTGATACACACCAATTGTTTCAACCAAATTTATTAAAATTTTATTGACCGTTTTTTATGACTTACGTTGCAAATTGTTTACAAATGTCAAATATTTTAAAATTTTACTGGCCATTTTCTTGTGATTTACGTTGAAATTATTTACAATTGTTTTTATTGACTGGTTTTTATTTTAATAAAAGATGGTAATGAAATACTTAAGATACAAATCTTAAATCTTTCTTGCAGGTTTCAATCAGACATGTAGATTTTTTCGTTTTGCTATTAAAAGTTGCGTATTTTTTATAGCAAAACTTATTTCTGTTATTGCTTTCCAATTTTTTTAATTTTCACAAAATATTTGCAATTTATACAATAACACAGTACACTTATAGATCACGATCTAATGAAAACTGAACCACTTTTAATGAATAAATGACGCACGCACTCGCTATTTATTGCAAAATCAATTGTGTGAAATTGTAACACTTGCAAGCAATTGTAACGTAAGTCATAAAAAGGTACAATAAAATATGAAAATATTTTTTTGGGTTTTTTTATTGACACTCATTGAGTTTTTACGCAAAAAATCCCAAAAAATCATTGAGAAAAGGATTGTGCATTGACACTAATTGGTTCGCAAATTAAGGGTGGGTGATTGTGTTTTTTATGATGCAAAATTTGTCTGTGTCTAAAGTTATTTGTTACCAAAAAAAAAAAAAAATGTTTGCAAAAGATCCTAACAACAAACAAGTGTGTCTCTTATGCCGCAAAATTGGGTTTTTCGTCTATGACACTAATTGGTTGCGAAAATAGGGGTGGGTAATGCAAAAAAAAACCTAACAACCAACAAGTGTAACTTTTATGATGCTAAATAGTTTTTGTGTCTTAAGTATTTCATTACCATCTTTTATTAAAATAAAAACCAGTCAATAAAAACAATTGCAAATAATTTCAACGTAAATCATAAAAAAATTGCCAGTAAAATTTTAAAATATTTGACATTTGTAAACAATTTGAACGTAAGTCATAAAAAAGGGTCAATAAAATTTTAATAAATTTGGTTGAAACAATTGTCGTCGTTTTTATCGGGGTGTATCAGATCGCGAATTGATGTTTCAATTTTTCGCAGTACACGAGCCACAACACGAATTTTAAATATAACTGAACTCGAACCTGTTTATTGTACATGTTCTATTTTTTCTTAGTACACGAACCAGAACATGACATAGAATAAAACAGAACTCGAACCTGTTTATTGTACATGTTGTTCTATTTTTTCTTAGTACACGAGCCAGAACACGACTTAAAATATAACTGAACTCGAACCTGTTTATTGTACATGTTCTGTTTTTTCTTACTACACGACCCACAACACGACTTATAATATAACTGAACTCGAACCTGTTTATTGTACATGTTCTGTTTTTTTTTCAGTACACGTACCAGAACACGAACTTCAAATAAAGCAGCGCTCGAATCTGTGTGGTTTATGTGTGATCGAAACAAAAAGTACCTGATAGAAAAATGTTCGTGTAAATAACGAAATATTAAAACGAACACAAGTCATGATTGTGTTTGGCACCGAAGAAAATTTAAAAACAAACATAATTGATATGAAAATAAAAATGTATGTGTGTTGGTCTAAGTTATGTTTATTTAGATATATGTACGAGTTTTTTATTCAGTGTGTGTTTTTTTCTGAACTCTGGATTGAACACAAAAAGCGTATTCAATTACGTATGTATGTTGCAAAACTTTTGTATTTTCGAAAATTATTAAATTAAAATAGCTAATTCGAAATAACTAATGTTTAAGCATTATTGAACAGCATTAATACACCGCACTTATAGTAAAATTGTATTTTTGAATAAGCTTTGTGGCCTAGGAGCTAGAGTGTTGGCCTCTACTACGGATGACCGCAGGTTCAGACACTAGCTGGACTACTTATTTTTTTATGTTTTTCTTTACGTTATAATTAATTTTTTGATTGATATGTTTTTTTACGTTTAATAATTTTGTTGAGTATTACTTAAGATTTAAAAATTTTAATAATTATTCATGAAATTGTACAACAACGTTTTTAAATGACATACAAAATTATTTGCTGCTAAATAATTTTTATCGACAACAAAAAAAAAAAATATTTCTTAAAAGTTAGTGTTATAAAACAAGTAAGAAAATTATAGTCAGACGGACGGACGGACATCGCTAAAACGACTCAGAAAGTGATTCTGATTCGATTGGTATAATTAAAGACGGGTCTAGGTCAAATATTTTTGGTAGTTACAAACAACAGCACAGTCATTATACCCAAACCACATAGTGGTATAGGGTATAAAACTTTAAATTGAATGTCAACAGCTAATTTATTTATTTTTTTGCTTTTTTGTGTTACCAATAACAGTTACTGTGCTTTAGAAATATTTCTTAAAATTGGGCAACTTTTTCGATTCCTAAAATTTTTATAATAGTTATTTTAGGTCTTTGACATTTACCCATAGATTTTCGTAGCATATATGTAGCTCGTTTTAGTAGCATCATTATGATTTAGCAATAACAACTGTCGTGTTTTGCCATTTTCAAATTTTTGTGAATTAAAAAAAATATATTTTAATTTTGCGTCATCATTTAATTCTGAATACTTCCGAAACTGGTGAGTATATATAAAAAAAAAAATAAATTGACATAACTTAGAGTTAATTTAAAATAAAATTTGTTACTGATTTTTATAACAAAATTGGTGAAGTTCTTCTCAAATTATGATAAAATCGGTGCGTATTCACTTCAAAAGAGACAAATTTTGGAAAAAATTTTGACAGTTTTTGTTGTTAGAGGAGCTTAACAGAGCAAAAAAAATTGTAAGGGTGTCTTTGTTTTGTTGTATAGTGTAATTAATCATATGTATATGTACATCGTTCCAGAATCACCAGATTAGCATATAGTATATGATGAGCTTAACCATTATAATGACTCGCCTCAGCATTTTAAGGTACTGTCATCATAAGCCAACATAATTGTTTTCGTTTAACCTCAAAATATTAAATTAAAAAATATTTAACAAGCTATGTTGTATATACTATTTTATATAATCCTTATTAGTGGTTTCGTTCCACAATAAACAAATACATAGAAAAAAAATTATGATGATGTCACGCAATTTAATTCATAATCTGACATTTGTCTTTCTTATACCATTTTTCATACTACTATAATCTTCAAACTGTTTGTTAGACTCTACAAGATGAAAAGTAATGAAATAGATTTTTTATGCTCATTTACATGAAATTTTCATTATATACATTATAAGTAGAAAAACAAAACTAAATACAGTGGACATTAAAATCATATACAAGACACAGACAAGACACAGAAAGCTATTGTTAAGCCATCCTGTATTTGTGGTTAACGTCTTTATAATCAAGTCTTGTTTATAATTTGTAACACAACGAAAAATGGATCCAAATGAAGTATTTCTATATCTAACTTCATTTCTCGGCATAATCGTTGCATGTTCAAAATTTTCATTGTATGAATGGGAACGAAGCTGTGCATTATTATTCGGCCTACTTCCACATGATATCAAAACTTTTTCTTTTTACATCATTTTAAATCATTCTTATAATAATAATCATGGTCGTTACATATTGTGCAGACATTGTTAGTCATCGTCTTTCATTTCATCGTTCTTTCAAGTTTAAATTTTTTATATTTTGCCTTTTCTTTGTTCAAGAAAATATCAGAATTTTACATACCAAAACGAATTCATCATATTTTCTTAACGTCACATCATCAGATTTTCCTTAGTTTTCGTAATTTTTTTTTCCATTTGCTCTTAGTCATACTGGAACGGCTGTTACGGGTGCTGGCTTCAGTAACTATTGCATCTCTTTAGTTTTGGCTTAGCATAGTTTTTACTTTTTCCTATAATAATTTTGCTACATATATTTTACATAACACTCATAAAACTATTACAACTACTAGTACAACATCAACTACAGCAACAACAACTTATAATAAGTGCAGAAAGAAGGAATAAAAGCTGTACATTAAGTAGTCTTAGACAACTACTTACTATGCAAAACCCCATCCAAGGAGTTTATGTTTAAATGTATGACTAGTGACCATAAAATATACACGATATATACGATGGGATACGTACACTGTGGTTGTATTGTAAAAACTAGTTTAATTATTCATAATTTTCTGCGCATATACAAGTCGCAATAACGAAAAATCTTCTGTTTCCTAAAGAGTAGGATGCTATTCCTGCAGTCATTGTGCTAGCTCCTAGTCTGGAATTTATTTTTGAGTCATTAGTTTTTTACACATAGAAAAAAAAATTCACATAGACAATTGAACCCGGTCATTGCAAAAGATGGGCGTGGGATTCGGTCATTGATGGATGGGTGCAAGAAGTAATTCGAAATAGATGTATTGGTTATCGGAATACTTTTTGAGCAGACTTCTATAATGTTTATATTATATACGGTTTAAGGAAAATATGGTCAAACATTATACTATAGGTTAGCAGCAGCAGCAGTAGCAGAACATATTTGTTGCAAAAGTTGCAATAAAGTTGCTGTCAAAGTAGCCAACTTAGTGAAAATGTTAATATATAAAAAATAGTGAATGGAAGAGAAGAAAAAAAAATATCTTCTTGTTATTAAAAATTTAGAATTACAAATGATTTATCATTGCATCTTCTTTTTAATAAAGTCTCAATGTGTATTACAATCACTTATAATTTTGTAATGAAACAATTGCAGCAAATATGTACGCTGTGTTACCTTAAATAGCGCTATAAATAACGTAAATGTTACCTTCTCCGAGAATAGGGACCTAGTGTGTGTAAATTATGTTTTGAGAAAAAACGCATTTAAAGTTCCTACACCCTTTTAGGTACCAGAATCCACCGTTTTTGACACACTAGGTCCCTTTTCTCGGAGAAGGCCACAAATATTGAATACATAGAAAAAGAAAATAGCAAAAAGGTATTGAATTTTGAATATGTTCTTTTATCTTTAACCAAAAAATCCCAATTAATTATTTAAGAGCACAATTTAGGTGGTATTTGTAACTTAGCCCCTACGAATGTCTTCAAAAGAATTATACACAAACTCCTATCATATTTGTGGTTAAATAATTGAACAGTCGTTGGATTGTGTAAAAATTCTTATAAATCTCCATTTGAAATATGATTATTTGTTGCGCTATATAAAGACTTATTTATATACTCGTATGTAAAACAAGTCAGCTTCAGAATCTGTCACTAATGCGAATTATAATCCATTAAACTCTGTTGAAGCGATAACCTAATTGAAACACATCCATTTTTCTAGACTACTCATTGGTTTGAAAATAAATAGCTTCATTATTTAGGACGATTATATGATTACAGTGACTAAAAGCGAAGACAACCGTGTCTTTATATCTGAGGTAACTGCGTATGTCAATTTTTGTCAGTTTTGAGTTAACGATGCCAAATTAATAATTTGTAAATACTGACCGATTCCGAGTTTTTTTTAAATAACAACGTAACTTAAATGTTTATTAAATTAATTTGCAGCACTTACGATGTATGTCAACATACGTTTGTTCACTGATAAATTATTTTCTCAGAAAATGACACATAGCGACACACGTTGTTATTAACACAGTACAACGCATGATTTCGAGACTCAATTTTGATAATTTTGTGTGAAAGTAGCCTAAAAGCAAGAACTTCTGTATCATTCGTTTGGTCATGTTACATCAACAAATAATTTTAATATTTTTTTGAAGTTAGTAAGTATCGTATAGGGGAATTTGTCACGTTTTAGGCTCTTTTGTTTGGCATAACTCGAGAACCACTACTCCGATTTCGCTGAAACAATTTTTGAAAAATCAAGAATTACAATTACTTTCATATATACTTTTATATAACGTTTCGCTACATAAGCAACAGTTTCGCAGTTATAAATAAATGTATGAAGAAAAAAAAAATATTATTTGCCTAAAAATTTTTTTTTTTTTTTTTTTTTAATTCATAAAAAATCCAAAACGGTCAAAAGTGCCAAGTCCTATTACCCTTGCGTAAAGTCACATAACCTATGAACAAAATGAGACATAAATCATGAAAATCGATGACCGCGTTTCGCTTTTATTCACAATTAAGTGAAGGTATGAATTTCAAAAAATTGCTCGAGATATGCACAAAATTCTTAGGAAAAAACATTGATGACTTTTTTATGATTTTCAGAATTAAAAAAAAAATTTAATAAACAAAAGGTTATTTGATTTTTATGATTGCGGTAGCAAAGTAATAAACGCTAATAAATGTGCGTGGACAAAAATGAAAAAAGGAAAGTGCACTTTTTAAATTAATTGGGGTTTTCCGTTAGTTACCTGAATAATTTTTTTACGGAAATTACGGAAATTTGCGCCCATTCATAAGTACCTGTCAGTAAAATATTGAAATATACGTAGTATTTATAGGTGTTCATTGATCGGTTTTTGTCATTCAACAATTGCCGACGAACACGAACAAATAACAAGCTATTTTTTTCCGGTTTTTTAAAAGTGAATAACAACAAAACATATAATATATTTCAATATGGAAAATAACAATTGCCCAAAATTGGATGATTTTTGTTACGTTTGTGGTCATATCGTCCTAAAAATAGACCAAAAGGGTCGAAAAAACTTGTTTAGTGAGGAATTCAAAACAGCGTATTGTCATTATTTTGATGAAGCAGATTTAAGTGGTGCAAATTTTACGCCGAACACAGTGTGCAAAAATTGTTATAATACCCTTATAATGTGGATACATGGAAAAGGTGGAGAGTTTTCTTTTATGAAGCCAGTAATTTGGGTGGAAGACCTAGGTGGACATAATAAATCCAGGTGCTACGCATGCATAAATTCTCGTCATGGATTAAACAGAAAACAATTGAAAACAAAAGTATACATTGCTGCTTTTACTGCCACACTTCCAGTTAAACGCGCTGCTGATATCGATACACCGAAACCTCCGAGTCTGGATACTGTGTCCCTGCCAGCCGAAACCGTTTTCACCAATCCGAGCAATGTAAATGATGCAGATTGGACACCCGATATTGAAAAAAATGCACCACAACCGCTAACACAAATCGAAATGGATTACATTGTTGCCATGATGGGACTATCACAACAAAAATCCCAAATGTTGACATCATTTTTAAAGAGCAGAAAACTCACACAGCAAAATGTCAGCGCAACATCATACCGAAAACGCCAAGCTGAATTTCAGAAATTTTATTCCCTTGACGAAGCAAATACGTTCACTTACTGCCATGATATCCCAGGTTTAGTGAAAAAATTGGGAATGGATTATATTGCTGCCTCTCAATGGACCGGATATACGAAAGTTAACGAAAAGCTAATCTTTCACAAATATGCTTTCGATCCATTATAACCACCTATGTGCATGGGACGCATTGAAACAAGTCATCGAAGGCGTTTTAGGAAAGAACCATGTACAGCGAGATGACATACAGACACGAGTGGACAACTTGCTGATTTATTTTGAGAAAATCAATGCATCCATGACGTTAAAATTACATTTCATGCATTTCCAACTTGATACATTTTTGGCACAATTACCTCAGGAATTGGACGAACAAGGAGAGAGGTTCCACCAGGTGACCATGCCAATGGAAAAGCGATTCAAAGGCAAAAAATTGGATGCATTGCTTGCGGAGGTTTGTTGGTGGAGTTCTAAAATTATGCAGTTTGAAGATGAAAGCACCGAAGATGAAGATGACACTGAAATTGGTGGACACACTGAACAAAACATGCCCTTGAATATTATGTCTAACTCGGATGATGATGCAGACTCAGAACACGAATATGAACAACCTACGAAGAAACCAAGGTCATCAGAACCACAAGCGTCAACTTCAACGAGGATGGATAGTGACAATAATTGAAAATGTTCTAAATTTTGTTTCCATGCACAGATAACATATAAAAATCACATATTTGCTGTGTAAGAATAGCTGTAATATGAATCGGAATGTTTTTTTCATGCAAAATAAAGTTTACAAAAAAAAAAAAATTTTTAGGCAAAAAATATTTTTTTTTTCTTCATACATTTATTTATAACTGCGAAACTGTTGCCTATGTAGCGAAACGTTATATAAACAGATGAAAGTAATTGTAATTCTTGATTTTTCAAAAATTGTTTCAGCGAAATCCGAGTAGTGGTTCTCGAGTTATGCCAAACAAAAGAGCCTAAAACGTGACAAATTCCCCTATACGATACTTACTAACTTCAAAAAAATATTAAAATTATTTGTTGATGCAACATAACCAAACGAATGATACAGAAGTTCTTATTTTTTAGGCTACTTTCACATAAAATTATCAAAATTGAGTCCCGAATCAATAAGCTTAAAAATGTTGTACTGTGTAATGAAAAAAAAATGCAAAATAATTTTGGATTATTTTTCAGTTTATAACCACTTATAAAAACTTGTGTGTTTATTTCTGTTATTTCTTGTCACTATTATTCTTGATACGTTATTATATTCTCATCCTAACCCGTTAACTTTTTGTTGACGAACAAAAAAATTAATTTTTCAAGCAACAACAACTTATGTCTACATGGGTGGTTGCATTGGTAGTTTTATTTTTCAAAGAAAACGACGTTTGTCGATATAAGTTTTTTTTATCTGCACACACTTTAAGTGTAATTTACATATTGTTTTTTTCGTCCTTCTCTAGGATCTATTCCTCTGAAGATTTTTGACACAAAATCTATACTTCTATACTAATATTATAAAGAGGTAATGTGAGTTTGTTTGTTTGTTTGTTTGTAGGAGGTAAACTCCGTAACTACCCATCTGATATTCCTGAAATTTTCACAGAGTCTTACTGCGGATATGGGAAGTTCTGTAGGCTTTAATTTTTTAAATATTTTTAGTGGCGTGGCACCTCCCATACAAAGTAAATTTTTAATATCGCCATACAATTAATAATTCAATATTATATATCTCGAGTACTGTGATAGAGAGAGCTTTTCAAATTTGTCTGATGTCACCTATTATTAATGTGAGTAGTCGGACAAAAAATGGGCAGTATTGGCCATTGCACAATGGTTTTTTTCCGTTTATTTTGGCATAAACTCTAATTTTAAAGCTATTGAATTGAAATTTGGTTTGTATACATTTTTTATGCTCCCAAGATGACCTACCTAGTTTCATATGATTTGGGGCACTATTTCATATAGCTGCCATATAGCCGATCTGGCCGATTTGCCCCAACTTTTTTGTTTATAGGGCTATTGAATTGAAATTTGGTTTGTACACATTTTTTATGCTCCCAAGATGACCTACCAAGTTTCATAAGAATAAAATATTTATTACAATATAAAGTACATACAAATTATATCATTATTAATTCATATTACGTATGTAGATTGAGTTTGTATGTTGTAGATTTATTTTGATTCTGGGAACAAAAAAAAAATTCATTAGCTATGTCAAAAAAGTGGGTATACTTCTCACCATTCCATGTTTTTGAAATTAGTTCTCTTCATATTCTTCTTCTAATACTATATCATCAAGCTCAAAAATGATCATCATCTTCTTCATCTGAAGAGCACTGAGAGGGTTCGTCACCTTCAGCTACATCTATAAGTTCGATGCTTGGTGTTTGTAAAAGATCGATGACTTCTGATGGTAAGCTTTTCTTATTGTTTCGATTTGTGCGTTCCTTCCAACACAGGCTAGACAATAAGGGATCAGAAGAATCCATGGCTCTGTTGAAAACATCTATAATATTGTCTAGGCGACTGCATTTTCTGGCATGGCATCTTCTGTCGCTCTTATACAGCTTGTTCCTTGCCTCCGATGCAGTTTCCCCTAGGCAACCAACTGGGACTACGCAGCAATCCATTATTTGATATCCATGTACTAATACCTTGTGCACAGTAGGGGACATTGGATACCACAAATATTTTTCCATGTACATTATGAATGTGTCAGCGCAAAAGGGTTTAAACTTGTCTGAATTCAAGGCATACTCGCAAGATATCGCAATTAAAATTTTGCGAAAACGAGGAATTATTTCGTAATCAATTCCTGATATAGATGATAGTACTATTGAATTCGAAAATGCTCTTCTGGCCGTATTTCCATCATTAGTATTGCCACTGCCATTTGCATTAGGTTTATCTACATTAAGGCCCATTTCTTCCCAAAATTTTTCTTGTAGAAGCTGTTTGCGTGAAGCCATTTGGACTTTATCATTACCTTTAGCATGCCACTTTTTGAAATCAAGCCTATAGGAGACTCTTAATATAAACTCGAAGAAGCGGATCCATGCATGAAGAGGACTTATTCCGCATTGAAGACTGCTTGTTCTAATACTGAAAATCTTCGAGCTAAAGTCCTTTGTTTGTAGTAACTGTGTAGGTTTTGCCCCACAGATTGGACAAGATTGGCAGGAGTTTGCTCCAGTTAAAATATTCAGTACTTTGCCATCTATAAGTGTCATATATCCTTCAAACTTCACAATTATTTTTTTCGTTTTTGTGCGTATATAAATAATCTTGTAGGTGTAATATCTGATTATCCAAATTATCTTTTTCGTTTAATATGAGGGATGTATTTTCCTTAACGAATTCGACTTTCAAAGGACGACAAAACCTAACAGACTGTGGAGTCTTATTCAGCCAAATAACTCGATGAAGTTCATCTATAACTTTCAGTGGGATAACCGTAGTTACGAGAAGTGAATTATCAAGACCAGAATTGTGATTCGATTGAAACCGCTGTTTGTACAAACTGTGGCCTGTGGAGCCATCAAATCCGTAACTAAAAATAAGTTTACAATTTGTTGAATCTGAAAGTAGTTCAAACACCTCGTCTTGCATTGTTAGAATTCGGTGAGCAGTATGGTGTAATAAGTTTTGTAATGTAACTTGTGCCTTGGTTTCAGAATAAAGGATTCCGACAGGTCTACATTTTAATTTCGATTCAACGACTTCAGAATAAGGAGGATAAATATCACATCCCTGTTTCTTGGTGTGTTGCTTCATGTTTATGTACTGTTGTTTTGTTAATCTATTTTCTATTAAAAATGCTAATGCGTTATCCGCAGAAACAGGTGTTGGATTGACAGCAAAAAGTTTGTTCCTTACTTCGGCTATATTTCGACTAATACCTGCTTTATTCAAAACAAAGGCCATGTCTCTGTCGTTGAATTTTTTGGCTGAAACTGTAGCAGCATGAACTAGCAACGGCGTTGCATGTTTATTTTGTGAAGCAACTTCGGATGCTAATTTTCTTTTTAGCCTAGGTCCAGCATCTTCATAATTTAATTTTGGGCGACCTATTTTGTTTGGGGAAACATACTGCTCATCCATTACTATAATTATACTTTTGCTAAGCCATTTTGAATATTTAGTTTTAAATCGCTCTAATTTACGGTTGCACTTTGGCAAATGCTTTTTTATATAATTAACAAAATCTTTAACTTGTTTTGATATCAAACGCATTTGGTCTTCATTTAAACTGATATTATTGATATTCTGTAACATATATTTCACAAGTGCATCTTCTGAGCGATTGTTGCTGCTCCAAATTTCAATAAGCGCTGCATGGGCAAACACATGTTTATCTGCAAAAACACGTGCTGGCACAAAAAAAAAAACAAAAAAGGCTAGTTACTCATTAATTAACACACTTTTGTTAATAACTTGCCATTTATAACTTCTTGCAATGCTTTGCCATTCACAAGTTACACTCCATGGAACACAACTACAATTTATAGATTTTATATAAAATTATGCATAAACAAAACATTTCACAATATTACAACAACAGACAATTATGACAAAAAGGGCATCTCGTCTTAATTTTACATAGCTGCACTAACGTTTTCCATAATTACACTTTTTATTTTTTTTTTCACTTTTTCAAAGCACAAGCACTCGAACATGGCTATTGTTTACCGCCAGTTGTACCAAAACAAAGTGACTTTCAAACAGCTGACTTTACAAGCACGCTAGCAAAAAAGGGTTGCCACCCGCATTGATATTAAATGTTTTTATTTTCTAATATGGGTATCTAGATTTAGGAAATCAGTTAAATTTCAAAATATGAAACCAAAAAAAAATTGACTTTGTGCCAAAAAATCCTACTTTTTTACCCATACTGCATTGGCCCAATAGGCGTTTCACCTGCCAAACAAAGTAAACATAAAATGCCATATATCTGGAGTACTGTAATAGTGAGAGTCTTGAGACTTTGTGTGAGCCCATAAGTTATTCATGTGATTAGTTAGACAAAAAATGGGCGTGGTCGGAGCAGTGGGCATGTCACCACCCCACTGGTGTACTAAAAAGAAAGCTTTGACACTTTGCACGACCCCATCAGATCTTAGTATGAGTAGTCGGACAAATAATTGGCGGGTTCACAACAAACGGCGTGGCATTCCCCATGCAAAGTAAATATTTAATATCATATAACTCGAGTACTGTAAAAGAGAGGGCTTTGTGGCTTTGCGTGAACCCATAGGTTTTTTTGTATGATTAGTCGAACAAAAAAATGGACGTGATCGAAGCAGTGAGCCTAGCACCGCCCATGAAAAGTAGATATCTAATATCATATAACTGGTGTACTACAAAAGGGAAAGACTCGACATTTTGCACGAGTCCATCAGATATTAATGTGAGTAGTCCAATAAAAATTGGGCGGGATGGGATTAGTGGACGTGGCACCTCCAGTATAAAAAATATGAAGTACTACGAAATCGAAAGTCTTTTGACAAGTACAGTAGATATCAATGTGATTAGTTGTGGAAAATATATCGCCAAAATCAAAAATCGCCAAACCCGAAAATCGCGAAAAAATAAAAATCGCCCAAAAAACAAAAAATTACAAAATCAAAAGTGGGCAAAATCAAAAATCGCTCAAAAGAAAAATTTCCAAATAATATTTTAAGTTCAAGGCCAATAGTTTAGTGTTGCCAGATCTAATGTGGAAAATCCATTTTCTTCCCATGGGCAGCTACATGTAGCTTGCTCCAGGGTAGGAACGCCGAATAATCTGATAATTGTTGTACCGAATGAAAAAACATTGTATATCAGCATCAGCAAGCATTGAAATAAAAAAATGTATACTAATAATTTATACTAGCACAATAAAGAGGTAATGTGTGTTTGTATGTTTGTAGGAGGTAATAGCCGATCTCATCCGATCTTCCTGAAATTTTTACAGAGTCGTGCTGCAGATATGGGAAGTGCTACAGGCTGTAGTATTTTAAATATTTTTTGTGGCCGTGACACCTCCCATACCAAGTAAATATATATTAAGTACTATGATAGAGACAGCTTTGCAAATTTGTCTCAGGTCATCTATTACACAAGGGAACAATGGTTCTGTTGATTAAGAACTGAATATTGTTTTTAAGGTTATTTGGGACGCTGAATCCAAATCTGCCCTTGGTTTTTTTCTATCAGCTCGACTTTTCGAGATATACCGTTATGTTCAAAATTAAGGCACTTCCGCTACATATATTGGAATAACTTGAAAACGGTTCACCATATTAAATTAAAAAAAAAATCCGAAACTCGCAAACAATATTCTCTTAAAGCCGTGCTTACTTTGTTTTTAAATTTTCCAAGTAGTTTTAGAGATATCGTTCAAGTTTTGAAAAAAAAATTAAAATTTTTTAAAAAAAAACATTTTTTTTGTTCTTTAAAAATTCCTAAAAAATAAAAATGGGACAAAAATCACAGTTTTGGTCTACAAACAGTTAGTTAAATATATTTCGAATAAAATGAGCTTTATTTCATTGTAATCGGTGCACAACTTTTGATTTTGTTCACGATTTACTGAATTGATATAAATCGCGATTTCCATACAAAAATAACATTTTCTAATGTGTAAGTGTTTGTATGTAATAAGTTAGTTTTTTATGATTCTAAGAATTAAAAAAATTAAGTAATAAAAAAAGATTATTTCATTTTTATGGTTGCGGTAGCAAACTCATAACGCCTATAAATTTTATTGTCCCTTTATGACACCTAGTCAGTTCACAGTCAATTAAAGAGAAAAAAGAAAAGTCCACTTGTTTTTATTGATGTGTGGTTTACCGTTGGTAACGGATGATTTTTTAAAGGAATTCCCCTGAACACATGTGTTCATTCATAAGTGACTGTCAATAAAATTGTGGATATAATTTTTTTTGGTACTTCAGTAAAAAACTACTAAGTATTTATATGGGTTCATTCAACCAATTTTTCTCATTCAACAAGTGTTTACGAAAGCGAAAAGTATAACGACAAAAAATATAAATCATTTTACATTGAACATTTAATCAGTCAACACAAAAAAGTTAAATTTTGTTCCCGTGTGTTATTTATTGAAAATTGTGTTACTTTGATATATACTTCAAAATTGTGCAATGGCTACGTCAAGAAACACCTGTAAAATCAATCCCAACTATTTTTGTAACATATGTGGCGAATACACGTTTATAAAAAATAGAAAAAGTGTGTCAGATTTTATTAAAAAAATTATTTTGACTACTTCGGATTTACCATGGAAACCCGTGACAAGTACTGGATTCCTAATACTGTATGTAAAAACTGTGTAGAGTATTTAAGGTTATGGGCAAACAAGCAACGGACCCACTTCAAGTATAAAACACCAATGATCTGGCGGGAACCTTCGAATCATTATGATGATTGTTATTTTTGCGCTGTCAACATAACAGGCATTAATAAAACAAACCGGTCTAAATGGATTTATCCTAACGTGTTGTCTATTACCCAACCAGTCCTGTACTCTAGTGAGGATTCAGAACCACAACCATCTACATCTACACACAATTTCCACGACTTACGACAAAATGTTCCTTCACCAATTTCTGAATTTGGATCAGATGACTTGCATTTAGATATTTCTTCTGAACGCGAGCAATTTAATCAGGAGGAGCTTAGTGATTTAGTGAGAGACCTTGGACTTTCTAAAAAAGCATCTGAAATTCTTGCTTCTCGATTAAAGCAAAAAAATCTGTTAACCCAAGGAACAACAATTTCATACTACCGTAACAGAGAAAAAAACTTACTTCCATTCTTTTCCGAAGACGATGAATTTGTTTATTGTTCAGATGTTCCTGGTTTAGTAACAGCGATGGGATTAGAGGAGTATGATCCAAATGACTGGCGACTATTTATAGATTCTTCTAAACGCAGCCTAAAATGTGTACTTCTGCACAACGGTAATAAATTGGGTTCGTTGCCCATTGCACATTCAACTAAAGCTAAAGAAGAATATTCTACAATTGCCTCAGTTATAAATAAAATAAAGTACAACGAACACCGCTGGCTAATTTGTGTGGATCTAAAAATGGTGAATTTTCTTCTAGGCCAACAAGGTGGCTACACAAAATATCCGTGTTTCATTTGTTTATGGGATAGCAGAGCCAGATCTGAACACTGGAGTAAGAAAGACTGGCCTTCGAGGGAAGCTATGGTTCCAGGAAACCACAATATAGTTAATCAACCACTTGTGCCCAGGGATCGCATAAACTGCCACCTCTCCATATCAAGCTAGGACTTATGAAACAATTTGTCAAAGCTCTCAACAAGGACGGTGATTGTTTTAGATATATCAGTAAAAAGTTCAACAATTTGAGTTCGGAGAAACTGAAAGCTGGCATTTTTGATGGCCCTCAAATCAAAAAATTAATCAATGATGAAAATTTTAGTAATTCCATGACAGATATTGAAAGAAATGCTTGGAATGAATTTGTTTGGATAGTGCGCAATTTCCTGGGAAACAAAAAGGGTGAGCACTATTCGGACCACGTGGATAACATGTTGTCACATTTCAAGCAGCTTGGTTGTAATACGAGCATTAAGGTGCACTACCTACACAGTCATTTGGATTGTTTCCCTGAAAATCTTGGAGACTTCAGTGAAGAACAAGGTGAACGTTTCCATCAAGATATCCGCACTATAGAGGAGCGGTACCAGGGTCACTGGGATAAGCATATGATGGCGGACTATTGCTGGAGCATTAAAACAAATCCCTCTAAACAAGGTTATTTAAGAAAATCTTATAAAAGAAAATTTTTCGATGAGTTGTAATTACATTGTAATATTTGTGTATTAAAATTTTTTATTTTTCTTTAAAATTCTCTTTTTGTGTTAAATTAAAAAGTATAGCTGACCATAAAAATGAAATAATCTTTTTTTATTACTTAATTTTTTTAATTCTTAGAATCATAAAAAACTAACTTATTACATACAAACACTTACACATTAGAAAATGTTATTTTTGTATGGAAATCGCGATTTATATCAATTCAGTAAATCGTGAACAAAATCAAAAGTTGTGCACCGATTGCAATGAAATAAAGCTCATTTTATTCGAAATATATTTAGCTAACTGCTTGTAGACCAAAACTGTGATTTTTGCCCATTTTTATTTTTTAGGAATTTTTAAAGAACAAAAAAAATGTTTTTTTTTTTTAATTTTAATTTTTTTTTCAAAACTTGAACGATATCTCTAAAACTACTTGGAAAATTTAAAAACAAAGTAAGCACGGCTTTAAGAGAATATTGTTTGCGAGTTTCGGATTTTTTTTTTAATTTAATATGGTGAACCGTTTTCAAGTTATTCCAATATATGTAGCGGAAGTGCCTTAATTTTGAACATAACGGTATATCTCGAAAAGTCGAGCTGATAGAAAAAAACCAAGTGCAGATTTGAAATCAGCGACCTCAAATTAGTAAAAATTTGCTATAAATTTCAAATCAACACAAAAAAAGTTCAATTTTGTTCCCTTGTGTTATTAACGTGAGTAGTCAGACAAAAAAATAGGCGGGATTGGAGAAATGCGGAGAAATGAATTAATGGGAGCCTTAGGACTTTGCGTGAGCCCTTTCAATACAATTCGGGGGGAGGGGATAGCGAAGCACACCGGGTTTCATCTAGTTTAATATAAAGTATTTATTGCCCATATCTACAGGACTGTTAAATAAAAAGCTCTAAAATCTTTATATCGAGCCCATAATTTCAAATATAACGTTTTTGGCTCCCCTGAACATTTTGATTTTATGACATACGCGGTTATTCTAGAAAACCACAGATTTGTGGTTCAATAATCGAACAGTCGTTGGGTTGTATAAAAATTCCTATAAATCTCTATTTGAAATACAGTTGTTTGTTGCGCTATATAAAGACTTATTTATATAAGTCAGCTTCAGAGTCTATCACTAATGTGAATTACAATCCATTAAACTCTGTTGGAGCGATAACCTAATTGAAACACATGCATTTTTCAAGACTACCCATTGGTTTGCCAATATATAGCTTCACTACTTAGGACGATCCAATGATTACAGTGACGATCCAATGACGATCCAATGATTACCGAAGATTTCTAGGGCATATCGACGGCTCCATTCTAAAACATGCTAAGTGAAAAAATCTAGTTTTGAGATAAACGCCTTCAAAGTTTTTTGTTGATATCTCGAAAACGGTAACAGATAGAACCTTAAGGATTTTTGCGTTCATATTATAATTGCAACAGAATTCTTAAGTATATTTGAACTTTATAAATTTGTTGTAGATCATACTTAAAAGTGACTTAAAATACTTTAGCATGTACACAAACCTATTACCTAGTCGTCTAAGTGGACTTAGCATCTTTTTGGTGGTCCTTTCTCACTTACATTGGTCGTCTAAGTACAGATAGCATGTTTTAGTTTGGAAAAAATTTAAAATTTTAATTTTTTTTTTACTTCTTAGAACGAAAATTGTTTTAAAATACTTACATTAATAAAACAAATACTGAAATTTTTTTCTTTTTTTTATTAAAAAAAAAAAAATAATATTAATATATTTTTAATGGAAAACAAAAAAGTTAAAGTAACAACTTTTAATCATCACATTCTGAGTTGACTACACATTCGTTTCCAGCAAAGCTTTTGAGGTTTCGGTAGAAGTTTTGGTAAAACTTTGGAATTAGATTTTGGTCGCATAAATATAGCAGATCCTTATGTTTTGCTTCTGTTATTGGAAGAGTTGATGAATATGCTCTGGGTATGTCTTGAGGAATCGAATTTGTCTTTCTATGCCTTTTAGTTTCGTCATAAAGCGTAATTTCTTTAAAATCTTCATCGAATTGATATTTGTAAGATAATTTATAATTGTCTTCTTTATACACTCTAATTTCTCTGATTTTGCATACACTTATTTTTTCATTTTTTGTATTTTTTGACCAATTCAAAGCAGAAACAAATTCCTTGAAGTCTAAAAAATCTTCATTTTCCATTTCAATTACGTTATATATGGGTTCATTCTTCTTTGAATTTCTTATTAAAGAGAACCATTCATATGGTGCATATATACGTTTGTTTTTCTTGGATTTTTCTATAAGAGCATGCACACTATCACCTTCATTCTGAGTATGACCTTTTTCGAGGAACTTGTGACTTACGTCAATATTCAGTTTAAGAGAAACCCATACGTAAAATGAAAAAACAATCTTGTTTTTATTTTGTCCGCCGCAATTATCGGACCAAAAATTAAATTTAGTGATACCTCTATTTTTGTTTTCAGTTTCTATAAACTGGTATAGACAGGTTGCAACTTCTGTAGCACCTTTCTTTGCAGTAGATTCATCCCATACAAAACATGACGCTTGTTTCGAGCTGAGTTCAAAAACGGTAAAATTAAAAGCATGTAGCTTCCTCTTATAATAAAATGTGCTCACTTCAGCACAAGGGAACGAGAGAATTTTTTGGAAATCAAAGCACGCAGTTAGAACATTTACGTTGTCAGAACTCTCTTGTTTTTCAATATATTTTAGTTCTCTAGCTTTTTGTTTGCAAAATAAATGCTGATTGATATCAGATTCAATAGCTTTCTTTTCGTCCTCATTCATGTTCTTATACTTTTCGCATAAGTCGCATTGGTCCTTTTTCGGAAAGTAAAATGATATATTAAACGAATCATGAAAAGTATCTCGATACTGTCTTAATGTTGCCTTTAGTTTTAAAACATGAGCATTTTCTGAAAACCATTTATCATACAATCGATACATTTGCGCTATTGATGATATCTCACCTCCCAGGTACATCTTTCTTGATTCTTGACGACAATAGTGAGATTCTACTCAGGGAAACGCATTGATATGCTGTTTTACTATCTCTTTTATTTGAATATTTTTTCCATTTGATTTAGTATGCTTTCCTCTTTTGTCAGGCGATAAATGTAATGGGTTTAAATGTTTCTTGCGTACTACAGTTTCAATTGTCTGATGTGTTATTGAAAGTATATTCAAAAACATCGGTTTGCATACGGCTTCTTTTACTTCTTTGCCATCATTAAAGAAACTAAGGAAGTACGTCCTTGATTCAGTTTTTCGTGAATTAACACTATTTCTGCAAACCTTTTTTTTGTGAAATGTAATTAATTGCGAAATATAGGATCTTTGAAGATCTTGATTGCCAATATTATAAAAGTAATTAAAAATGTACTTTCTATTTTCTTCGGACACTCTTTGTGAACATTTCGTTCTGCAGGAGTCTCCACAACCTTTTTTTAAAACTTTTTCAGTCTTCAAAACACCATTTCCATTGTAATATTGCTTACCTTGACTTTTTAGGACTTTTGCCTCATTTTTGCGCCATTGAGATGTTCGTTTTTGTCTCTTAAGTAAAATTTGTTCAGTTGGTGTATCAAAATTTGGGTTTAATATTATTTTTGTATTTTTTGGTGTTATCGGACTGCATGATGGAGCTGATACTGAAGATGACCCTGCTAGAGATGATTCTGCATCAGATGATTCTGCACCAGATAGTTGATGGCATTCGCTTGAGCTTCCGCGGAATGGTTCTAAAAGTGGATGGGTTACTATTTTATTATAATAAACTGAATAAAAATATAGTTTATATGTAATAGAAATTACCGAGATCTTCCAAACTGTTGTCACTTTCACTACAATCCATATTGTACGATATTTCATTTGATATGCTAGGTGACATTCCAGATGATTTTAAATTGGATGAAGAAATATGTTCCAATACACTTTATATTAAAATACTTTAATATAATTATTCACATTACTTTGCTAAGTTTTTTTTTTTAAATTACTTACCAATGTTTCTCTTATTATTGTGTTGGGGTTGTATTTTTGGTTCTGATTCTTCTTTTTCTAAGAGAAACCCGGTTAATTTTATCTTATAATGTTTAATATAAATGAATAATACCGTTCAATTTGTTTATGGCCAATTGCAGAATTTTTCTTGCGCGAGAACTCATTATATTTAGAAAAAACACAATTATGTGCACCTGTTCTGTTCACAACTTTATCCAAACTAAACAATGTTATGTACACTTACACGACGATAGTGATATTTTGAATTAGGGGAAAAACCTATTAAGTGCACTTAGAGATGAAAAAAATGTACTAAACTGTATTACGTCCATGCTAAGTATACATAGAGAACGCGAAAAAGTAAATGTCCATTCTATAACATGCTAAGTACTTTTAGCATAAAACAAAAAAAAAATATTTCCAAACTAAATCATGCTAAGTGTACTTAAAATATTTAAATAGGGAGGCTTTTCAAACTTGATAAATTATGCTAAGTACATTTTGCTTATAACTTTTGATAAGATAGTCCGATTACTATCAAAATTTTACAGAATCTAAGATAAGAAATGATGAACTCAGAAATTCTATTCCCAGCAAAACATGGCATGTCGACTTAGCATGTTTTAGAATGGAGCCGTCGATATTGTATTACACTATTACTGAAGGATTAGGAATGATTTTTAACGGAACAGGCACTTTACACTTCCCATTTGTTTAAAAATTTACAACTCAGTTAAGCAATGTTAAAATAATTTTGCCGTAATCTCAAAATATTTGTATATTATTTGCACATTGAACAAAAACTTGTAAAAGGGGGGCGCCGCACAGTGGGTTGAAAAGCATGAAAAGTGAGGATTAATTCAGGGAAGACGTAATTTCAAAATATTGTTAATTTTTTTTAATGGATATTCATTATTGCATAAAAAACCACCATTTAAAAAAAAAAAGTGGAAAAAATTTGTTTTAACCCATGTTTTGGAAAAAATTATCTTTTCTTACAATTTTCGCTATAACTTTGGAATAAAAAGTGATAAATTAGTAAATGAAATTGCAAGTTAGAACTTAGTTAATGTGCTTTTAGAAAAAATAAAATTTTTTTTAAATAGAAAAGGAATAAATATTTAATATGTATTTATATTATAAAAATTCAATTTTAAAATCCGATTTTATTTTCCAAATTCCACAATTCCACAAATTTAACTCAAAAAATTCACATTATAAAATAATATTATGTTTTTATTGATGAATAATTATAAGCAAAAAACAAACAACCATTTCAGAAAAATTAAAAAAAAAATTAATTCAATTAATATTGAATATATTGCTACATTTATAATTGAAAATTTTGTATGCATTTATTATTATTGTTTATTTTTTATTTTATATTGTTCTTATTTAAGAGAAACTTAAATATATATATATATATATATATACTATATATATATATATACAATTAAAATCAAGGATCCTCCGTATTATCATCACCTTCATATATATAATCAGCATCTTCATAATTATCATCATCAATATCTTCATTAATCTCTTCTTCATCAGAAATCTTGGGCAAAATTAATAAATCTAGTGCCATCTGTGGTATATTATATATTTTTTGGCATAATTTTTGCTTTTAGTGGTAATTAAAGGATCCGAACTAAGAAGTAACCTATTGAATATATCTTCATTTGACTTCTCCCGACTGCATTTACGAGAATAGTGTTCTCTGTAATTTTTAAAATCTTTATTTCTAGCTTCTTGAGCTTCCTCAGATAGTTGACCTATTGGCAACAAGGCGTATTTTACTATTTCAGGCCCGTGAATAAGGAATTTATGTAAAGTTGGAGGCATATAATACCACGGATAGAGCTTAACAAAATGTCTGGCTGTATTCTGAGTATATTTCCTAAATTTTTCTACGTGAATCTCGTGCCCGCAAGATACAGCAATAAGTATCACATGCATTCTTTCTATCAATTCTGCATCAACTTTTGTGATTTGAGCAGAAACATCTGCATTTTGTAATACTAGGTTACACATTTGCAACAGCAACAATAACAATCACAGCTACGAAAATAAACACAAAACAAAAACTAAAAAAAGATTTTTTCTGTTGTGTTTTCAAGCATTTTTTTTAATTTTATACTGGGGACTTTTAATAAAAACTTGAATATTACATTCGTTGGCAAGTATTGGCAAAATATTTTTTTTGAATACACAAGTAGAAATCCCATATTTTACTATTATGTAAATAATTTTACCCGATCTCATCTAGAATTACGTTGAAACTCAATCTCTTTTTAAAAAAATACCCTCTTTTTAGGACAATTTTCAAAAATTATTAAAAATATTTATAAAACATTTATCTAAATTTTTTTTTAATAATACAGTCAGATACCTGAAGTTGATGCATCCATTTGAAAAAAGTTAGAATTAAAAAAAAAAAATTAAAAAAAATTAAACTTGAAATATCTCTTTTTTAATTTTTTACCACTTCGAGCAAAATTAAAAAAAAAAATGTTGAACTTTGAGGGAGTATAGCAAGAAAAGTAAACAACTTAGAACAATAATTTTGACAGTTAGTGATGACCCATTTTATACTCTGTTACCCGGTATAAAAATTTATTACAAAATACTCATTTCAATTTTTGAAATAATCCTCACTTTTGACCCTTTTCAACCCAATGTGCGCCGCGGCCGTGGAAAAAGCTATACGCGCAATTTCCACAATTACAGATATAAGCTTCCACTATTCATTAGTGTAGTGCGTTCATAAATGATAGCGCATTGTTCAATCTGTGAATCAATGTTCCATAACATTTGAACTATGCATGCAATAATTATCATCTATTTGTTGGACTTATATTGGTATGTTTTCTTGCCAAAAATAATCTTATATTAAACAAAACTTGGATTTATTAGGTATACTATTATTAAAATCTCTTACATCGCAATATCTAGCATATTAAAACGTACAAATTGTATAGCACAAATGCATAAAAGTCTTTGTTTGAAAAAGTGAACAGTTAATTCCTTTATTTTTAACAGATGTAACAAAAATCATAAAAAATAACACCAACGTAATAAATTGGAATACCATCTTTTGCTTTAATGCAATAAAATGTTAGATTTTTCATAGAACTTATTAACTTTTTTACAACACATTCTTTGATTACACTGTGGAACAAATTCAGGTTAGCAAAAGTTAGGTCGATTCTGAGAGTAAGTGGTGAAAATAGAGTCTAAAGTAGAAGACCCGTATCGCGGCGTTTGTTTATGTTAGTTCGAATTTTTTTTTAATCGACCTTCGAACTTTGCAGTCAAATACCGATTTTCAGCATATTGTTTATATGGTTTTTTGGCTATAACTCGTCGACTAATTTATATTTTTTCAATCTGTAAAAGCCAAATTATTGCTAGAGACCTGCGTAACAACTAAATTTTTTTAAAAATTGATTTAGAAAATTTTTTGCTGCTTATGAAGCAAAATGTTTGAAAAATTATTTTTTCATGCCTTTTGAAAATTATTTCCACAAAACTAAGTCTTTTCTGCTTTATGTTTGATCTATAATATGGTTCTCAGTTTCTTCAATAAATCTCATTTCAATAGAAAATGGTCTTAGTCAATAATTTACATTAAAAATCCCAAAACCATTAAATAAATAGCGATTTAAGTAGAAGAAATAATTAAAAAGGGAATTTCCAAGAATTAGGAATTAGTAAAACAACTTTTTTGTTTTCAACCACCTCATAGGTAGCGATGTTTTTTTATTTCGTACAAGTGAACTAATTTCAAAAATGAAGATTCAGTTAAGACTCGAAACTCAGCCGAAGCTGACGTCTTTTAATTTTCGCTCGGTCGTGATAAAATTCGCTATTAATTTTTTTGGAACTTATTTCATTTTGTGAGTGATTTGAGTTAAGTGCATCGGTTTCATAAAAATAGCAAAAAAAAAAAAACATTGTATAATATATATTGTATTAAAAATGTCGGAACCAAAATGTAAAATGGACCATTTTTGTAATGTTTATGGACGTTTCATAGCAACCGATGAAAAATGTGGCAATGCGAGTGATTTTTTTTTGGAAGCCTATAAACAATATTTCTCGCAAGAGGTTACCACTGACGTAAACTATGCCCCTAAAAAATTTGCTTTAATTGCTATTCAACTCTTATAATGGAAAAGTGAAAAGAAGAATGCTATGCGTTTTGGTATACCAATGATGTGGTTAGACAACATCAAGAAGAATATTGCTATGGATGTATCCACTACCATAAAACTTTAAATAGAAGGAAAGCAAAGAATAAAACTTATGTAGCAGTGCCAAGTGCCCAATTACCATTATCGCACTCAGAATTCGTTCCAGTACCAACATACCGAAGTATTGATCTTCAAACAGTTGTCAGTACTACGCCGCTGCTACATCCATGGATTTTTGCTCAGAATAAGACCAACCTGGGCAGGTACATCCTATGAAACATCAAAGGACCCAACCCTTGTCACACAAAACCAATTGGACGGAATTGTTGCAAATTTGTGTTTGACTCAGAAAAAATCAGAACTACTGGCTTCATTTTTGAAAGGAAATAACTTGCTGGCGAAAGGTAGCAAACTAACAGCATATCGAAAACGCCAAAAAGAGTTAGAAAAGTTCTTCAATGTGAATGGTGCACAAAATTTCGCTTATGGTTAACCTATTGGCGTTTATTCATTGATAGTTCACTAATCAGCTTAAAAGTTGTGCTTTTGCACAAGACAAATAGAATGCCTTCTGTTCCGATTGCGTATAGCACTGACACTAGTGAAAATTCCTATAATTTGAAACACATTCTGGAAGTAGTTAAATATAACGAACACCAGTAGCGCATTTGCTGCAACCTCAAAATAGTTTCATTGATTACAGGCTTAACATCATCTGGCCGTCCAAAATATCCGTGTTTTTTGTGCGATTGGGATTCACGATATGGAGAAGGCATTGGACGGAAATGGCCTAAGGAAAATAGGTTACACGAAAGCCTTGTTCCTGAAATGAAAATTTTGTTGCCGTTGCTCCACATTAAACTTGGCGTTGCTAAAATTTTCTTGAAATGTATCGCAAAAAGACCAGCAGTATTCAACCGCTTAAAAGACATTTTCCCAAGACTAAGTAACGCCAATATTCAGGAAGGGGTTGATAATGGCCCAGACATACGGAAACTAATGAGTCGTCAAGATTTTGACCAAGTTCTGACAGACCGAGAATTAAATGCATGGCTCGCATTGAAAGCAGTCATTAAAGGACTTTTGGGTAAAGAACGCAAAAGACAACTACAGGGAATCTGTTGCAAACATGTTGGCAGCCTTCGATGAAATTGGGGTTAATGTGTAGTACAAAATTCATCTCTTGCATCAGCATCTCGATCAACTCGCTCAACAGTTGCCAACTGAATCTGATGAGCACGGCGAACGTTATCACCAAACTGCGCTTCCATTTGAAATAAGGAAAGTATAGAGTGTGCACATTTTGAATTCCTAGATTTTTCTAATATCTTTGTCAGAGTGCACAATTTAAACATGTTAACGAGTGAAAATTATTTTCGTTTCAGGTACAGAGGAAATAAATCTCCAGATGCAATATTCGCTGAAATTTGTTGGTGGTATAAAAACACCTTTGAAGAAGAGGAAGACGAGAAAAAAGAGGAAGAAGGGGAAGACACAGATGAAATTCCAGAATATCTGTTGGACGAAATTATCGACCTTTCTGATGATGATGACGATGACCAAGATATTAGAGACAGAAGTGGTGTTGATCCACAGCCGCCTGCTAAACGGCAACTGGCCAAATCATTAATTTAACTTATTTAATTTTTTTACTTAAAACTTTTCATAACTAACATTTCAAAAATATATTTTTTTCCATATTTTTATAATCCCTTTTTCAATGTTTCTTCAAAACCAACACTAAACAAAATTGGTACATAAAAAATGAGAAGTAAATTAATATTAAGCTGGAAAACACAAGTTTTGTATTATGATTGTTTTATTTTGAAATGAAATTTATTGAATAAACTGAGAAGCATATTATAGATCAAAGAGAAAGCAAAAAATACTTAGTTTTGTGAAAGATATTTTCAAAGAGCAAAAAAAAAATAATTTTTCCAATATTTTGCTTCATAAGCACCACAAAGTTTTGTGAAAGATATTTTCAAAAAGCATGAAAAAAAATATAATTTTTCCAATAATTTGCTTCATAAGCACCACAAAAATTTTCTATATCAATTTTTTTTTAAAAATTTCAATTGTTGCACAGGTCTCTAGCAATAAGTTGGCTTTTACAGATTGAAAAAATATCAATTGGTCGACGAGTTATAGCCAAAAAACCATATAAACAATATGCTGAATATCAGCATTTGACTGCAAAGTTCGAAGGTCGATTAAAAAAAAATTCGAACTAACATAAACAAGCGCCGCGATACGGGTCTTCTAATTTAGCCTCTATTTTCACCCTTCACTCTCAGAATCGACCTAACTTTTGCTAACCTGAATTTGTTCCACAGTGTTATTGAAATTTCTATCTCGTTCACATTCATGAATAAACGACTGTCAGCATATATTCTCCTGACGAGAATTTCCGATATGATTTCAATGGAGTTAATATTAGGGGAGCAAGCAGGCCATTCCAAACCATAGCCATCATTCGTGATTAACCATTGTCTTGCTGGAAAATATACCCTTTTTTCTCAACTTATATATAAAAATGATAAAAAACTTTATGGAAGTATTTCACAACACTTATCACGGTTTATTTTTGGTTGACACGATTTGGAACCCCACACAATACTCTACAGTAAACGCACCCCAAATCACAATAGTACCGAAAGTCTCTTCGAGAGAAACATTTGGGATCTTTTCGTAGGTCACGCCAGTAACTACAATTATTGTCAGGACTAACAAACTTAAATTTTTTTCTTATGACGAAAATATCTTAAAAGCAATCAAGTAGTTTCTCTAAGGCCGAGGCCACGCCATGAGCAGTAAAGCGGCAAGCGGCAGAGCGGTGAGCGGCAGAGCGGCGAGTTTGAGCGGCAAGTGGCTTATTATTGAGTGTCATTTCTGAGCGGTTATTTTTCAAAATGCCATTATCAATGTTATTATTTATATAAAAGTTTTTATAATAAAAGCAAAATATTTTCACTATTTCATGATTTTCATTTATGTATGACTACATTTCAACCTTTTTGACTTTTTATCGATTGAAAAACAACACAAAAATGGTGGTCGTTAAGAAAAAACAACAACAGCTGACTTTAACAATAGCGAATATTGTTTAAAAATTTTACTGAATACCAAAATCGATAATTTTGCTATTTTCTTTTTCTAACGATTCGATTATCGTTAAATAGAAGTCACTGAATCGCGCTACAGATTAACACAACAAAGAAAAGCCATTTTTTCCCCTTTTTATTCTTTGCCGCTCAGAAAACAACTAAAAATTAGAACAAGTTATATTCCTGAACGGCGCCGCTTAGACGCTCAGAAATGCTGCTCACATGCCGCTCATTGTGTGGCCACTTCAGTAGTATTTCATATGTTTTAATTTTTTTCCGCTCATCGCTCTGCCACTCGCCGCTTTGCCGTTCAATGCGTGGCTTCGGCCTAATACAATTTAAAGAAACTTATGTTTGATCAATTTGTACTAATATTATTTTGGAAATATTCTAACCGTTCTTTAGCCCTTTCAGATCAGAGTAGTAACACGATTTTAGTCAATGTTAAACCATCAATATAAAAATTCTTTTTAGGAAAGTCTACTTTCTTTTTTTTAATCCTCTTTTGTGGAAAGAGCACACACGAGAACTCACAATCACTGAATACCGGTAAAAAAAAGTTAGAAAAAATGTATTGATTTATATTTTAAGCACCTTAAACCAGATCTCACAATCGATACAGCTAGGTCTGAAAGGATTAATATGACGTTTCAAAAGACAGGAAATTTTCTTCATTGTTTGTCTTTAAATATGTTTGGAAGTGTTAAGAATATTCCAAATGGTCATATTACGCAATTTGGAAATGCATTCAGCAAGTTGGGTAGATACAGCTTTGTTTGCTGTATTCAACATAAGTCGGCGCTCGCATACATTACTTTTTTTTTCCATCACTGATCTAATTTTTGCTATAATTTTCAATATTTTTCAAATAAATACAAACAATTTTCTGACTTCTGCTGATTTGAAATGGATTTTCCGCTTTTGATGCTCCATTTTCTGACAATGTACAAAATTTGACCTTTTTCGAGCTCACTTAGTTCATTTCCCAGTGCCATTTTGTTTATCACTAATGTTTTTAATAAAATTAAATGGAATATGTTATACTAAAATGGTCCTTTTTGTCAAACAAAGACATTTTTGCATATGTGCCATATTATTTGAACGCTTTAATATGCTAGATATTGCGATGTAAAAGATTTTAATAATAGTATATCTAATAAATCCAAGTTTTGTTTAATATAAGATTATTTTTGGCAAGAAAACATACCAATATAAGTCCAACAAAGAGATGATAATTATTGCATGCATAGTTCAAATTTTATTGAACATTGATTCACAGATTACCAAATGTGCAAAATCATTTATGAACGCACTGTATATAAAAGCGAAAGTATATACATAAATATGTTTGTTTGCTTGTAGTTTATAGGAGGCTAAACCAATGTGTCGAAATCTTTACAGGGTCTTACCGCATATCTAGAAGGAACAATAGGTTATATATTTTTTTTGGATATTTTTAGTGGATGAACAGTGGCGCCCTTAGAATAAATGAGGTTGTAAAAATCAAAAATTTAATGCGCGCTAATGACTTCTTTTAAGAAATGGATCAAGCATTACAAATTTGCTACTTTCAGTAAAATCAGATTTTTAGTTTAGAAGATATAACGCTTCGAATTTGACCGACTTTCAGTTTTCCTAAAAAAATACAATTTTTAGGATTTTGGTCCAGTTTCAGGAAGAATAAAAAAAAAACTAGGTAACTAATAGCAACTTTTTTATTTCTGTTGATTTGTGTATACATATATCCAGTATATTATAGAAAAAATAATACTGTTTGCTTTGTATTTCTCCATTTTCTTTTCTATTTTTTTCACTATTTTTCAATCTTGATGTAAAATAAAAAAAAATATATATGCATTATTTTCAAAATATGTTTTTTGATTATTCCTCTGCCTAATTCATTAAACTCCAGCTGCTCCCAGCTAATCCTTCGACCGCTAGAGTTAAAAAAGGTAAAAAAGGCATTGTTTCAGATTTCAAAAAAACTCAGAATTTATTATTATTTACCAACTGTGTATTTTTTCACTATTTTTTAACTTTGGTGGAAAACTATTTTTTTTTTTATTTATGTATAACATTTTAGAACATAAAAACTTTGCAAAACAAACATCAAATATATAAAATTGTTAAAAATCGTGTTGTTTAGTTAACATAAACATGATTTATTCATGACGTTAACATATTAAAATTTTGATAACCCATAAGTAAGCATTTAGAAGGCGCAGCACCATGTTCGACTTCTTATTTCAGAGATTGGATAATCATCTATCATATGCCTATTAACTTATTTGATTATTTAAATCGACTCAAATGGCGCTACTGGAGGACGTGGCAAAGTGCATTTTTAATATCATATATCTCGAGTACTATAACAGAGATAGCTTTGAAATGTTGTTTGAGGTCATCTATTATTAAAGTAAGTAGTGCGACAAAAAGTGAGCGGGATCAGTGAGTGGGCGTGGCATACAAAGTAAATATTAAATGTCATATATCTGGAGTATTGTAATAGTGAGAGCCTTGGGAACCTGTGCTATTCATATGGTTATTTGAACAAAATAAGGATGTGATCGCAGCAGTAGCATCGGAACAAAGTAGAAATATAATAATAGTAGCTGTTTTTATCCGGTCTTGCCCGGGATCCAAAGGCCTTTGACTTGAAAAATGATTCACCATGCTTACCAGGCGCTGAGTACTTAGTCCGCAATGAACCATTCATCAAAAAAATGAACTTTGTTCCCGCGTCCGCGCACCAAAATTATGATATTGAAAACAATACAGATTTTAAATACGTCTACTGAAGGACAGACATTAAGAGTAGTATGGAGAGATATAAGTTGACTCACTTTAGAGGTACAGGTGCGATATGTTTATGCATGGATTAGTTTGAGTGCATGATGTGTAAAAGTTACGAATTTTAGTAATGCTAGAGCTTTTTGATATACAACAATTCTGGTTTTTCCATCTGGTGCATATACGAAAAGTTTGTGCTCCCAACTCTGGAGCAGGCGACATATAATTGTATATGAGAAAAACAGAGATAACAGGGAACCACATGTCCTACAAGTCCATATCATCTAACTGGGGCCAAAAATATTCGGTTATCATTGAATGGTAGCGATTCCCATTCACAGTAACGTGCCGGTCTTGATCATCACGGAAACCGTAATTTTTTCGGGATGCAATGATGACTCATGGAGTACGTGTGGATTGCTGTCGGCCCAATAATGCATATTTTGTTTATTGACGAAGCCATTCAGCCAGAAATGAGCCCCATCGCTGAAAATTATTTTTCGATGAAAATCCGAATCATTTTCAAGTTGTTGCTCAGCCCAATTCACGAACTTACGACGCTTCTGTTGGTCAGGAGGCTTCAGTTCTTGCGTCAATTTGATCTTGTAAGGATGTAGGCCAAGATCTTTTCGCAAAATTCGCCACAGCGACGTCACAGAGATGCCCAACGCTTGAGAACGACGTGTGAGAGACACATTTGGGCTTTCTTCAACTGAAGCCTCAGCGGCAGCAATATTCTCGACACTACGGGCATTTCTTTGTCTCACTGGTACGGGAATATTTTGTACTGTGCCTGTGGATTCAAATTTTTCCACTAGACGCTCAATTGTTGATCTGCTAGGACGATTATGATGACCATAAATTGGACGTAGCGCTCTTAACGTTGAGGCCACTGACTCCGAATTTCGGTAATAAATTTTAATAATTTCGACTCGTTGTTGGCTCGTATATCTTTCCATCGTCAAATGGTAAACCCTACTGAAGAGAAATGTCAAAAGAACGGCAAGAAATATGGCGTCATTTGCTGTCCCTGTCTTTCTACTTTTGTAGCTTCCGTGTTGAAAAACACTTTAGTACAGCCGAAAACAAATGAATCATATGCTGAAGTTACAACTCCAGAAGAAGAGGATCTGTATACATCAGAAAATGTTTTGAAAGATGCAGTTTCTGACTTGGGAGCAAAGGATAGTGGACCACAGCAGCCAAAAACAAATTTTAAAAAAATACTTGTCGATGGGCAAAATAGATCTTTTTCAGCGAAGTATTATGAAACGTATGATTGGTTGGAATACAGTGTGGAAAAACAAAAGCCACTTTGTTTCGTCTGCCGCAATTTTGGTACCAAAGAATCACGGCAACAAAATGAAAAATACGCAATTTCGAGTTTTGATAAATTGAAAAACCTAAGCGAAAGTCCAAAAAAGCGTGCCCAGTTTAGAAGCCATGCCCAAAGTATTAAGGGGTACGAACTGTTAAAAAACTACAACCGAAGTCCATGATTTAATTTTACAACGGCACTCTAAGAGCGTAGAACAAACTCGATAGTATTTAAGAAAAATAGTTGATATCATTCTACTTTTAGTGCGACGGCAAAAACAGAGAAAATTTTTTGTAAATATTTGAAAACTTTGCCAAAATGACAAAAATGTTAGGTCTAATTTTACGAAAGCCACAAATTATTGCAGCCTAACAAGAGAGAATGAAATAATTGTCATTTCTGCTAACGCTGTAACTAATGCTATCGTACAAAAAGTTAAAAAATGTGGATTTTATTTTCTTTTGTGTAAGATTTGCAAATGAGTTGGAAGTTAAGGAAAGATTTTTAGGATTAATAAATTGTTCATCAGATAGAAACTCAAATGCTTTACAAAATTTATTATTAGAGTTCTTTGTTTTTATTATTGGAGCTTCTTAAAGAAAAGGAATTGGCTGATATAACAATTATGGGGTAATCCTATGATGGAGCCAACGTTATGTCTGACTACAAAAACGGATTGCAAATTAAATTTGGTAGTAGTTTATTCCTGTTCTAACATAATGACAGCGAATTAATTTTTTAATACAATTGAGTCTTACATATCCACTTTTTGAAGCCAGGAAATAACAACGAAAAATAAGCCAATCTCTAACGAAATATAAGCCACGAAAAATAAGCCAATCTCTTAATCTGAACATCATTTCAATAAGAAGACTAAACACTACCAGATGGAGCTGTCGCTGTATATAAAGACAGATATGCAGTTGAGGCCCTTAATATTTTGACTTCAATTTATAAACCTGAGTTTATTGTAAATTATATATATTTTATTATGCACTTTCAACAACAAATGTCTTAACCAAGTTTTTCCAAATAGAAGATGCAACTCCTAGCCAAGCGTATGATTCTATTATGGGCACAATCACCACGAAATATTTTTTGGAAGATTTGGTACAAAATAGATACATTTGCTAACGAAAATGATATTTCACTTGAGCCTATAAGGGTATCAAAAAGAAAAAAGAGATGCTCTCTCGAAAAAGATTTTTGCGTTGATTCAACTTTGGGTAAAGACAATTTTTTAGATTTACCAGGCAAAACTTAAACAGAAGAATTTTGGAAAGAAAACATATACTATCCAACTTAGAATACCGATTTAAGAGTATTTCATTTGCAAAATCTGTAAATGCATTTTTCAGATTAGATTTAGACGAATCAGTAAAATTCATTGATAATTATAATGATAATTTAAATATCGAAAGCGGAAGTCACGGAATGTATTCAGTGAGAAATATGTCATTCCTTTACTTACTGAAATCTAAAATAGATAAAAACATCTATCCGCACTTGTTGCAATGAGTCTACCAATAATCTCAGCTGGTTGTGAAAGGAGTTTGTCGGCAATGCGGCTTCGTTCAACAATGAACCAATACAGATTTTCAAACTTGGCAATTTTAAACATTGAGAACGAGCTAGTCAAGAACGATATTTGCGCAGTAGACATTCTCAATATATTATGCAAAAAAAAAAAAAAAATACGAAATTGATGTTCGAGTAATATTAATGTAACAAGCAGATTCCAGCCCTCGAAATTCGAATGCAAATTCTAGGAAATTTTATTTTTTCATTAAATAAAGACCCTAAAGGTATGCTAATCTATTATAGCCAATTCACAAATAAACACAAAAAAGAAACTCATTTCTATTACAAACACATTAACAAATTTAATAAATACACACATAGCATTGTATAATTTTTTGTATGTGTTAGTAGCAATTTTAAATGGAACTTACTCAAAAAAAAGGAAAAAAATTAAAAACCTGTATATCTGCAAAACGGTTAAATAGAAATACCTTTCAAATAATATAGGTTTGGTCAAAATCGGGATAAAACGGTAGAACAAAACATCGGTCACAAGAAATCACCTATTAATATTATAGATATGTAGACATATTAATTTAAATTGTTTTTATTTTTTAGTTGTTTTTTGGTTTTGTTCTTTGTTTTTATTTATTAGTTGTGTGTTGTTGTTTTTTTAAATTTTTAGATATTAATGAATTTTATATTAAAATGAAACTAATATGTATGTGATGATTACAAACGTAAATCATTCTTTGTTGTTATGAACATGAAAGTTTGTTAAATTGCTTTAAGATTTATTATTCCATATACCAGTATGTGGTTTGGGTATAGTGACTTTGTGCTGCTGTTTGTAACTACCAAAAATATTTGACCTGGACCCATTTTTTTTTATACCGAACGACTCAGAATCACTTTCTGAGTCGACTAAGTGATGTCCGTCCGTCCGTTCGTCTGTCCATCTATGTGTCTGTCCGTATGTGTAAACCTTGTATTCAAACTACAGGTCGCATATATGAATATACTAGCTATTATTACCCGTTCTTGCCCGGGATCCAAAGCCCTTTCACTTGAAAAATGGTTCACTATGCTTAACAGGCGCTGAAGCACTTAGTCCCCAATGAAAAAATTCCTCAATGAACAAATTCCTCCGCGTCCGCGCACCAATATGATGCTATTGAAAAGAATGCAGATTTTAAATATATTGCAGGACAGATATTGAGAGCAACATAGGGAATTTGTTTATTTCTATTGAGGACCTTTTTTTAAAAATTGGGGAGTTTGTTCACCGTGAAGTTATTCCCCAATTTTTTGGGTAATAAGTTAATTTTTTTTTTTTTTTGAAACTTCTTCATTGGGGACTAAGTACTCAGCGCCTGCTTACCATTATAACTAACCATGTTTATACCACGTTTATACAGGCGACATATAATTGTCTATGAGAAAAACAGGGAGATTCTAAGTTTATACCTGATACCGTAAGAGATTATCCTCTTATTTACGTTATGTTCGAAAAAATTTTTATACCATCTCTTGCAATGAAAGAGCCAACTTACAAAAGTTTTCTGGTGAAGTTATTACAGTCGTTTCACGAATTTCACATGCCCTGGAGTCAGCTTGCCTTATCCGTTGGGCCTCAGGACGTTGTTGTCTCGTTTCAGGAGCTTCACATTCCCTGGAGTCAGCTTGTCTTATGCGTTTCGCCTCAAGACATTGTTGAGGCGTTTCAGGAGTTTCACATTATCTCGCCTTAGCTTGTCTTAGCCGCAAGATATCTAGATGCACTTGCGTAGATTCAGGGATTTCCGCTTTTCTTAACAGAGCCTGTCTTGATCTTTCGGCTTCAGGACGTTATTGGGTTTGCTAAAGCGTTTCAGCATTTCTCAACTCAAATTGTCTAACTCGTTAAGACTCGATACGAATTTGGGGCTAATCAGTTCTGTTTGGTCGAGGTAGTACGGCCTATATGCTATGCTTTGAAAAAGATGATGTAATAGGTGGCTTTCCAATTTATGTGTATATAAAAAGTGGGCGTACAAGTAGGCATGGCCGATAAGAAGTACAAGGTGACCTTACCTGTGGTACAGAGGTTGTATGTACCAAGTTTCAGAGAAATCCGTTGACAACTAAAAATTTGTACAGCGAACAAACATACCAAAATTAACAGAAAATTAATTTTATATAAAAAGTGGCCGCAAAAGAAGGCGTGGCCGGTAAGAAGCATGCGACGACCATTTATGGGGTACGGAGATCGTGTGTACCATATTTCAGAGAAATCCGTTGAAAAATAAAAATTTGTATAGCGATCAAACAAACAAACAAACAAACACACAAACATAATATCAATTTTATATACATATATCTATTTTAATGAAATTTGGTATATAAGCTTTTATCGGCCATAGGATGAACGCTATTGAAATTGGTGAAATTCGGTCCATTTTCAGACCTAGTCCCCATACAAATGACCCCTATGAAATCGACATAAATTGCCATACGATCCAAATTATCATAGATCTTAGTCAAATTGGGTTTGTATATGTTTATTATATCCATTAATCACTAGTCCCAAAATAATCCCTATTGGACAATTCTCATTCATAGGCCCCATATAAAGCTGTTTCCCAATCTCCACTTAAATCTATCAAAAAACGAAAATGTTGCACAGATTTTTCTCAAATTTGGTTTGTATATATTTTTTCAAAATTTAAGTGACTTTACCAAATATAGTCAGGATCGGTCCATTTTGCGACCTGGTCCCCATATAAATATAGCACCCGATATGAACTTTTTCATATCTGCAGCCAAAAAAATTAATAACAGTGCCACTCAAATTTGGTTTATGCTTATTTTCTATAAATAATTAGTTAGGATCTCTAAACCAGTGGTGGCCATCGAGAGAATTGAGTTAGTAATAGTGTTTAGGAGCATGTGTTAGTATTACTACACTGAAATACATGGACGTTACACAATGCCGATATTGAATGGGTTTGTATGAATGTTTATATGAATGACTAAAAGGGAAAATAGTTGAGTTCACGAAGAATATGGTAAAATTTTAAATATATTTTGTTGTTTTAAAATTTTAAATCTTACGTTCTGAAAATGTAAAACAACATATGAAGAACACTTAAATTTTTTTTATCAAATAAGTAATTCATTTCTTTAAAAAAAATGCAAAAAAAAAACTTAAAAAGATAAGAAATTTCAAAGGTTAATAAGTGGTATGTTACCAAAAACTAAAAAACTTACCAGCCTGCAGTGCATGGATATTTTTTAAAATTAAACAAAATTCATAAAAGACAGCTATAATGTTGTCAAATGGAGGCCATGTATGTAATATATAGAAAATGTGTTATATATAGCAGATTCAAATGCTTTGCGTAATTTAGTTTATCAAGTCTTCGAAATTTTCTCAACATTTTTGGTTTCTTTTAAATAAATATTCTCTGTGTACCTATTAAAAACAAGAAAGAGTGTTAAATTCGGCTGTGCCGAATCTTTGATACCCTCCACCTCGGTTTGAGTATTGATAATATATATAAACATAATATTGGAAAAAGTAAACAATTTGTTAAACTTAATACCAAATTATTTCAGAAAATTCTTTGGGTAGGTGTTCGTGTTTTTTATTATATCGGATTTATTTCGGTGTTTGCTTTTTAGTCATCGTGGTTGCTGATCGGCACGCATTTAGGTTATATACCTATATGCATGCGTTTCCGGTTATATGACATAACTTCTCGTTTAATTTAGTTTTTGCTAATTAAATAGCTCGCCCTAACCTCCGTTGCAAAGGTAATGGTTGTGCAGGGTAGCTACATGCATTAAATCGTGCTAATTGGAGATGGATGTATAGTTTCTTTTAACTGGTCAAATATTGCTTCATTGCGGCCATATCGGTCGGATAGAGTAACAAAATAATAACCAAAAAAAAAAAGCTCTCTCAACTTTTTTATTAAAATATTGCCATATTTTGAAAACATAGAGAATAAATTTATAATAATAAAAATTCATCCAAAAAATTTTAAAAAATAATATATAAATAACATTATCATCAAATTACATTTATTTATGTAACAGTTTTTATGTTCGCAATTCTTAAATATCTTTTGAGGTTTTCTAAAATTCAGTGAATTTAAATTAATGTTTTCTGTAGTGCGGTTCTGTAAATTTCAACGATCCGACAATCGCAAAATATATCGACATCTATTGTTGTTTGCACTAAGGATTAAGTGATTCACTAAGTACATACATCTTAACAACAGTCGACAAATCTCTTTTTCTATTTGTTTAAATTGTAAACGAGTGGCATCTCTGTCAAAATAAGCGAAAAACACAAAGAATAGAAAAAAACAAATTACTTCATGTTTGACAGGATGATTTTACGTTTATGTTTAATATCTTTATTTTTATATGAATATGAATAATAATGATTTAGTAATTATAAGCAATTTTTAAAAATTAGATGTAATCAGATATTTTGTAGGTAAAGCAGAATAATAGTTCCATATAACTATGTAGAACTGTTTTGAAAGCAAAAAACTCATTGATGACAGCAAGACGTTAATATGCCAAACTTATGTTCATATTTGTAAAAGAATAATGAAAAAACATATGAAATAAAAGACCAGCCCGTGTATACTCTTAACATTGTTCTGTATAATATCTAGTTGAAAATATTGACATTCATGCTAAAATAGAAATAACTATTGCAAAGCTAATTAGAACAAAAATTGTGGCGCCATACACTGTGGCATAGTCACACTGAGATAAATGAAGTGACACTCTTTTAATGCAAAAGAAATGTATTTTCCCCACAACAAAATATTGCAGAATTTTATGTAAATAAAATAATATACCGATTTATTTCTAACATGCAGTTTTTATGGATATACATAGATAGAATATATGTATGTATGTATATTATTTGTATTATTTAATATGTGTACCTATGTATGTATATGTATTTTTGTGTTTTTCTCTTTAAATAAATTAATACGGATTTTGGAAGAACAGAAGCACCGTCAGCTCCGTATGTTCGTTATCTTGTGAAAAAAGTGAAAGAAACTGGCATCCCCATCGGTAAACCAAAGCGTGAAAAGCCAAAAACAGTGCGTACACCCGAGAATATTGCTGCTGTGGCAGAAAGTGTGCGTGAAGCGCCATCAACATCAATTCACCGTCGTTCTCAAGAATTGAACATTTCGGAGGCATCATTAAGACGAATTTTCATAAAGACCTTGGTATGACGCCATACAAAGCCCAACTGATTCAGGACTTAAAGCCAACTGACCATCCAATGCGTTTTCGCTTCGCTAAGTGGGCCTGCGATCGACTTACAGAAGATGCCGATTTTGCCAAAAAAAAATCATCTTTTCAGATGAAGCTCATTTTGATCTTGGCGGGTATGTAAATAAGCAAAATTGTCGCATTTGGGGCACAGAAAACCCGCACGCATACACTGAAAAGCTGTTACACCCAAAACGTGTCACTGTTTGGTGCACATTTTGGTCCAGAGGCATAATTACGCCATTTTTCTTCGAAAATGAGCAAGGAGTGGCCGTTGAAGTCAATGGCGATCGCTATCGGGCCATGGTGAACGAATTTTTGTTCACAAAAATTGAAGAGGAGGATATTGGCAACATTTGGTTTCAACAGGACGGCGCTACGTGCCACACAGCCGAAGCTGCACTCGATGTTTTGCGCCCTGTTTTTGAAGATCGCATTATCAGCCGCAGAGCTGATGTCGTTTGGCCACCTCGGAGCTGCGATTTGACACCGTTGGACTATTATTTGTGGGGTGCCCTCAAAGATAAGTGTTACGCCAACAAGCCAGCGACAATTGACGCTTTAAAGGACAATATTCGTGAAGCCATTGGTGAAATACAGCTGCACACAATCGATAATGTGCTTAAAAATTGGCTACTGGATGGCCAACCGAGGCAGCCATTTGAATGAAATTATTTTCCATTATTAACCGGAAGGATTGTACTTTCAAATTAAAAAAGAAATTTGAGATAATATTCAGTAGTTTTTTTTATAGCATTTTCAAAAAAAAAAAAGTTATTTGGCGGACCCTTTTCAATAAGCCGAGCACCAGCGTGCTTGGTATGGCCTTCACTGCTCTAAACCATGGTATAGGATATCGTATAGTGTCGTAGTTTAAAATTGTCCTTTATCAACATAGACATACATTAGGTAAGTTCGGGTAATACTATTTGGAGTTTTCTGTCAAAATAATAGTGGAAAAATAGCGAATTTGCTATTTACTTTTTTCTTGAAGAGTAATTATAAAATTGTCATTAACAAAACAAAAAAGTACATTCGAGTATCATTACTTCTTATTATTTCAAATTTAAATTAGTTACCTATATAGTTGAGCAGGATTCGTAGAGAAAAAGTCTTCATAAGAGGTTGGTGTTGGTGTACAAGTTTAGGTTTCAGTAAGGTACTTAAAATATATGTTATTATATTGCCTTCTGACTATTTTGTTGAAATTAAATTTTTATTTTCTGATATACATTTGAAATTTTCTGAAATGCATTTGATAATTTCTGAAAATCAATTGGTGTTTTCTGAAATACAATTGAATATTTCTGAAAATAAATGGCGATGGTTTCCACATATTTATTGTACAAAAATTGACATGAAATTATTTTAATATGATTTTGGGGAATTTTTAATGAGTTTTAGCACATTTAGCTACATCAAGTGCGATTGGCTCAAACAATTTCGTTGGCGTTCGTTCGAATAGTTGCCAGTGAATTTGACTCTCGGAAGTAAAATTTGTTGACCGACGAGACCAATTTCATACTCCGTGGCAAAATTGCCGTGTTTGGGTAACGTGATCCAGGAAATACCATTGCATGATCAAAAAGTGACTGTTTGGAATGACGTTTTAGCTACAACCATCATTGGTATATATTTTTCCAGAGAAGGTATGATGCCAAAAAATGGCAACATTGACTGACCACCCACATTTTCAAAGCTGAATCCTACGGATATCTTTTTATAGGGTTATTTGCAATAACAATGTACGCTAACAAGCCCCAAGCCGAGAATTGCCAAAAAATTTGTAGAACATGTAGCCAAAGGGCATATTTTTCTCAGCAACATATATTGAAATCGGTTATTTCTTTGAATTGTACAATATTCATATATCGTTAAAAAAGATGGCGCATCCTGTACATTTGTGTGTTGAACACCACAATAGTCTACCGAAACAGGGTATCATAAGGTAGGGCATTCTTACTCATTATACATCAATTTTGGTGCGTTTTAAGGGAAGCACCAGGTGTATAGACGTATTACTCAATTCGATATTAAACAATAAGTTACGAGGGTGGTCCCTAAAACACAACAACTTTGAGGAACATTTTCTTAATTTCTCAACATAATCTCCATTTAGCTTAATACATTTTTCTGAACTATATTCAACAACTTCGATATCTATAATAATGTAACAAATAGGTAATTCGTGTTTGTTGTCCATAACTACTTATCTGCTTTACCTGAAATTTTCACAGAGTCTAACTGCGGATATGTAAAGTGCATATTTTATTATTTTTAGTGGGCGTGGCACATACCATACAAAGTAGATTTTTAATAACATATATATTGAGTACTATGATAGCGAGAGCTTTTCAGATTTGTGTGAGGTCACCTATTATGAATGTTAATAGCTATGCAGGTGATAGAAGGGATTGGATAAGTGGGCGTGGTACCCTAGAAAGTAATTACTCAATATAATATATAATAATATTTCAAATTTTGCAAATTTGCCTTACGTCATCTTTTCTTAACGTGAGAAAAAATGGGCGGGATCGAACAAACGGGCATGGCACCTCCCAAACCAACTAAATAATAAATGTCATATATCTGGAGTACTGCAATAGTGGGAACTTTGGGACTTTGCGTGGGCCTTTTCATAACGATCCAGGGGGAGGGCATTGGTATCGAAGCACATCGGGTTACATCTAATCTTGTATAAAGTAAGAACTGTTGAGCTTCTTAAAATAGCCAAAAATCGCTAACTCCACCTCTTATGTGTTGACAAATCTTTTTCTAAGTTTGGAAATATAAAAAAATCCGAGGTAGTTAAAAAGGTGCGTGCTGAAGCAATTCGAAATTTAATTCATGGATCTGTATACTGGTATATTGTCTCGCTGAAACAGCACTTTCTTTTTGCCATGTGTAGCCTTCCTCTTTAATTTCATCATTTAAACGCTGCAATAAGTTAGCATAATTGTTTTTCCTTTTTCAAAATAATCAGTAAAAATTATTCCACGAGCATTTAAAAAAAAATACGCCATAACCGTACCTTGGACATGATTACCCTATTTGAGTCCAGAGTTTTGACTGTGCCATTGTCTAATGTTTGAAGCAGTAGACCCATGGCTCATCCGTGGTTACGAATCGATGCAAAAACTCGGCCTTTTTGCGGTGAATACCGGTACCCATCTTGCGGACAGCTTTCTTATCTCCATATTGTTGGTCAAATAGCGATGCCTATAATTTCAGCTAGCGCACACACCTTCAGCCGACGATTATCCAATACCATTTTGTGGATTATCTTAACCATTTCTTGCGTGGCCATCTCACTTGATTTACCACTACGGTGTTCGTCTTGGCAGCTCCTACTTCCTCGATTAAACTTTACCACCCAGAATAGAATCTAGCTCGATTTAAAATTGGTTGTTGAATTTCATAACGGCGACGAATTTTTTTTCCATGTTTACGAATCGACTGAGACCATTTCCTTTTGGTGGCTCCACAAAAATATTGAACAACGTGGTGCCTTGAAACTTAGAACGAATGCTTTATAAGGTTGCCACTTTTCACCAAAGTAATTTTTTGAAACTACTGTTGCCCTCTATGCGTCAGGTCGGTTTGTTTTGGGACGACCCTCGTCCACATGATTATAATTTAGACAGAGCAAAGGTAATAACTAGGGTATCGGATGGAAACACATAACAAATAAACTCATGTCTAAAGGCCAATTTTAATTTTCAGTTTATACTCTCTTATTTAGTAGAAAGCAGCAATGCAGATCTAACTCAATATAAAACAAGTAAGAAAATTATAGTCGGTCTAGACCGACTATACGATACCCTATACCATGCGTTTAGAAACCCTATCTCTTAGGCCCAACTAACTGGACATTGAAAATAAGCAAAAACCAAATTTGAGTGGGATTTTTATAATTTTTTTTGGCTGCAGATATGAAAAAGTTCATATCGGATGCTATATCTATAAAGGGACTAGGTCCAAAAATGATCATGTTTGGTAAAGTCTCTTGTATTTTGCAAAAATATGTACAAACAAAATTTGAGAAGAATCAGTGCAATATTTTTGTTTTTTAATAGATTTAAGTGAAGATCGGGAAGCAGCTCTATATGGGGTCAAAGGGATCATTTTTGGACTACTTATTAGTGGATGTAATGAACGCATACAAACCCAATTTGAGTAAGATCTATATGACAATTTGGATCTTATGGTAATTTATGTCGATTTCATATGGGTAATTTGTATGGGGGCTAGGTCTGAACATGGACCGATTCTCACCAATTTCAATAGCGTTCATCCCATGGCCGATAGAAGCTTATATACCAAATTTCATCAAAATATATTCATATTTGCGACCTGCAGTTTGATTACAAGCTATACATGGACACACAGACGGACGGACGGACGGACGGACGGACGGACGGACATTGTTAAATCAACTCAGAAAGTGATTCTGATTCGATCGGTATAATTAAAGATGGGTCTAGGTCAAATATTTTTGGTTGTTACAAACAGCAGCACAAAGTCATTATACCCAAACCACATAGTGGTATAGGGTATAAAGAATACTTGGGTGGCCTTGGAATGGATTTTGTATTACATACAGTACACTTACTACCTTTATACGAAAACAAATTTCAAAATTTATCTTAAAATTCATTAAAGATTTATTGAATATTGATTTGAAATGTATGATAAAAAAAAAATTTCAATGCAAATCCCTCTATGCAGTTAGTACTCATTCATTGCGGGGGCTAAGTGGTCAAATGCTGGTATTTGTTGTTACCCCTAGGTAAATAGAGAATGGATTCATTAGACAATTTCAAGTGTTTGGTGTTATGTATGGTCACAATAATATATGAGGGCAATGTGCTTCTAGGAAACAACATTATGAGTGCATGCATTTCAAAATGAAAAACTACAAAACGAACAACAGCAGCACACAGAATAACCAAAATTCTGTTTCGTTGCCATAGAAGTGAGTTTAAGCAAATGGTTTTACATGAAGCCATAAACAAGATAACAGAAAGTGAATAATTGGTTTCGGCAATAAGATCTTAGGTAAAAGTAAGCATATTATTGTAAGGTAACACAATTTAAACTTTCTGAAAAATTTTCTCTCGGTTTAAATAAATTTATTTGAGAAATCTTATTTTTACAATTCATGATTTTCTTATACTTTTTTCCTTTTTTTTATACTAAACGGCTTATTGTTAGCTTTTGTCCATTGATATAGTGGCACTGCCACAGTGCTTGTTTTAATTGTCCTTTATAGCTTTTACTGCATAATATCATCTAAGTCTATTTCTGTATGTTTTTTTTTTTCTTTTGCATTTATTTCAATTCAGTAGTGGATTTTTTACTCGTTCAGTTTGTTTGTTGTTTATACTCCGGTGCATGCGGCTCACGTACTTATTGTTAGTGGGCATCTACCACTTAGGGGGATTTGCTTAATTGATATGAAATGCAGAGTCAAAAGAGCCCTAACACAATCATTATCCAACAAACAGCCCTACTTGGCCATTGTAGTTGGATTATTATTAAGCGCATATTGTATGTTGGCACAAAATAGAAACAATAAAATGGCAGCGGAATGAACTGAGAACAAAACACTAAAAGAAATATCAATGAAAAATTGCAAATTCTGTACATGCTTTTCATTGATTTAATTATTTAGAATGAAAATTTTTTCTTACACAATACTGGGGAAATATTAATTGACAATAAATTTAAATAGATTTGGTCTCAACCAATGATGTAATTAGGAATAATCGATTACTTATTCATATTCGAATTCAAATTCTTATGCATATTAGCTTATCAAAAAATAAGTAAGATTGCTCTTTCAGTCTACGCTGTGAAATCGTAAGCTCCAGGTTTAAAAATTTTAAGATCTCAATAGTGCGGTCTTTGGATTTAGAAAATGAGCATAAGCCTTATTAACATTATATTACACAAGGCAACAAAAAAGAAAAAAATTAATGCAAAACAAAATCCACTATACAATTTTAATGTATTGTGGTTCCAGTAGTACAAATATGGTCCAAATTTTAAATTGCATCCAAGTCGATGGAAGTGAGATAACATCTCTTCAACGTGCGCAACGTAATCATCACCCTTGTTATTTCCTAAGAAATTTTGAATAACCCATACAACCGAATCCCATGCATTCTTCTAAATTTCCATTATGCAAAAGGACACACTTCAAGCTGCATTTTGATGAGTCGACAAATAAACGCCATTCGTTTGAATCTGTGCTGTACACAAATTCATCCTCTTCAGCAAAATAATGAAGTAAGGCTTTTTCTCGAGTATAGTAATACGAAACTTTAGTTTCTTCAGTTATGAGACCTGCTTCTTTCATCCGGGACGCAAGTAATTCAGAATATCTTTTCGACAATCGAAGGTCTCTAATTACGTCATTAAGTTGGTCTTGATTCCATGGTCTCGGCGAGAAATGTTTGTGTGGGATGAACTCATCATTTTCAGATATAGATGGTAGTGATGGATCTGAACTATCTGATTGGTAACAAATACTTGAGGTTGAGTGTCCTGATGTTGATGTCCTGGTGAGGTAGACCTCGTGGGGTAAGACCATCGCATGTGTTTTCCGAAACCACTTTTTGTACTTAAACAAAAATAACAATCTGATTCGTGGCTTGCTGTTTCTCTCCATACCATAGGCGTCGAAATTTCCAAGTGTCGTCTGTAAAATTAAAAAAATTTGAAATAAGGAATAAGAATTCAATATATAATTAAGAATTACTGTAAGTATAAAATATTCCAAATCTATTAACCTATACTTACTTTACGTTAGACGACGTCACAGATAAATTCATTCGACATGAAAGGCATATATTACTCGGTGTACAATGCTGGTTCAAATTGTGCGGATATACATTATAGCAATCTTGAAATAAATTTTGCAATGAAGGATAGAATTTCACTTTTTTCCCGGTGATATATTGGCCGCACACATAACAAAATAAATCCGGATTGTTTTTACAAACAAATGTTCTGGCTGTCTTGCTCTTTTTTATTAATACGTGAAAATTATTTTTAACTTGTAAGCTAAATGACTCTAATCTTTATGTAGGGATAAAATAATGTTTCCGTTATCGCAAACACTTCTTGAATGAAATAAAACGGCTCTGTCAGTTCTTATTAATACTGAGCGCGATTTCCAAGTGTGCCATATCTATGGACCTGTTTTATGATGCGATACTATAATTTAGGATAACCCTATTTATGGGTACAGCCAACGGAAAACGTCACATCAATCAAAAAGTGCTCTTTACTTTTTTACGTTTAATTGACTTTAAACGGATTAGGTATCATAAATGAACAGAAACAGCAATTCAGAGTTCACGAAAAATTATGAGCGTTTATTTCTTTGCTAACCCAATCATAAAAATCAAATAACCTTTTGTTTATTACTTATTTTTTTTTAGTTTTGAGAATCCTAAAAATGTCATAATCGTTTTTTCCAAATAATTTTGTAAATCGAGGGCTTATATTCAAAATGTGCTATCTACGTTAATAATTATTTTAAAGAGAGCGTGTAAAACAAACTTATTAATAAGATCTGAAAGTATTTGTCGCTTGATACGCCGCAATATCTATTAAGAAATAGTCGTACTAATCATGTATGCTATCAAAATTAATATTATATTTGACAGTTATATCAGAGATAACACATTTTAAATATAAGCCCTCGATATGTAAAGTGGGCTTGCCAAAATCCGTGTCGTAAAATGCACCTACTTTCTATGTTCTGCATTTTTATTATACCATTTTCTATAGAATATCGATGAAGAGTTTTTAAATTCATTCAATAACAAAATATTGTTTAGTCATTATAATGTAAACCAAAGAAATAATGACAGTGCTTGTAAAATGCGACACCTTCAATTAATTGTAAATAAAAATTTTTTGTGAAAATGAGCGAATTCACTTAATTGTGAATAAAGTTGAAAAGAACCAATCGATTTTCACGATCGATATCTCTATTGCTTTGCGAAAAAGCAATAAATCAGTACAATTTTTACAGTTTTCGATTTTTTGTGATTTTTTTAAAACAAAAAATTTTATATTTTCACGTAAAAAATATATTTTTTGCTTCAATTATTTATTATAACTCCGAAACTACTGAGCCGATTGAAACTAAATATATACACGGATTCAAGGTTATGTAAGTCTGAATTTGTCTAAATTTATTTTAATATTATCGGACTAAGTCTTTTGAAGTTATCATTAGTTATGTGGAGAAACGTCTAAAAAAAATTTTGATTTTACTTAAAAATTTATAAAAAAAAAACTCCATAGAATTTAAAATTTTGACCATTTTTGTACTTAGGTAGTCATGGTGCATCAAATCATACAGTGGTTTTTGTTCGGCATTTTTGCTGTTGACCTGTGTTATATTTTCATGTGATTTTTATATAAGGAATACATCATAGGATTGCCACCTTTCACCAAAAGATTCTTTTCAACTACTGCCGCCATCTATAACTAGATCTGTTTCTGGGACTACACCTGGTATATATAAAGTGGTCCCACAATACGTGCAAGATTTTAATTAAAAAGAAAACACAGTCTCTCTCTACATTGGTTTTTTATCATAAAGTGCACAGATTGGGGTTATATATGGAGCAAAACATTGAGCAAATGGCGTCCACGGCTTTGCTAGCACACACGTACTCTTTTGTTGAAAATTTCCATGACCATGGCTGAATTAAGTTAATGCAGCGTAAATTTTCTCCTTCAATGCACGGTTGGTTCCGGACTTGTTGCCATAGATGATTAACCTCAAATAACCCCATGACAATAATCCAATGGTGTTAAATTCCACGATCATCAAAACGATAGAGTACACGATCAGGAAAAATCTCATGTAGCATTGGAATGGTCTCACGGGCTGCATGGCATATAGTATCGTCTTGTTGAGACTATATGGCGTCCAAAATAAAATCATCCAGTTAGAGAGAAAATAACTATCTTATCATATCGCGATATAGAGTACAAGTAACAGTTACAATTTTGGCGGCTACAGATGCGAGCAAGATGAAATTGTGCTTAATCGGAACATCAGCATCCAAACTTTCGTTATTTTTTAAATATTGCTCAATATTGAAAACTCTTTGCTGTAGCGTGTAATGCTCTATTTTTACTAACTCTAAACTGTCAGCTGTTAGGCTGTCATTGTCTTTTGATTGCCAGCACTTGTCTACACAAATGGCGTGAATTTTTGGAAACCCTTTATACAAATAATGATGCTTCCTTTTACGTGTTAACTACACGGTGTCACAGAATATATAATTTTAAAATGATCCAGTGTAGGCCTGATTGAGTATATAACTATTTAATCGGAAAAAACGTTTTTTCAACAATTCACGGACTAAAATATTTTTAACTAAATCAGTTTTGAACTGATTTCAAATTTTTGAACGGTTGTAAAAAGATGAATAGTTAAGCTTTTCAATTGTATATATAAATAGTTTATATATATATATATAGATATATATATATATATAATGTATTATATTATATGTATATATATATAATACATATAATATAATATATATGGGCGATTTCATGTCAAGTGCACCAACTTTTGAAATCGATGTCTTCCGATCAGAATGGGATATCTATCAAAATAAATGTTTTGTAACTCAAGACAACGGTTTTTCAATTTTTCACAAATGCACTATTTTGAATTATTTCCTATTTGTGTGTAAAACCTTAAAAATAAAACTTATATTGAGAAACTAGACAAATTAACCTTTCCGAAGGTATATAACATACCTAACTAAAATTTTATACCCTCGATACTGTAATACCTCAGGAAAAAAATCGCTTTTTTTCTATAGAAATGTTGAAAAATTATTATTTTTTATTTATTTTTAATAATAATTAAATTAATGTATAATAATAATAATAATAATAATAATATTAAAAATAAAAAGATAAATAATTTATTAAAATTTAATCTTAATTGAATTAGATCCATTTATATCATAACTATTTTTATACCCTATACTACTATGTGGTTTGAGTATAATGACTTTGTGCTGCTGTTTGTAACAACCAAAAATATTTGACCTAGACCCATCTTTAATTATACCGATCGAATCAGAATCACTTTCTGAGTTGATTTAACAATGTCCGTCCGTCCGTCCGTCTGTGTGTCAATGTAAAGCTTGTAATCAAACTGCAGGTCGCAAATATGAATATATTTTGATGAAATTTGGTATACAAGCTTGTATCAACCATGGGATGAACGCTATTGAAATTGGTGAGAATCGGTCCATGTTCAGACCTAGCCCCCATACAAATTACCCCTATGAAATCGACATAAATTTCCATAAGATCCAAATTGTCATATATGTAAATCTTACTCAAATTGGGTTTCTATGCGTTCATTACATCCACTAATGAGTAGTCCAAAAATGATCCCTGTGACCCCATATAGAGCTGCTTCCCGATCTTCACTTAAATCTATTAAAAAACAAAAATATTGCACTGATTCTTCTCAAATTTTGTTTGTATATATTTTTGCAAAATACAAGAGACTTTACCAAACATGATCAGGATCGGTCCATTTTTGGACCTAGTCCCTTTATAGATATAGCATCCGATATGAACTTTTTCATATCTGCAGCCAAAAAAATTAATAAAAATCAAATTTGGTTTTTGCTTATTTTCAATGTCCAGTTAGTTGGGCCTAAGAGATAGGGTTTCTAAACGCATGGTATAATTTTCTTACTTGTTATACTTAATTTATTGTAGCTGATGAAGTAATTAAGTCTTGTAAATTTTTAAATACCCAGTCCTTCATCCAGCTTTTTTGTTGCCTTTATTTACTGCGTTTTTTTGTCAATCCTTTCTTGGCGTTACTAGGTTCAGCTGTTGATTTCGCTGCTGGTTTATTTGTTGTCTTTGGAAAGAAATCGCATTGAATAGAGGCTGGCATTCCAAAATCTTTTTCATGGGCCATAAGATTTGCCAAGCTACTTTTGTTTTTAAAATGTTGACGAGCTCCGTCCGAAACGTAGTATACCTTCTTTACTGTAAATTTAGATTTTAGAAATTTTAGTATTCTCTTCTGGTACTCATAAACTGCAACGGTATCATGTTTTAAATCGTCGGATATGATTGCCATACTTTTGTGTTCCAGTTTTTCATCTTTCATGTTGTAAATAACTACTGTGAATATAGTTGCTTGGTCCTTATTGAAGTGGAATGCTTGTATGGCATCCTGAAGAACATATATATAGTTTTCTGCGAAATCATATGAAATAACGAATTCACCAGACTTCAAATATATCTTCAAATCCTTGAAGAATGCCCATTGCTCTTTGACTAAAAAGTCATGGTTTCTCAAGTTTAGCAATCCTGTACACATTTCTTCCACAAAATCATCCACATTTAAAATGATTATTTTCAATGTGCATCTGTCAGTCTGAATCCAAGAATCAAATTAGACCTCCTATATATATATTCTCGATCTAAAGAGTTGATTAAATTTTCCTTGATGAATGTGGTTTTCGGGCAATTGGTACATTCACCTAAGTGGCAAGAAGTTGTTGCATTAGGACACATAGTCAATTTAAGGCAATCGCGGTAATCGTGTAAATCTTTTGCCGAATCATCTGTTAAATACTTTAAGTTGATTTCCTTCAACATCAGTTTAACATTTTCATGGTAAATTCAAACGCATACTGTGTGAGTTCCGCTGCTTTCTGCCAAAACGCAATGTTTTGGCCTCATTTGGGTTAATTTCGTGAAGCCAATTCTAATATCCTCTTGTTCAGATTGAAATGTTGCAAATAACTCTTTCAGGTTACAGATAACCATTCTCTTCTGTTATGTTATGAAGGTATGTTACATACCTTCGGAAAGGTTAATTTGTCTAGTTTCTCAGTATAAGTTTTATTTGAAAGGTTTTAGACACAAATAGGAAAAATTTCAAAATGGTGCATTTGTGAAAAATTGAAAAACCGTTGTCTTGAGTTACAAAACATTTATTTTGATAGATATCCCACTCCCATCCTACTAAGCGACCAAAAAGCTCTTAAAGGAAAAATCCTAAGCTTTATTATGAAAAAAAAAAAAAAAATGCCCTTTTTGAAAAAAAAGGCAAAAAATGCTTTAATTTGGCGAAAAAAAAGTATAAAATTTTTTATTTTTTTTTAAGTATTTTTTTCCGAAATATTGAAGAAATAGCTACCTAAACTCTTTGGGAGAAAATTTTCTAAGAACAATAGGTAATAAGTTACATGGATGAGAAAAAACACCTGTTTGGCCAAAATGTAAAATTTTGATCCCCTCCAACTCAGAGAGATCTGGACCGATCTTGTTGAAAAATTGTGTCTAAGCTACTATCCAATAGGACTAACCTTGGTGTAAATTTCATACCGATCGGAAGACATCGGTTTCAAAAGTTGGTGCACTTGACATGAAATCCCCCATATATATATATGTTCATATTTCTAACCATGTGAAAATGTTATCCAAAATGTTTAAAATTAACAATTTCTTTTTAAATATTTTCAGCCTAACACTTTCTTTGAAGCCTTGGTTTTTTCTTGTTTTTATTTGAAGGCATGTTCATTGGTGAGTTAAACAAGTCCTTTTTGCAAGAATCATTTTACAATTGTGAAAGTTACTGTTAGGTCAACTTATAACATTATAGTTTATTTTATTCTTTATAGGTATCTTTCATTTCATTAATTCATTATTTTCCAACTTAAAAATTTTTATATTATTTTCATAATTTTGGTCTACTGTTACCACTGTAATTTATTTGCATAATGATAAACAGTAACCACTGTAACTTATTTATTTGAAATGTCCGGTTAGTTTTGATGATTCACATTTTTTTTGCCTCTTGTTTTAAATGAGTGAATATAACACATTAGGTTTATTTTAAGTACATACCTATATGTAACATTTGTATTAAATGTTAAGTACAAGAATTATTTCTTATTAATTTCAGTTACATTGTTGGGGCTACTTTTATATTTTGCCAATAAAACGTAAATCATTTGTTAAAGTTGATACCATCGAAACCACTTTATCGTTTTCGCGGTCTGTATAATTTACATTGTCCCACATATATTAGCAGCATATACATAGATAACAATTATCAAATTTTATTTGCTCTTTATTGCTGCCGGTGGAGAAAACCCTCTTCATCGTAGAGTTAAAAGCAGTGCTACCAACCCCAAGTTGTGAACCTCTATTCATAACACTCTTTATAAACATAAATCCAATACTTAAAAACACTTACATAAATTTGAAAAGCTAATAAACAGATCAGATAATAATTATGATCGCGGTCAAAATGTGGCACACATATGCTCAGATACGTTGAGCACACGCTTCGGACAGCCCGTTAACACTCATTTATGCAATAATCATGGGCGATTTGCGCGGCGATCTTTTTTGAATTGTTTGTAATTTCGATAATGCTATACTTATTTCGGTCTGATAGGTTGCTTTTTAGTCCACCTCTTCTGTTTTTCCATATTCTTAGGGACTATGTAAAATAAAAATTCTAAAAATAGGGCCGAACTGCTTCAGCTTTTCACCAATAAGCAAAATTTTGCCTTTTTCTGTTTCGGATAGCATTTTGCCACGTGGCTTTTTAATATGTCGTTAACAACAACAGCGATCAAATTAATAAAATTATCAATAGTTGATAGCACAAGCTAACCACAATTTACCTGCTGGATTTGAGTAAAGTAATGATAACGGTACTTACTGCTAAATTTTTGTTAATAGTAATTAAATAAACTATTAAATTAATTATGATTATAATTAATCTTAAACTATGTAGAATAATAACGGTATTTTTCGTAGTAAATAATAAAAATATAAGCTTATACTGACTGCATTTATAGTTATGCTCCGGTCTCTATATACCAGTATCTTTTAACGCATATGTAAAACAGTTAATTTCATTAATTATTTTATTTGCAATTGAAATCAAATATTTCAATAATAAAATTCCTACGATAAAATGTCTGTCAACTATATACAAGTATATTAAATTGTAAAAACATAGTTTTATCAAATCGTATATTAAATTGTTAAAACATAGTTTTATCAAATAGTGTTTTATTTATTTATTATTATGTTACAACAATTTACGTTCAGAGGTCATATTTATTTAGCAGCTTATAGCACGTGAAAGAAGAAGTTGCAAAATATTGTCTTTATCTCTCCAAAGCATTCGAAAGCAGTAAATATATTTATCAGTAAATATGTACGTACGTGTAAATACGAATGTTCATATATAAGTACTGGAATAAGTTTGGTTTGCCAATGGAGCATTTCGCAGAAGCATCTCCGTTGTCTTTGTGAAATGTAGAATTGGAAAAATTTCCTTATTCAAACAATTATTTAAAAAACAAGAAATCGATTAATAATATTAAAAATAATAATAATAAATAATATTGAATGTGCAACTTTCTAATTACGATACGAAATGGCCCATATGTGGTGAAGAACATGAAAACATGTTGTTGATCATAGGTAAAAAGTACAAACTATATGTTGTGTGTATGTAGTTGTTGTAGAAAACACCACATATCGTGTATTTTGTTGCTGTTGTTATTGTTGCTGTCGCTTATTTGGTTGCAGTTATACAGAACTGTTACATTGTTGATGTTGCTGTGATAATGTCAACATTTTGTAACTACAAATATTTCTTCTGATGCCAAAAGTTCACATGTTTTTGAACGTAATCACTTCAATATATATAAAATATACAATATACGAACCGAAACGAATTGACTGAATGGCAATGCAATACTTGATGAATAATATATAATATAAAATCAAAATTGGAAATATTTTTATGAGAATATTTGGGGGAAAATTAAATGTTAATAATAATAAGCTGGAAATAATTGTTTCTGAAATTTTAAATATTCTCAAGACTATTTATCTGGAATTTGACATTCTTTGTGATATAATTTTTATTTAAAAGTTAAAACTAGCAATATATGTCAAGCGGTTGCGTTTCCATACAGGAAAAAATTTTATTATGTATATATAATATTAATAGGCTAGGCGATTTCTTGTGACTGATGTTTTGTTCTACAATTTTATCCCGATTTTGAAAGGTATTTCTTTTTAGTCGTTTTGCAGAATTACAGATTTTTAAATCTTTTCCTTTATTTTGAGTAAATTGCATTTAAAATTGCTACTAACACATATATACAATTATACAATGCTATGTGTGTGTTTATTAAATTTGGTTAATCTATTTGTAATAAAAATGAATTTGTATTTTGTGTTGATATGTGATTTAGCTATAATTGATTAGCATACTTTAGGGCTTTTATTTAATGAAAAAATAAAATTTCCTAGAATTTGCACTCGAATTTCGAGGGCTGGAATCTGCTAGTTGATATTATGTACCGAAACGAGATGACATGTGTAAATGAGTGAGTGAGTGCGTGCAGAAGTTTGTAGATACCACCAATAGTTACTTAATCTGAACCAACCAGACTCACTTCCATAGTCGATTTGCTAGAACTATCAAGTTATATCAGTGTTGCCAGTTTTGAGGCGATTTCCCCTCAAAGACCCTTTTAGAAGAGTGGGAGAAAATACCACCGAGCGTTACCACGAACCTGTTCTCATCGATGCAAAACCGTCTAAAAGCAGTCATAACAAATAAACGCTTTCCAACTAAGCATTCAACATTAGATAATTAACTGTTTAACCTATGAAAGAATTAATTACCTTTTCTTGACTTAAATTTGCATACATACTTTTTTGACATATTTTTGAGAATATTTTCGCTTAAGTTGTTATTATTTGAAGACGTTAAGTTTCTCTTTGTTTCTTTTTTTTTTGTTTCGAAATAAAATTTCCAATATTTTCTTTTAAGAAATTAGATTTTCTTTCATCTGTGTACAGTGAATATATACTTTTTGATGTTATAATTATAAACGACTCGCTTGCATACAAACTTAATTGACTGACTGTAGATTCTGCATGACAGGTTATATAGCTGTTTCGGGAAGAGTCACCAGCCCTCATCAGTAACCAAAAGCAGTAGTTTGGTAAAAAGTTAAATTCATATAAATTTGCTGAAAACAACCAAATGAAAATTCAAGCAAACGTTATACTATTTAAAACTCTTCCAATATAACAAACTAAAATATAGAACAACTTTGAAGCAAGTATGTTTGTATACGAGTACACATTGCATACTACAATACACATGTTTGTTTTTGGCTTGATAGAGCAAGAAAAACAATTTGTTTTTGCTAAACTTACATTTAGCGTTAACGGCATGCCTTCCCAATTTTTTAATTTTATTATTTTTTATAAAAATAAAAATCTTATTTTCGATCTTTATCATTTTAATGATTGTTTTATTTAAAATAAAAACATTTGATCTTGAGCCTGAATAATTTCAAACTCAAAAGAAGACACACACATACATTCATGCCAGAACAAAGTTGCCAATAACTTTGAGGTACCTGGCAATTGGTGATTCTTTTAGCTCTTTGGAGTTTCTGGCAAGAGTGTCAAGGAGCACAATTTCAACTATCATCCACGAAGTGGTTCGCGCTATCTACGATGCCTTTAAAAGTAATTTCTTGAAGGTAGCTATCCACAACAGCAATCTTACCTTGTTCCAGCACTAAAATCTTACATAACTATTTCAAAAGAATAGGCAGGTTCATTGATCAAATTGATATTTATCATACATGTAGCAGCCAAGGCTACCACAAATCCAATACTCGGGTATAATTCATGAAAATTTTTACATGTAAAATTCAAAATTTTGTATAATAATTTTTCAACAAATCCATATTTATTATTATTTAAGGTTGTGATAAAAACAAAAAAAAAAAACATACAAAACGAATAAAAATATATATATACATATAAAGAAAAATAATACACCTTAAAATCTAAATTGAGCCCTAAACACATAACGGCGAGTTGCGAGTGCGAGTAAAAACTAAGCTTTTTGCAAGCGAGAATTTGTGCTATTACAAAATCATCAAAATGCTTTCGAGCAGCTGATTGTCCTATTGTCAAACATAGTTCAATTGTCAATTGTATACAAAGCTGTTCATATAACAAACAATTAATATAACAATATGAATAAAATCGAAATTATTAACGGGTTAAATAAAGGAACTGTTATAGTAGGCATCGCGTTTAATGCCACTCAGCTGATTCTTGTCATCTGATTTTTCTCGCACAGAAAATAGACTCAATTATACTTCCCTTGCGAGTGTTTTTACAACCTAAGTTGGCTACGCCACACAAAAAAGCTTTACTATCGATCTCGCTTCCACATATAGAAAAATTCATACTGCCTCATTCTCGTTTTTTCTCGCACTCGCAAATCGCCGTTATGTGTTTAGGGCTTTATTAAATTCATATTTTTGGTCAAATTAAAATTCACATAAAGCTTCAAATTGAGATCATATTTAGCATACACGGGACTTTTCACAATGACTCTGAATCAAAATCAAAATCTGTTTCGGCATCTGTAACCGCCAAATGGAGGATTGACAGATGATATTTACAGGGCGAAGATAATTTATTCGTACCTCAGGTAATTTTTTGTGCAAAGTAAATTTCGAATCTCGCCCAACACTTTATATGCTGGCTCTTTAGGCAAATTCGATAATTGCTGAGCAACGCTTGCGCCAATTGCAGTAAACTCAGTTTCGTTATAATTTATTATTTTCCCCAAAAGCTCGCTAGCGGATTTCTAGGCTTTTTGCTAAGGGTTTTACTGAGAAAGTATTCAGTTTCTTCAATCTCTACAAAATTTGCTGAACTTAAACCATTCTGAAAAAATAGTAATGTATTAAAATATATTTCACAGGTTCCCGACACCGAAGAAGACTGGTTAAACGTTGCTATAGACTTCAATGATATGATAATTTCCGCATACTCTGGGAGCTTTAGACGGAAAGCATATTCGCATTAAGGCTCCGCCAAACAGTGGATCCGACTTCAACAATTTTAAAGGATACTTTAGTATTGCACTGTTTGCCGCGTAGATGCGCATTGCCGGTTTACGTTTGTGGGTGTTGGGTCAAATGGAAAGGCATCCGATAGTACAATCTATCAAGACTCCTACCTATATAACTCTATTGAAAATGGGAGCCTTAATATCCGAAGGAGACAATATACCGTATTTTTTTATTGGCGATGATGCTTTTCCGCTGAACAACCATGTAATGAGACCAATCAGTCGGTCTTTAAAATTAAATATTTACCAAGAAATATTTAATTACCGACTGTGACGAACACGAATGGTTGTAGAGTGCGCATTCGGAAGATTGGCCATTCGGTTTGGTATATTTAATAGACCAATTGAAGTTAACACTTCGACAGTTGATTTAATTGTTATGATCACTTGTGTTTTGCACAATTACCTTACAAAGAAAATTAACAAGCCCATAACAGAAGACACGACAACAGGCAATGAAGGCGTTCTCGGAACACTTGCGCCCATGCGTCACCAGAGCAATAAAGGTTATAAATATGCCTGCAGAAAAAGGGAGGAACTTTCTAGGTATTTGATAACAGACGGAAATGTTGATTTTCAGTGGAAGAAGTTCAACATTCATCATTAAATAGTTTTTTCATTGAATCGTTTTCCATCGATCTAATATAATTATGTGCAAATAAAATGAATTAAAAATTCTTATAAATACATACACATTATTATTTTTTTATTCATTTCGGACGGACAGTGTGCCTTTCTTATAAAAGAATAAATTGATTGTATACAATACGCGAAATATATTCATACGATAAAAAACCACCACTATTTTGTATTACCTCAGCTGAATTATCCATTGTTTTTCGGATGACTATGGAATTATCGAGAAAGCTCATTTCACTGTACCATGGTAGGGAGGTTATGTATTGCTCTTCAGCTCCAGAACCAGATTTTTCAGCAGCATTAATTTTTCTCTTCTCATTTGTGTACGCCGTACGTATATTGCGATTTTTTTTTTTCACTACGTCCACCATCATGCCCATTGCTATTTTTTATAGGATTTGTTCTTTAAATCATTGCGAATATATAATTTATTGCTCATATCCCACAAAAAAGGGTGGGAATGCTATAAACTAATTAATTTTAAAATATTTTCCTGGCTTCGTTTGGCGCCCATATTCACGTTTTGTTTTGTTTATAAAATAAAGTTGCCGAGTTCATTATATAGGCATATTTTTGGGAAAACGGTTAACATTTATTATTATTAGTATTATTTTAAGAATATGTATGCTTTAATATTAACAAACTTGCGTTTTTATATGCACATTTCAAGAAATAAATCTTAATAATATATTTAGCAAATTAAAACTCTATTTACAAGTTTGCAGTAATCCAGTAAATTTATATTCAATTTGTAACAGGATAACACTAATCATTTTTAGTGGCAGCAATTACTCGCACGAAAAATTTGGTGCCATTAGTGTGACCACTGCGAAAAATGTGTGTGCATTAGTAAAAAATGTGAGTGTATTGAGTTTTTCGAACTGACAGCGGCCTGTCTAACGGGCAGGTTAGCACAACATTGTTTCGATACTGGACACTCCGCTGATCTCGAAAGCGTAAAAATATTAGACAAAGAGAGAAGAGAAATAAAAAGATATGCTCTTGAAAGTCTAAGAATTCAACAAAAGCTTAATTGTGCAATAAATACAAGGGAGGATAAAGATAAGACGAATGAAAATTATAGTTTAGCATTATCATAAAGTTAAACAGTGACAACTTGCATTAGAAAATTTATACTGCGACATTTTAGTTTTTCAAATTATTTTTACATTTATTCGTAAAAACTAAATGTGTCGAATGTAAAATTGACGAAAGATTATATGTTTATTATAAGTTTATTATAAGTTTATTCCTTTGTATATTAATATCGTTGCCAGATTAAATAAAGATCCCTGAATATGTTGGATAATCCCAACGAAACGTCGGATCGAAAAAAATAAATTATCTTTTATTTGATTTTTGAAACAGGACCTGTCGAACAGGAAATGTCGAAAATAAACTTTAATTGAAGGTGGAAGCAGTTTGACGGCAGACCTATAATTCTTTGGCCAAATTTTTGTAGGAACAATTTTGGTTTTGTTCAAAATATTCAATACTTGAGCACGAACTTTTATTTCTGCATTCATTTTAATGCATCTAACATCAAATGAAAAAACCAATGTGAGTCCGATCACAGGGGAGATGTGTATCCATCTACACGTTTTCCAATTGTATTTCAGAAAGTATCAAATGTATTTCAGAAAACATCAAATGTATTTCAGAAAGTATCAAATATATTTCAGAAAACATCAAATGTATTTCAGAAATTAATAAATGTATCAGAAAATATCAATTGAATTTCAGAAAATATCTATTTAAATACAGAATTAAGAAGTACAATACCGAAAAGTTATTATTGTTTCTACTAGTGATTTGGAGTCGCAGAAAATGTTTAGGAATATTTGGACTTATCTGTTATGTACTGGAAGATAAACTATCAAGGGCGGCCTTTTAATCGAAAGAAGATGAGGACTTAATTTGTTAATCAGCTACGATATAAACACCAGGATAGAATTTTGACCGATTTTGAAGTCATCATTTTGAAAAAAAAACACGTTTATATCGTCACCTAAAATGCAAAAGGCCGTAACTAACAAAAAGTTAAAAATGGAGTTTTTGTATTGTAGTTACGGCCTTTTACTTAAAAAAATACTATTTTACCATAAATTTGCTTTCATAAATAAAAATCCATCTTCATTTTTCAGCTTGATTCTAAAATTTGGGTATTAAGTTTAAAGTAGTTTTTGTTTTATGATGTTTTTTGGTCTCCTGTAAAAAAACAAATATATTAGTTACGGCCTCTAGCATTTTAGGCGACGATATGTAGTTTTCAAGAAATATTACAAACCCAGTGTAATACTTAAAAAATATATTTTTATATAGTGTTCTGACTATTTTTCTGAGATCAATTGAGATATTTTCTGAAATTCAATTCATATTTTCTGAAGTAAATTTAATAATTTCTGAAATAGATTTGATGTTTTCTGAAATACATTTGATGTTTTCTGAAATACATTTGATAATTTCAGACATATATTTTATATTTTCGGAAATACATTTGATGATTTCTGAAATACATAAGACAATTGCTGAATACATTTGCTGTTTTCTGAAAAACATTTAAAATTTTCTGAAATACATTTCAGAAATACATTTGATTATTTCTGAAATACATTTGATGTTTTCTGAAATGCAGTTGATATTTTCTGAAATACATTTGATAATTTCTGAAACTCAATTGATATTTTCTGAAAGTCCATCGATCTTTTCTGAAATACAAATGATACTTTCTGAAATTCAATTGATACTTTCTGAAACACAATTGATATTTTCTGAAAATCATTTCATGTTTTCTGAAACACAATTGATACTTTCTGAAATTCAATTGAAAATCAATTGATATTTTCTGAAATACAATTGATACTTTCTGAAATACAATTGATATTTTTTGAAAATCAATTAATATTTTCTGAAACACAATTGATACTTTCTGAATATCAATTGATGCTTTCTGAAATACAATTGATACTTTCTGAAGCACAATTGATATTTTCTGAAAATAATTTGATGTTTTCTGAAACAAAATTGATACTTTCTGAAATTCAATTGAAAATCAATTGATGTTTTCTGAAATACAATTGATATTTTTTTTGAAAATCAATTAATGTTTACTGAAGTAAATTTAATAATTTCTGAAAAAGATTTGATGTTTTCTGAAATACATAAGATAATTGCTGAAATACCTTTGATAATTTCTGAAATACATTTGATATTTTCTGAAATACATTTGATAATTGCTGAAATACATTTGATAATTTCGGAAATACATTTGATATTTTCTGAAATACATTTGATAATTTCTGAAACTCAATTGATATTTTCTGAAATTCAATTGATATTTTCTGAAATACAAATATACTTTCTGAAAATCAATTGATGCTTTCTGAAATAGAATTGATACTTTCTGAAATTCAATTGATGTTTTCTGAAATACAATTGATACTTTCTGAAATACAGTTGATATTTTCTGAAAATCAATTAATGTTTTCTGAAACACAATTGACACTTTCTGAATATCAATTGATGCTTTCTGAAATACAATTGGAAAAGTGTAGCAACGAAAAAAACACCTAAGTTTATTTTCGGCTTCTTCAAAGTTTTCCTAGTATTTAGCTTTTTAAACTCACAGCACACTAGCGGTTCTGCTTACTAAAAAGTTCTGTCAATAGCAAATATATACTTGAATATTAAAAAAAAAAAAACAACTCAGTAAGCTTGTGAACATGTTAAACTCACAGCACACCTAGCGGTCAATAGCTTGAATATTTAAAATTAACGAAAAAGATTTGCGAGTTTGCTAAGCAGACAGCGAACTTGGCGGTTCTGTTTACTAAATACACCAATACACTTACATATACCACACACCGATTTTCCCTTACGCTGTTTTCGTGATTGTATTGTGAAAATGGATTTTACCCCCCCCCCCTCCCCCTGAGCGCATAGATGTTTACACATCAAAAAAATCCTAATAGTGCTTGCCAAACAGTCTCAAAGGAAAAATGTGTGTCAGGATTTTTTCCATCGGACTCCTTAACTACGTTGTTAGAAATGTGCTCAAGTATAATGCAAAATCACTTCATATGAAATTGTTGAAATTAATTTTGAAATTCAATTTAAAGCACTTGTGATAAAGCAGGTTTTAGTCGCCTTATTTGGAAGAGCCTTAAAAACATTCACATGACATTTTTATAAATCTTTAGAACTTGGAATCGTTCGGAAGAGCTTTCTTCTTGTAAAAAACAATAACTCTCAACATAATTATTAATATATTTTGTCTGGACATTTGAGTTTTTTAAACCAGCCTACAAAAATATACCAAACGTCAAAGAACTGATTTTAGAAATTTATGATCTGCAAGACTTTTGATTCCCATTTGACACCATGTTTCTTTTACAATTGGTTTGCAACAATAGAAATCCTTTTTCCGAACGAATTAATGGTACGTTTACTTCAAGCAAATAACTATTCAATTTATTCTATATACACTATGCAAAATTGGTATTCGTTTAAATAATTGTTGATAGAATCTGATGAAATTGAAAACGTAAGATTAGTGATATAAAAAAAAAGTTTGAAAAAGCCCGGTTCTGCTCAAGCAACTACAGTCAAACGTGAATCAATCGATATTGTAGGCAAATTAAAATCTATTGACGGAATTATGAATGCCCGTGTATATTTTGACGTCCTTGTTTGCAAGCATCGAAATACTCCATCTAGAAGATACTATATAACGTTTACTGAGGTAACATCATTCTCATCAGTCTCCTGACCTTAACGTAAAAGAGCATTTATTGAAACAACAAGTACAAAAACCAAATCCTTTATATATCTCCCAACTGGAAAGAATTTTAAAACATTTATAGGAAAAGATATCATGAGAGTTCACAAAAAAAAACTATCTTACTTCATGCGAAAGAGATTACAAAAGGTGATTTAATTAAAAAGAGGTCCAACCAACTACTAACTTATTTAGGCAACAACACGAATAACAACCTCTTTTAGACTTTTGTGACCCTTGATATATAAATAAATTTTATCTTTATTTGTAATAAATGCAACTGATTAATATGAATTAATACTTTTTATATATAATATTTCTTATAAAAAAAAAAAAAAAACAATAAACAATAAAAATCGTTTTATATCGCTAAGAAAAAAGTGTGTCTGTAGAGTTTTGTGACATAGTGTAGATATGTATAGCATATTCGGATTTCTTAGAAAATATATGTTTATATACAGTAATGTCATTCAAATTCAACAAGCTTTAGTCATTTTTAAATGCACCTTATAACATTCATTTTCTTTTATGGCATATTGATTGTTGAGTATCGAAGAAAACTTCCAATATTTGTGAGTGCAAGTGTTTCGTAAAAGAATGAACATAAATGAAGAAAGAAAAATCTAAGAATTTAAATTTAATATCACATTTTCATTTATGGTACAAAATACTTAACACAATAGGTATATGGCAAAATGTTTAAATGAAGAAATATGTGTAAAAAGTCGTTCGAGGGTCGATTTGTAATGAAGTATGTTGATTACTAACCTTTAGTTTGATTGTTCTTTGCGTTTCTCCTAACAATTCCTCGGATATCTAAGGAGTCTAGGAAAATTTCTTTCAATTTGTTTGTGTTAACCAACTTGACATTATTAAATGCTTTTCTATGGTAAAGTCAAACACTCTAGCATATGATAATTTAAATCCGATTTTTATTAAAATACTTCTTCTTCTTTTACCGCCTTATGGAAATATGCTAAAATTATACCTATCCCAGAATCAAATTCTGTGCAATGGCCAATAGCCATTCTACGTTATTTTTTAAAAGTTTTTGAAAAGCTAATACTTTATGGAATTTTATGAGAATAATTTATGTGGAAGATCTTAACCCTCTGGCTCCTCTCTTGATGGATCAAGTTTACCCTTATTTCGAGAAAATCAAAAAAGTCCTTTCAAAAAGTATATTTAGGGATTAAAATATTTTACGAAAATTGTTGTCGGAAAATTTCAGTGCGGGTCACTAGAGACACCAAAGTTACCAAAGTTGTAAATAAAGATCGTTATGCTTAATTAGCAAAATTACACACCAACTTATACAAAAAAATTACTCTAACGTAATTATAATTTATTTTTCCAAAATAACACTGTCCAACAACATTTTAAGCAGATCATGTTAAGCAGATCATTTTTGCAGAATAAACTTATAATCCAGCTGCTCTGAGTTTTTTTACAGTGGCTCAAAATGTTCATTTATGGTCGAACGAAGCATTATATTAAATGAAAACAAAAAAATAATTATTTAATTGTCTGGGTTATATTGTGAAATTTTAAGAGGACCATTTCTGTGGAAGATCTTAATCCACTAGCTCCTCTATTTATTGGTCAATTTGACCCCTTTTCGAGAAATTCGGGATTTCCCTTTGAATCTCTTTTCCAATACCTTGATATGTATATGTATATTATGGCGAGTCGATTAAAAATCTTCCAAGTGACAACAAAAATCGTATTCTATGGATCATACTAAGAAACTTTGCCCGAGGAACCATACCTCTAAAACGAATTCTGATGTCACGACTTTTGACCGGTCTGTCTGTCTGTCTCACTTTGACCCAATTAGAGTGCCCCAATCGAGTCCAAATGTATGATCGACCCCACAAACTTTGGAGGGCCGACCAACCCATACCAGTGGCATATACATTTCTAGACCGACTATACGATACCCTATACCATGCGTTTAGAGACCCTATCTCTTGGGCCAAACTAACTGGACATAGAAAATAAGCATAAACCAAATTTGAGCGGGATTTTTATCAATTTTTTTGGCTGCAGATATGAAAAAGTTCATATCGGATGCTATATCTATATGTAGGGACTAGGCCCAAAATTGGACCGATCATGACCACGTTTGGTAAAGTCTCTTGTATTTTGCAAAAATATATACAAACAAAATTTGAGAAGAAGCAATGCAATATTTTTGTTTTTTGATAGATTTAAGTGAAGAGCGGGAAGCAGCTCTATATCGGGCCTATGAGCAAGAGTTGTCCCAGGAATCATTTTTAGACTACTCATTAACGGATGTTATAAACGCATTCAAACCCAATTTGAGTAAGATCTATATGACAATTTGGATCTTATGGCAATTTATGTCGATTTCATAGGGGTTATTTGTATGGGGGCTAGGTCTGAACATGGACCGATTCTCACCAATTTCAACAGCGTTCATCCTATGGCCGAAAGAAGCTAATATACCAAATTTCATCGAAATATGTTCACATTTGCAACCTGCAGTTTGATGTCAAAGTTTACATGGACACACAGACGGACGGACAGACGGACGGACATCGTTAAATCGAATGGGTCTAGGTCAACTATTTTTGGTAGTTACAAACCGCAGCACAAAGTCATTATACCCAAACCGCATAGTGGTAACACTTCTACTCTGCTAATAAATAATAATCATACGCCTTGACTATGTTATGTTATTCAAAAAGATCGATCGGATGAGGGTTAATAACTTTTAAATCACTCCGTGACTATGTGTGACTCTGCGTGACTACCCCAAAATTAATCTGTAGTCACAACAAGACTTCATGACATGTTTCAGATCAATTACATGAGGGGAATGGGGTTGCCTCATGGCAGACAGACAGGTCAAATGTCGAGACATCAGAATTCGTTTTAGAAATATGGTTCCTTGGCAAAGTTTCTTATTTTTATCCCTAGAATATGATTTTCCTTGTCACTTGAGCGATTTTTTTGCCTCCCTACAAATCGGCCCGCCTAATATAATAGGGCCGTAAAAATGTGGTTTCTGTTATCTTAAAATTTAAGATGAGTAGCTGATTGGGCTAAAGCATCCGATCCTGGAGCTAGGACTGCCAGCAACGCTTCCAGGTATGCAGTGGTCTTGGATTTAAGCACTGCATCCATGATGCATTTATGCTTAAGTAAATATTCATGTTTATTTACCTACTTGCCTGAGATGTTAAGATGTACTGTAACCATTCAGGCTACATGACTGAGCGCCTTCTCAGTGTAGCAAGCTATCAGTGGAATCTGAAAAACGATTGTCCTTTCCTTGGTCCCAGATCGGAAGTAGTAAGCTGCTTGGATAGTCAAACAAAAGAACCATACCGCACTAAGTGCACGTTTTGAGAAAATTCTAAATACCAAACATTGACATTCCGATGACACTTTTCACCGTGTTCATCTGAAACCTCTTCAAGGTTTTACTTTTAAAAAAATTGAGATGTGAGTGCAGAAAATATAGCTTTAAGGACATCTGAACGCTTTCAATATTTTCTGCATAGTTTTGTGCATTTGAGTTTTCAATGAATTCTGCTGCATAAAGTGAAATGCCGTCTTTTGCATATTGGACAGATGACCACAAAACTCGTCGTCTTGCAGCAATTTTCTTACATCTTGCATTCAATGAGCATTGCTAGAATAGATAATTTACATTAATTAAGATAAATTCTTTCTAATAACCGTATTTTACTTCCTTTTTGTAGAGAAAATTCTACCCAATTTGTAGATTATTCAGAAATAGCATGTATCTGGTTTGTTGTCTTCAGGCGCCATCCATGTCATAGGCATTGAAGATGACAGCGCTCTAGTACCACCTCTGTACCAGGTCAATAGAGAACTTTCGCAAGTAATACATACTGTTTTTGGCATCCCAGCTTAAGATGAATATCATATTCCGAAGCTAAACAAAACCTATATCTTAATTTGCATACCTACTCCGTCATGTTTAATCTCAGCTTAATTATGTTTGATTTTTTTTCTATTTATTTTATTTTAATTTTAGTAAAAATCACACGCGCTATGTGCGAGTACGTGAGATGTAACTAGACGCGAGAACTCAGTGTGAAAGCATGTTTTAATTCCAACTATTCATTAGTTACCCATCACTCAAAGCTAATTTTTCGCAATGACTCGTTTACATATAACCGCTATATTTATTGATTACTAGTATAGACCAGCACTCGGAATTCGAGTGCAAATTCTAGGATATATTATTTTTCCATTCAGTTTTTGTCTTCCAATGTTTTTTTAATCTTTTTATATAAAAAATTTATGAATATTTAAATGAGCCTAAAGGTATGTTAATCAATTTTAGCAATTCACAATTCAGCACAGGACGTTTGATATTTAATTTAAATCATTCGCATTAACAGGGTGTAACGAGTTATTATAAATATTTTACTTTATTTAATTTAATATATTTTTAGGACAGATTAAACACAAATTTTATCATTCTCAGCTTTTCCTCCATATGAACTATAACGATGCCAATTTTCACACTTTTGCGTGTCCGCATATTGCTTAAAAAGGGAACTAAAAATTTATTTTCACGTATTAAAATATAGATTTTGAAAAAAAAATATATATACATTATAGCGTATTTTTGTATAAGTTGGCGTGTAATGCCTGGTTTTCACTATTTCATTTTAAATGTCAATTGTTGTAAGCTATTGTCAGTTGTATGTAAACGGGTTGCAATGTCTTACCATTTGCAACCCCAGGCAACATTTGACAACTAAAATGAAATTACCAACATATTGATAATTTGTTTTTGTTTGACAGATGTAATGCAAGATGTAATGCAAACGTAGTTAACTGAAAATTACGATATATCATTTGAGGCAATTTTTTGTTGTCAGTGATATAGTGAAAACCAGAGTTTTATTTACAACTTTGGTGTTTTTATCGACCCTGCAAAAAATATTCGTATTTTAATAGTGTTTGGAAGGACTTTTTTATTTTCTCTAAAACAAAAAAGTGTCAAAGTGACCCATAAAGAGCGGAGCTAGAGGGTCAAAAATAACCATCATAAAATTCCACAAATAAGAATTCTTTTAAATAAGAATTCTTTTAACAACATTTTTCTAATTTAGTATAATGCTCCCTTTGAACAAAAAATTATAATTTTCACACACTGTTAAAAACACTAAGACCAGCTGGACTATTAGTTTATTTCACAAAAATCATCTACTCAATAAGCTCTTTCAGAATTACAGGGTCACTTTTCTGTTTCAAATATGCTGTTGGACAATGTAATTAACGTTTAAAATAGCTGTCTCTAAACACGTTCAACCGACCAACGCAGCTGGAAACACATTTGGACACTTATCAATTTGCAAACGCATATTTTTCTTGCATCTGCATATTTAGTATATTGAATGCAATAAAAATCACTACTCATTCACAGCTTTGCTATTGAATGGCAGTAAAAGTATTTCTATAAGAAGAATGAGAAAATAAACTCGGAAGAAAGAAACTCAAACAGTTCCGTGTACATACGTACGTACATAGATTTTATATTGTTCCATACGATTTTCTTAGATTTTGAATATGAATAGAAAGTATGTATAATATATGCATAATACATAGAATGTTATGTCTATACATATGGCTGCTTGTGCAACAAACTAAACAATAGCGTCAGTCACACACAACCAGTGTTGCCAAAATTTACACTCAAAGTATGCAGCCGCAGGTCTCCAAATGCGTTGAAGCATGTGCAAGTGGTATTAGAGAAAAACGACTATTTAGTAGAAACCACTAAACTTTTTATCTTTTGGGGTATCATAAAAATAATAATATGAATCTGCCAAATACTGTTCAATTAATTGTAAAACAGGTTACAGCAAGGAGTGCCCTCAGTAAGCATCACTACATTAACTTTTACACAAATGTAAAATCGGATCATACTCACAACATTTAATTTTTTCAAATTTTGAAAATTAATAAAAGAAATTTAAAAATATTATTATATTATTTATATCACCAGAAGCAATAATTTCGGAAAGTTTCATTGAAATCTGAAATCAATATATATAAAGTGAAAGCGTTGCAGATTCTGTACAAAATAAATTTTTATTTTCATATATCTGGTCCTTGGAACCTTGAGTTGCACCTCCAATACAAAGTAAAATAAAAAGAGTGTTATGACATTGAGAGACTTGAAACTGTGTGTGAGTTCGTAATTTATTAAAGTAAGTAGGTGTGGAAAAAGCGTAATTATTTATTTATGAATATAGTTACACCAAAAATTAGCGGTATCGACCCAGTAACGGTGACAGCGCCCATGCATAGTAAATTTAAAATATCATACATCTGGAAATAAAGAATAGAGAGAGTTTCGAGACTGCGTGTAAGTTCAAATGTTATAATGTTGTAGCAACTGCTAGACGAACAAAAAACATAAATTGAAAAAATTCGGGATTGTGCTGTCTCCGCATTGTCGCTCATGAAACTATTTTTTAATCGTAGGTTTTTTTCTATATAACTTATTCTCTTTATTAAGGTGTAAACTCCAGGACCAACTAATTAAACATTTTGACGATTTATATGTTTCCCAGGTGCCAAAATAAGCAAATATTTTCACAAACTTCAATTGAGTGCACTAGAAATATTGAGGCGATTTGAGTGCGAGAAAAATGTACTGCTGATAAACATAATTTGCGTTAGCTTACTGACTTAACACAATACTTCGAGTTCAACTCTTACAGAAAGGTAAACAAAAGTTCAAAATTACATACCTCTAAAATGCTTCCACAGATTTCAACATGCTTTTCGTGTTCAGTGGGCAGCCTTGTCAACTTTACCAAAAAGCACCAAAACCGACACAATAAAAGGCCTGTTACAGTAAAATCTTGGGATGAGAGCATCCGTACAAATGAATTTCGCTTGATTTAATTTTTTTTAAGGATTCTTACTTATTTATTTTCAAATTATTAATTCAAATAGAATAATGCATAAAACAGAAGAAAAATGAGTGAGAAAATTATAGTTGGTCTACACCGTCTATACGATACCCTATACGATGCGTTCTTAAGTCCAAGTAATTAAATATGGAAAATAAACATAAACCAAATTTGACTGGCATTGTCATTAATTTCTATGCCTTTGGATGTGATAAAGTTCATGTCGGAAGCTATATCTATATGGGGACTATGTCGAAAAATGGGGGCGATCCCTATTTTTGCAAAAATATATATAAACCAAATTTTAGAAAAATATGTGCAATATTTTTCTTTTTTGATAGATTTAAGTGAACATCGGGAATCAACTTCATATGGGGCTATGACTAACTGTCCTATGGGGTTTATTTACGGACTATTGATAAGTGAATGTAATAGACATATACAAAGTCAATTTGGCCGAGATCTATATGATAATTTGGATACTGTGACAATTTAAGTCGATGTCAAAAGGGGTCATTTGTATGGGGACTAGCTTGCACGTGAACCTATTTTCACCTATTTCAATAGCGTTCATCATATGGACGATAGAAGCTCATATACTAAATTTAATCAAAATATATTCATATTTGCGACCAGTAAGTAGTTGGATTACAAGGATTATATGAACCGACGGACGAACGGACATCTCCAAATCAACTCAGAAAGTGATTCTGAGCCGATCGGTATAATAAAAGAAGGGTATAGGTCAAATATTTCTGATAGGTACAAACATCAGCACAAAGTCATTATACCCTCACCACATAGCGGTATAAGGTATAAAAAAGTAAAGTATATTTTCTGCGAATTCCCGAATAAAAAATAATAATTTCTCTTCGGAAAGAGAGAAATTAAGAAAAAAAAAACGTTGATTTAAAAATTACATATTATAGTTAAATATTGTTTTTATTCTATACAAAACAATAATTTTTAATATAAATTTTCCATTTCAAATATCAATTGTTTTCTCATCATCACTTTCGTCCGACCATGAATGTTTTTTTTTTTTGTTTCAAATTCTGATATTTTATAACCATCAATCCTATTAAATAAAATATTTACTTCATCAGGTATCCGAACTTTTCCAAAAGAAATTATCCGTTTTTAATCGATTTTTAATGTGAAAAAAAGCATTAAGCCATTAAAAGCCAAGACCATTGTAAATTTAAATTTTTTGATTAATGTATTTATTTCAACTAAAATACAATCAAGGAACATAAAAAATATATAAAAAAAAAAAAAATTAGGAACCGTGTTTTTGAAACTGTACCCGAAATGATACAGTATGCTATTTTCTAACGTGTGCAATTTATACAAGCATTCTTTTTCAAAACAAAGCGCAATATCACATTGTTCACACAACCATCTGATTCTGTTATGACATTCACGGCAGCGTAAGGAATTTTTTTTATGTAATTGCAACACCAGAAGCCAATAACCACTTGGAAGAGTATATTTTCTGGGTATAATTTAGTAAGTAACAGCAAACAGTATTGCGTTGAAACTCTAGCAAGTCCGTTTGTGATCTGTTTACAGTTTTAAACAACTTCGGTGCATTTAAAAAAAGCACTAAACACAGTGCTAAAAGCACTGAGTTCACAACCCTGTCAGTGGGTCAATTTTCATAATAAATTGTTATTGGAAAATGCTACACAGAACTTTTTTTTAATTTTGATGCTAGAACAGTTTATTGAAATCTAAGATATTTGTGAGAAATTAGTTACAAATCAGTTTGTATGAAAAACCATATTTTTTTTTCTATTAAAACTCTATTTTTTCCTTTAAAAGCTGGTGATTGTCACTAGTTGACACTTTCTTTGGTAACAAATAAATATTCAACTAGCAGATTCCAGCCCTCGAAATTCGAGCGTAAATTCTAGGAAATTTTATTTTTTCATTAAATAAATACCCTAAAAGTATGCTAATCAATTATAGCCAATTCGCAAATCAACACAAAAAACAAACTCATTTTTACTTCAAACACATTAACAAATTTAATAAACACACACATTCCAATAAACATTTTTGTTTGCTCTCAGCTTGAGGTGCATTTGAGATCAAATACATTTCTCAAATCTCCAACGTTAATTCTCAAACGCACCTCAATAGTCCGATTACAGTCACATTTTTTATATGGTGATTTTCTTAGTTATCAAATTGAGAAATTTGTGATTCTCAACTTGATAGCAAAGAAATTTCTACAATCGATATCAAATGAAGGTACGGAATTGCCATATTAAAAAATTATACTAATTTTAGAAATGAAAACAATTACTTTTTTTTAATGTTTCAATTTAATTTCATTACATATTTAACATTATTATGTACATGTTAAAATTTTGAAAAATTTAGAATTAAAAATAAATGAATTAATTATTTGTACATTTTATGAATATTAATATTATATATGTTATAAATTAGAATTTAAATTAAAAAATTCGACAAAAAGTAGAAATAATTAAAAATATATCAATTAATTATTTGTACTTTTTTTTGGCATTTTTTACTTTAATTTATTATTTATGACATATTTAAATAATATCTCAAACTTAACACAAATCGTATTCAAGTTGAAAAAATGTTTGGTCTCAAGTGGAGAAAAGTGTTCGATATCCAATTGAGAGTTAAAATATTTCTCAAAGATTGGAAAAAATGTTAAATCTCAATTTGATGTCAAGTTGAAAGCAAACAAGGAGAAAAATTGTTCAACTCAAGTTGAGAATTACATTGGACATCAATTTGAGAAATTAACTTTTCTCCAACATTGGAAAAATAATATTTCAATGCATACTGGGATAGCATTGTAAAATTTTATGTATGTGTTAGTAGCAACTTTAAATGTAATTTACTCAAAATAAAGGAAAAAATTTAAAAATCTGTAAATCTGCAAAATGGCTAAAAAGAAATACCTTTCAAATAAAATACGTTTGGCCAAAATCGGGATAAAACGATAGAACAAAACATCGGTCACAAGAAATCGCCTAACCTATTAATACACTGTGGAACAAATTCAGGTTAGCAAAAGTAAGGTCGATTTTGAGAGTGAGGGGTGAAAATAGAGGGTAAATTAGAAGACCCGTATCGAATTTAGTTCGATTTTTTTTTTAATCGACCTTCGAACTTTGCAGTCAAATGCCGATTTTCAGCATATTGTTTATATGGTTTTTTTACCCTATACCACTATGTGGTTTGGGTATAATGCCTTTGTGCAGATGTTTGTAACAACCAAAAATACTTGACCTACACCCATCTTTAATTATACCGATCGAATCAGAATCACTATCTGATTCGATTTAACGATGTCCGTCCGTCCGTCCGTCTGTGTGTCCATGTAAAGCTTGTAATCAAACTGCAGGTCGCAAATATGAATATGTTTTGACGAAATTTGGTATTTGACCCTCCATCGGCTATGGGATGAACGCTATTGAAATTGGTGAGAATCGGTCCATGTTCAGACCTAGCCCCCATACAAATGACCCCTATGAAATCAACACATATTGCCATAAGATCCAAATTATCATACAAATCTTAGTCAAATTGTGTTTGTATGTATATATTACATCCATTAATCAGTATTCAATGATCCCTATTGGACAACTCTTAGTCATAGGCCCCATATAGAGCTGCTTCCCGATCTTCACTTAAATCTATCAAAAAACAAAAATATTGCACTGATTCTTCTCAAATTTTGTTTGTATATATTTTTGCAAAATAGAAGAGACTTCACCAAACATGGTCAGGATCGGTCCATTTTTGGGACTAGTCCCCATATAGATATAGCATCCGATATGAACTTTTTCATATCTGCAGCTGAAAAAATTAATAAAAATCCCACTCAAATTTGGTTTATGCTAATTTTCTATATCCAGTTAGTTGGGCCTGAGAGATAGGGTCTCTAAACGCATGGTATAGGGTATTGTATAGTCGGTCTAGACCGACTATAATTTTCTTACTTGTTTGGCTATAACTCGTCGACTCATTTATATTTTTTCAATCTGTAAAAGCCAAATTATTGCTAGAGACCTGTGCAACAATTAAGATTTTTTAGAAAATTGATTTAGAAAATTATGAAGCAAAATGTTGGAAAAATTATTTTTTTCATGCTTTTTGAAAATATTTTCCACAAAACTAAGTCTTTTTTGCTTTCTGTTTGATCTATAATATGCTTCTCAGTTTCTTCAATAAATTTCATTTGAAAAGAAAATGGTCTTAGTCGATAATTTGCGTTAAAAATTCCAAAACAATTAAATAAATAGCGCTTTAGGTAGAAGTAATTAAGAAGGGAAGTTCCAAGAATTAGGAATTAGTAAAACAAATTTTTTTTTACTTCGTACAAGCGAACTAATTTCAAAAATGAAGATTCAGTTAAGACTCGAAACTCAGCCGAAGCTGATGTCCTTTAATTTTCGCACGGTCGTGATAAAATTCGCTATTTATTTTTTTGGAACTTATTTCATTTTGTGAGTGATTTAAGGTAAGTACATCGGTTTCATAAAAATAACAAAAAAAAAAACATTGTATAATATATATTGTATTAACAAAATCATGTGAGTCTGATCACAAGGGAGATGTGTAAACATATAATAATTAAAGAAAACATCAACATCATATTTTCCAGTGCATAAAAAATAAGTCGATTATGCTGTTTTCTGAAATTCAATTGATGTTTTCTGAAATGCAATTGATGTTTTCTGAAATCCAACTGATGTTTTCTGAAATTCAATTGATGTTTTCAGCAATTCAAATGATGCTTTTTGAAATTCTATTGATGTTTTCTGAAATACAATTAATGTTCTCAGCAATTCAGATAATGCTTTTTGAAATTCAATTTATGTTTTCTGAAATTCTAATTATGTTTTCTGAAATTCAAATGATGTTTTCTGAAACACAATTGATGTTTTCGGATACACAATTGATGTTTTCTGAAATTCTATTGATATTTTCTGAAATCGAATTGATGTTTTCTGAAACTCGAATGATGTTTCTGAAATTATATTGATTTTTTCTGAAATTCTATTTATGTTTTCTGAAATTCAAATGATGTTTTCTGAAACTCGAATGATGTTTTCTGAAATTATATTGATGTTTTCTGAAATTCTGTTTATGTTTTCTGAAATTCAATTGATGTTTTCTGAAATACAATTGATGTTTTCTGAAATACAATTGATGTTTACTGAAATTCTATTGATGTTTTCTGAAATTCTATTTATATTTTCTGAAATTCAAATGATGTTTTCTGAAATACAATTGATGTTTTCTGAAATATAAATGATATTTTCTGAAATTCTATTGATGTTTTCTGAAATATAATTGATGTTTTCTGAAACTCGAATAATGTTTTCCGAAATTATATTGATGTTTTCTGAAATTCTATTTATGTTTTCTGAAATTCAAATGATGTTTTCTGAAACTCGGATGATGTTTTCTGAAATTATATTGAAGTTTTCTGAAATTCTATTGATGTTTTCTGAAATTCAATTGATGTTTTCTGAAATTATATTGATGTTTTCTGAAATTATATTGATGTTTTCTGAAATTCAGTTGATGTTTTCTGAAATTTTATTGATGTTTTCTGAAATACAGTTTATGTTTTCTGAAATTCTATTGATGTTTTCTGAAATACAATTGATGTTTTCTGAAATTATATTGATGTTTTCTGAAATTCAATTGATGTTTTCTGAAACTCGAATGATGTTTTCTGAAATTATATTGATGTTTTCTGAAATTATATTGATGTTTTCTGAAATTCTATTTATGTTTTCTGAAATTCAAATGATGTTTTCTGAAATTATATTGATGGTTTCTGAAATACAATTGATGTTTTCTGAAATTCTGTTGATGCTTTCTGAAATTCAATTGATGTTTTCTGAAACTCGAATGATGTTTTCTGAAATTATATTGATGGTTTCTGAAATACAATTGATGTTTTCTGAAATTCTATTGATGCTTTCTGAAATTCAATTGATGTTTTCTGAAACTCGAATGATGTTTTCTGAAATTCTATTGATGCTTTCTGAAATTCAATTGATGTTTTTTGAAACTCGAATGATGTTTTCTGAAACTCTATTTATGTTTTCTGAAATTCAAATGATGTTTTCTGAAATTATATTGATGGTTTCTGAAACACAAATGATGTTTTCTGAATTTATATTGATGTTTTGTGAAATTCTGTTGATGCTTTCTGAAATTTAATTGATGTTTTCTGAAATTCGAATGATGTTTTCTGAAATTATATCGATGCTTTCTGAAATTCAATTGATGTTTTCTGAAACTCGAATGATGTTTTCTGAAACTCGAATGATGTTTTCTGAAATTATATTGATGTTTTGTGAAATTCTATTGATGCTTTCTGAAATTCAATTGATGCTTTCTGAAATTCAATTGATGTTTTCTGAAATACAATTGATGTTTTCTGAAATTATATTGATGTTTTCTGAAATTCTACTCATGTTTTCTGAAATTCAAATGATGTTTTCTGAAATTATATTGATGGTTTCTGAAATACAATTGATGTTTTCTGAAATTCTATTGATGCTTTCTGAAATTCAATTGATGTTTTCTGAAATTATATTGATGGTTTCTGAAATACAATTGATGTTTTCTGAAATTCTATTGATGCTTTCTGAAATTCAATTGATGTTTTCTGAAACTCGAATGATGTTTTCTGAAATTATATTGATGTTTTCTCAAATTCTATTTATGTTTTCTGAAATTCAATTGATGTTTTCTGAAACTCGAATGATGTTTTCTGAAATTATATTGATGTTTTGTGAAATTCTATTGATGCTTTCTGAAATTCAATTGATGTTTTCTGAAACTCGAATGATGTTTTCTGAAATTATATTGATGTTTTCTGAAATTCTATTTATGTTTTCTGAAACTTGAATGATGTTTTCTGAAATTATATTGATGTCTTCTGAAATTCTATTTATATTTTCCGAAACTCTAATGATGTTTTCTGAAATTATATTGATGTTTTCTGAAATTCTATTTATGTTTTCTGAAATTCAAGTGATGTTTTCTGAAATTCTATTGATGTTTTCTGAAATTCTATTGATGCTTTCTGAAATTCAATTGATGTTTTCTGAAACTCGAATGATGTTTTCTGAAATTATATTGATGTTTTCTGAAATTCTATTTATGTTTTCTGGAATTCAAATTATGTTATCTGAAATTATATTGATGGTTTCTGAAATTCAATTGATGTTTTCTGAAACTCGAATGATGTTTTCTAAAATTATATTGATGTTTTCTGAAATTCTATTGATGCTTTCTGAAATTCAATTGATGTTTTCTGAAACTCGAATGATGTTTTCTGAAATTATATTGATGTTTTCTGAAATTCTATTTATGTTTTCTGAAATTCAAATGATGTTTTATGAAATTATATTGATGGTTTCTGAAATAAAAATGATGTTTTCTGAAATTCTATTGATGTTTTCTGAAATTCAATTGATGTTTTCTGAAACTCGAATGATGTTTTCTGAAATTATATTGATGTTTTCTGAAATTCTATTTATGTTTTCTGAAATTCAAGTGATGTTTTCTGAAATTCTATTGATGTTTTCTGAAATTCAATTGATGTTTTCTGAAATTATATTGATGTTTTCTGAAATTATATTGATGTTTTCTGAAATTCAGTTGATGTTTTCTGAAATTTTATTGATGTTTTCTGAAATACAGTTTATGTTTTCTGAAATTCTATTGATGTTTTCTGAAATACAATTGATGTTTTCTGAAATTATATTGATGTTTTCTGAAATTCAATTGATGTTTTCTGAAACTCGAATGATGTTTTCTGAAATTATATTGATGTTTTCTGAAATTATATTGATGTTTTCTGAAATTCTATTTATGTTTTCTGAAATTCAAATGATGTTTTCTGAAATTATATTGATGGTTTCTGAAATACAATTGATGTTTTCTGAAATTCTGTTGATGCTTTCTGAAATTCAATTGATGTTTTCTGAAACTCGAATGATGTTTTCTGAAATTATATTGATGGTTTCTGAAATACAATTGATGTTTTTTGAAATTCTATTGATGCTTTCTGAAATTCAATTGATGTTTTCTGAAACTCGAATGATGTTTTCTGAAATTCTATTGATGCTTTCTGAAATTCAATTGATGTTTTCTGAAACTCGAATGATGTTTTCTGAAACTCTATTTATGTTTTCTGAAATTCAAATGATGTTTTCTGAAATTATATTGATGGTTTCTGAAACACAATTGATATTTTCTGAAATTCTATTTATGTTTTCTGAAATTCAATTGAGTTTTCTGAAACTCGAATGATGTTTTCTGAATTTATATTGATGTTTTGTGAAATTCTGTTGATGCTTTCTGAAATTTAATTGATGTTTTCTGAAATTCGAATGATGTTTTCTGAAATTATATTGATGCTTTCTGAAATTCAATTGATGTTTTCTGAAACTCGAATGATGTTTTCTGAAACTCGAATGATGTTTTCTGAAATTATATTGATGTTTTGTGAAATTCTATTGATGCTTTCTGAAATTCAATTGATGCTTTCTGAAATTCAATTGATGTTTTCTGAAATACAATTGATGTTTTCTGAAATTATATTGATGTTTTCTGAAATTCTACTCATGTTTTCTGAAATTCAAATGATGTTTTCTGAAATTATATTGATGGCTTCTGAAATACAATTGATGTTTTCTGAAATTCTATTGATGCTTTCTGAAATTCAATTGATGTTTTCTGAAATTATATTGATGGTTTCTGAAATACAATTGATGTTTTCTGAAATTCTATTGATGCTTTCTGAAATTCAATTGATGTTTTCTGAAACTCGAATGATGTTTTCTGAAATTATATTGATGTTTTCTCAAATTCTATTTATGTTTTCTGAAATTCAATTGATGTTTTCTGAAACTCGAATGATGTTTTCTGAAATTATATTGATGTTTTGTGAAATTCTATTGATGCTTTCTGAAATTCACTTGATGTTTTCTGAAACTCGAATGATGTTTTCTGAAATTATATTGATGTTTTCTGAAATTCTATTTATGTTTTCTGAAACTTGAATGATGTTTTCTGAAATTATATTGATGTTTTCTGAAATTCTATTTATATTTTCCGAAACTCTAATGATGTTTTCTGAAATTATATTGATGTTTTCTGAAATTCTATTTATGTTTTCTGAAATTCAATTGATGTTTTCTGAAACTCGAATGATGTTTTCTGAAATTATATTGATGTTTTCTGAAATTCTATTTATGTTTTCTGGAATTCAAATTATGTTATCTGAAATTATATTGATGGTTTCTGAAATTCAATTGATGTTTTCTGAAACTCGAATGATGTTTTCTAAAATTATATTGATGTTTTCTGAAATTCTATTGATGCTTTCTGAAATTCAATTGATGTTTTCTGAAACTCGAATGATGTTTTCTGAAATTATATTGATGTTTTCTGAAATTCTATTTATGTTTTCTGAAATTCAAATGATGTTTTATGAAATTATATTGATGGTTTCTGAAATAAAAATGATGTTTTCTGAAATTCTATTGATGTTTTCTGAAATTCAATTGATGTTTTCTGAAACTCGAATGATGTTTTCTGAAATTATATTGATGTTTTCTGAAATTCTATTTATGTTTTCTGAAATTCAAGTGATGTTTTCTGAAATTCTATTGATGTTTTCTGAAATTCAATTGATGTTTTCTGAAATTATATTGATGTTTTCTGAAAATATATTGATGTTTTCTGAAATTCAGTTGATGTTTTCTGAAATTTTATTGATGTTTTCTGAAATACAGTTTATGTTTTCTGAAATTCTATTGATGTTTTCTGAAATACAATTGATGTTTTCTGAAATTATATTGATGTTTTCTGAAATTCAATTGATGTTTTCTGAAACTCGAATGATGTTTTCTGAAATTATATTGATGTTTTCTGAAATTATATTGATGTTTTCTGAAATTCTATTTATGTTTTCTGAAATTCAAATGATGTTTTCTGAAATTATATTGATGGTTTCTGAAATACAATTGATGTTTTCTGAAATTCTGTTGATGCTTTCTGAAATTCAATTGATGTTTTCTGAAACTCGAATGATGTTTTCTGAAATTATATTGATGGTTTCTGAAATACAATTGATGTTTTTTGAAATTCTATTGATGCTTTCTGAAATTCAATTGATGTTTTCTGAAACTCGAATGATGTTTTCTGAAATTCTATTGATGCTTTCTGAAATTCAATTGATGTTTTCTGAAACTCGAATGATGTTTTCTGAAATTCTATTTATGTTTTCTGAAATTCAAATGATGTTTTCTGAAATTATATTGATGGTTTCTGAAACACAATTGATATTTTCTGAAATTCTATTTATGTTTTCTGAAATTCAATTGAGTTTTCTGAAACTCGAATGATGTTTTCTGAATTTATATTGATGTTTTGTGAAATTCTGTTGATGCTTTCTGAAATTTAATTGATGTTTTCTGAAATTCGAATGATGTTTTCTGAAATTATATTGATGCTTTCTGAAATTCAATTGATGTTTTCTGAAACTCGAATGATGTTTTCTGAAACTCGAATGATGTTTTCTGAAATTATATTGATGTTTTGTGAAATTCTATTGATGCTTTCTGAAATTCAATTGATGTTTTCTGAAATTATATTGATGGTTTCTGAAATACAATTGATGTTTTCTGAAATTCTATTGATGCTTTCTGAAATTCAATTGATGTTTTCTGAAACTCGAATGATGTTTTCTGAAATTATATTGATGTTTTCTCAAATTCTATTTATGTTTTCTGAAATTCAATTGATGTTTTCTGAAACTCGAATGATGTTTTCTGAAATTATATTGATGTTTTGTGAAATTCTATTGATGCTTTCTGAAATTCAATTGATGTTTTCTGAAACTCGAATGATGTTTTCTGAAATTATATTGATGTTTTCTGAAATTCTATTTATGTTTTCTGAAACTTGAATGATGTTTTCTGAAATTATATTGATGTTTTCTGAAATTCTATTTATATTTTCCGAAACTCTAATGATGTTTTCTGAAATTATATTGATGTTTTCTGAAATTCTATTTATGTTTTCTGAAATTCAAGTGATGTTTTCTGAAATTCTATTGATGTTTTCTGAAATTCTATTGATGCTTTCTGAAATTCAATTGATGTTTTCTGAAACTCGAATGATGTTTTCTGAAATTATATTGATGTTTTCTGAAATTCTATTTATGTTTTCTGGAATTCAAATTATGTTATCTGAAATTATATTGATGGTTTCTGAAATTCAATTGATGTTTTCTGAAACTCGAATGATGTTTTCTAAAATTATATTGATGTTTTCTGAAATTCTATTGATGCTTTCTGAAATTCAATTGATGTTTTCTGAAACTCGAATGATGTTTTCTGAAATTATATTGATGTTTTCTGAAATTCTATTTATGTTTTCTGAAATTCAAATGATGTTTTATGAAATTATATTGATGGTTTCTGAAATAAAAATGATGTTTTCTGAAATTCTATTGATGTTTTCTGAAATTCAATTGATGTTTTCTGAAACTCGAATGATGTTTTCTGAAATTATATTGATGTTTTCTGAAATTCTATTTATGTTTTCTGAAATTCAAGTGATGTTTTCTGAAATTCTATTGATGTTTTCTGAAATTCTATTGATGTTTTCTGAAACTCGAATGATGTTTTCTGAAATTATGTTGATGTTTTCTGAAATTCTATTTATGTTTTCTGAAATTCAAATGATGTTTTCTGAAATTATATTGATGTTTTCTGAAATTCTATTTATGTTTTCTGAAATTCAAATGATGTTTTCTGAAATTATATTGATGGTTTCTGAAATACAATTGATGTTTTTTGAAAGACAATTGGAAAATGTTTAGAAAAGAACATATCATAATTTTTTCACCAATACAATCATATGTCACACAGCGTTATCTGCTTCAGCTCACACCGATATGAGTTACACTGTTTTTGTGATTGTATTGTGAAATAGAAATTTACCCCCCTGCGCGTATAGATGTTTACACATCAAAATGTCGGAACCAAAATGTAAAATGGAAAATTTCTGTAATGTTTGTGGACGTTTCATAGCAAGCGACGAAAAATGTGGCAATGCGAGTGCTTTTTTTTGGAAGCCTATAAACAATATTTCTCGCAAGAGTTTATCACTGACGTAAATTATGCCCCTAAAAAAATTTGCTTTAATTGCTCTTCAACTCTTATGCAATGGAAAAGTGAAAAGAAGAAGGCTATGCCTTTTGGTATACCAATGATGTGGTTAGACAACAGCCCGCATCAAGAAGAAAATTGCTATGGATGTATCAACTACCATAAAACTTTGAATACAAGGAAAGCAAAGTGAAACTTATGTAGCAGTGCCAAGTGTCCAATTACCATTACCGCACTCAGAATTATTTCCAGTACCAACATACCGAAGTATTGTTCTTCAAACAGATATCAGTACTACAACCGCCGCTGCTACATCCATGGATTTCTTCTCAGAATACGACCCTGGTGAAGGTACATCCTATGAAACATCAAAGGACCCAATCCTAGTCACACAAAACCAATTGGATGGAATTGTTGCAAATTTGTGTTTGACTCAGAAAAAATCAGAACTACTGGCTTCATTTTTGAAGGGAAATAATTTGCTGGCGAAAGGTGCCAAAGTAACAGCATATCGAAAACGCCAAAAAGAGTTAGAGTTAGTTTAATGTTCTTCAATGTGAATGATGCAAAAACTTTCGCTTATTGCAACGATATTGAAAAGTTAATGGAGACGATAGGGTTAACCAATAAAAAAGATGATTGACGTTTATTCATCGATAGTTCACTAATCAGCTTAAAAGTTGTGCTTTTGCACAAGACAAATAGAATGCCTTCTGTTTCGATTACGTATAGCACTGACACTAGTGAAAATTCCTATAATTTGAAACACATTCTGGAAGTAGTCAAATATAACGAACACCAGTGGTGCATTTGCGGTGACCTCAAAATAGTCTCATTGATAACAGGCTTAACAGCATCTGGCCGTCCAAAATATCCGTGTTTTTGTGCGATTGGAATTCACGATACGGAGAAGGTATTAAAGGAAGAAACCAGTACACACAGCATAACTGGAATAGTCGCATTGGACGGAAATGGCGTAAAGACAATAGGCTACATGAAAGTCTTGTTCCTGAAATGAAAATTTTGTTGCCGTTGCTCCACATTAAACTTGGCATTGCTAAAATTTTTTTGAAATGTATCGCAAAAAGACCAGCAGTATTCAACCGGTTAAAAGACATTTTTCCAAGACTAAGTAACGCCAATATTCAGGAAGGGGTTGTAAATGGCCCCGACATACGAAAACTAATGAGTCGTCAAGATTTTGACCAAGTTCCGACCGACCGAGAATTAAATGCATGGCTCGCATTGAAAGCAGTCAATAAAGGACTTTTGGGTGAATAACGCAAAGACAACTACAGGCAATCTGTTGCAAACATATTGGCAGCTTTCGATGAAATTGGGTTTAATATGTCGTACAAAATTCATCTCTTGCATCAGTATCTTGATCAACTCGCTCAACAGTTACCAACTGAATCTGATGAGCAAGGCGAACATTATCACCAAACTGCGCTTCCATTTGAAATAAGGTAACTATAGAGTGTGCATATTTTGAATTCCTAGATTTTTCTAATATCTTTGTCAGAGTGCACAATTTAAACATCTTAACGATTGAAAACTATTTTCGTTTCAGGTACAGAGGAAAGAAATCTCCAGATGCAATACTCGCTGAAATTTGTTGGTGGCGTAAAAACACCTTTGAAGAAGAGGAAGACGAGAAAAAAGAGGAAGAAGGGGAAGACACAGATAAAATTCCAGAATATCTGTTGGACGAAATTATCGACCTTTCTGATGATGATGACGATGACCAAGATATTAGAGACAGAAGTCGTGTTGATCCACAGCCGCCTGCTAAACGGCAACTGGCCAAATCATTAATTTAATTTATTTAGTTTTTTTACTTAAAACTTTTCATAACTAACATATCAAAAATATATTTTTTTTCCATCTTTCAATGTTTCTTCAAAACCAACAATGAACAAAATTGATACATAAGAAATGAGAAGTAAATTAATATTAAGCTGGAAAACGCAAGTTTTGTATTACGATTGTTTTCTTTTCAAATGAAGTTTATTGAAGAAACTGAGAAAGAAAGCAAAAAGACTTAGTTTTGTGGTAAATATTTTCAAAAAGCATGAAAAAAGCACCACAAAAATTTTTGAAATCAATTTTTTACAAAATTTTAATTGTTGCACAGGTCTATGGCAATAATTTGGCTTTTACAGACTGAAAAAATATCAATTAGTCGACGAGTTATAGCCAAAAAAACCATATAAACAATATGCTGAAAATCGGCATTTGACTGCGAAGTTTGAAGGTCTATTAAAAAAAAAATTTGAACTAACATAAACAAACGCCGCGATACGGCTCTTCTAATTTAGCCTCTATTTTCACTTTTGCTAACCTGAATTTGTTCCACAGTGATATTATAGATGTTCGTTTTGGAATTTAAGTTGTTTTGCGGGACAGTTTTATAGTGTTAATAATAATTAAATCGAGTTATTTTAGAGTTACTTGAATAAAATAAACAAGTAAGAAAATTATAGTCGGTCTAGACCGACTATATGATACCCTATACCATGCGTTTAGAGACCCTATCTCTCAGGCCCAACTAACTGGATATAGAAAATAAGCATAAAGCAAAGTTGAGTGGGATTTTTATTATTTTTTTTGGCTGCAGATATGAAAAAGTTCATATCGGATGCAATATCTATATGGGGACTAGGTCCAAAAATGGACCGATCCGGACCATGTTTGGTAAAGTCTCTTGTATTTTGCAAAAATATGTACAAACAAAATTTGAGAAGAATCAGTGCAATATTTTGGTTTTTTGATAGATTTAAGTGAAGATCGGGAAGCAGCTCTATATGGAGCCTATGACTAAGAGTTGTCCATTAGGGATCATTTTTGGACTACTGATTAACGGATGTAATATATACATACAAACCCAATTTGACTAAGATTTGCATGATAACTTGGATCTTATGGCAATATATGTTGATTTCATAGGGGTCATTTGTATGGGGGCTAGGTCTGAACATTGACCTATTCTCACCAATTTCAATAGCGTTCATCCCATAGCCGGTGAAAGATCAAATACCAAATTTCGTCGAAATATATTCATATTTGCGACCTGCAGTTTGATTAAAACTTTACATGGACACACAGACGGACGGACGGACGGACATCGTTAAATCGAATCAGATAGTGATTCTGATTCGCTCAGTATAATTAAAGATGGGTGTAGGTCAAATATTTTTGGTTGTTACAAACAGCAGCACAAAGTCATTATACCCAAACCACATAGTGGTATAGGGTATAAAAACGTTGATGTTGTTTTAAACATTTTAGCCATTTAAAAAATTTTGAGTTAAAAAAAAATATTTCGGGTGAAAGAACCAATTTCCACAACCTGATTGCCACCTGTTTAACACTATAAGAGTCTTTATATCCCTGAACACTTTTGTTCATGGTATAATAAGTTTCTGATGATTTTTGTACCGACAGAAAATATCTGATTATCTGAGCCTATTTGCCAGTGTCCGTCTATCCATATGTTTGTTAGAGCGACTCAAAAAAAAGTGATTTTGTTACCCCTCTGAAAATAAAGCTTGATATGTTTTATGATGATTCCCAAAATATTTTGGTTCTAGCGTTGACCTTCCGTGAGCTGGACCATTTTGAAAAAGGTATTTTTTTTCAGTTTTTCGAATTTTTTTGTACTTTGCTCCAAGACGACATAAATAAAATTTGGTATCATAGAAAAGAATTTTTGAAGCAGCATCCAGTGGTATATATAACTTGCGACCTACTAGTTGAGATATTTAACTAAATACATATCTTCGTTTCGGGTTTTCATATAAATTCCACGTATTTGGAAATAATGCTTTGCTTTTCAAATTGAATCTGTTTTAAAATAATGCTAATTTAGTTTTTTTTTGTAATTATTCACATAAAACGCGAAAATCGCGATATATTATATCTTTTTTCAAATACAGGCAATATGGGTATCAAAATTTTTCATTTTTCAATTATAATATCCTGGTATTAAGTAAGTTTTCAAATACTAATTTTCTAATTAAAAACATATTATTCTATTAATGACAGGTGCACCATAAATTTATAATATTAGACTTAAAAATAAATTTACGAAAACACTAAAAATGGAACAAAACTAAGCTTACGACAAACTGGGACATAATCCAGCATTTGTTATTTTTGCAACAGCAGTGCAATAACCAGTCATATGGACTCTCAAAATTTTATAAAGCAACGATTACGGAGTTTGAGTTATGGAAATTTGTTCAAATTCCTTTAAAAAATTTTCCAGCTATATGGAAGAAGCTGGAATACCTCACAAAGAGATATAGGGACGTCAAAAAGAATCCTAGGCATTATAGTATAAACGATTGGAACGTACTTTTTAACATTTTACTGTGTGAATGCCCCTCAAAATAAGAGCTCCATGCAGGTGTACTGGCAAGAGCAAAATTCCATGATTTGCCTGGAAATTTCACGTAGATCAAGCTTGGCCAAGAAAAAAATATATTTTTACATGTGGCTTAGTAAGGGGTGGATACCATAATAGAAATCATTCAGCTGTATGTAGTGAAGCAGAAAGCGAGAGCAGCTGTGTCCTAAGATCAATAAAGGTAGATGAATCCGACAAAGTTTCATCATCATCTGAGGACGAAGAAAATGTAAAAGTACATACAATGGAACTTCCAACATTTAGTGATGCCTCGGATCGAGCTGGCGCGTCAGGATTTAATTCTTCTAATTCTTTACTAAAGGGTATATCGATTGATGGAAAAAGGGAACACACCTTAAAACAGGTAGTGGCAAATGGGTCTCCACGTAACTTAAAATTAATGGAAGAGCATGTTACGCTTGTTAAAGAACCAAACTCTTGTTTTATTGGTTACATTACAGAAGAGGATGGCAAAGGTAAAGAAATTGCAAAAGGATTTCTCAGTTTCCTAAATAATGAAGGCATTGCCTTAGATAATCTGGCTGCAGTTAATTGTGATGGTACTAGTACAAATACAGGCAAACATAATGGAACTATTTATACTTTGGAGAGAGACCTTCAGCGACCGTTACAGTGGTTTGTATGCCTGTTTCGTTTTAACGAACTGTCATTTGTCGCTCTTTTAAAAAGCCTGTTTGGAAAAGCTACTGGCCCCCAAAACTGGCCGGTAATTATTGAAAACCTCTTAATAGACTGCGAAAATATACCGGTAAGTATCACTAGACCATTTTTGAGTTTGCATTTAATATATTCCTGTATTTAAAATTTCATTTAATCAAAGCCAATTTCTGATTTTGCACCGATATCTATAGGTGAAATGCCCGAAAATATTGACTGTTGGGACCTACGTGCAGACCAAAAATACTTGTTTGAAATGGTCAAAGCCGTAGACAGTGGAAATTGTGGTAGCCATGTAGCCAGTATGAAGCCTGGATAACTGAATTTATCGCGTTGGTTGACAACAGCATCAAGAATTTTAAGACCCCTAGGTTATGAAAGATATGATAAATTGGAATAAATTGGAATGAAATTGGTCGCATTAATGTACCACCTTGTATACAATTTTATTCCGATCAGTATTTAAAATATCTTTGTGATTCTGAAGAAATTATTGAAATACAAGGTAAAGTCACAATTTAAAAACTGTTTATAGAGATAAAATTAACTGCTTCTTTTACCGAAATCCATTTAGACTTCCCATGCCATGCGCAAAACACGGAACGATTTGTTAAGCTAGTAAGCCAATCCTGTATTTCTGTTATCGAAAGTTATCGACCAGGTCATATTGCAAACAAAATGCAATCGTGCAAACTTTATACAAAGAGAGAATCGCGAAAAGATTTTTTTTATAAATTTTATATTTCTTATTGTAATTGTATTTTTCACATTGCAATAAATTTTTGAATTTGTAGTTTAGTTAACTAATTTAATTTGCTCTGTTATAACTATTTTTCTCATTTCACATATGTATTCAACTAAAAAATTAATATTTGAAAACTTAAATAAATCTCACATGATCTTAGATTTGAAAACAGATCTTTTGCTTATCATCGGATTATTATAATTGAAAAATGAAAAAATTTGATACCCATATTGCCTATATTAAAAATAGATAAAATATATTGCAAATTTCGCGTTCTATGTGAATAATTACAAAAAAAAAAAAATAAGTTAACATTATTTTAAAACAGATTCAATTTGAAAAGCAAACCATTATTTCCAAATACGTAGAATTTATATGAAAACCCGAAACGAAAATATATATTTAGTTAAATATCTCAACTAGCAGGTCGCAAGTGGTCAAATTTTATATACCACTGGATGCTGCTTCAAAAACTCTTTTCGATGATACCAGATTTTATTTATGTCGTCTTTGAGCAAAGTACAAAAAAAATTCGAAAAACTGAAAAAAGACCTTTTTTAAAATGGTCCAGCTCACGGATGATCAACGCTAGAACTAAAATATTTTGGGAATCATCATAAAACATATCAAGCTTTATTTTCAGAGGGGTAACAAAATCACTTTTCTCTCTTCCATACAAGTTGAGTCGCTCTAATGTCTGTCTGTCTGCTGATTGTCTATCTGATTGTCTGTCGCTGTGCCTATATAAAATTTTAATCAAACTCAAGATTGCAAATATGAATATATTTTGAGGAAATCTTGTATCTAGGCTTTTATCGATCACAGCTCTTCTCGGCCATAAGATCCAATTATCATTAAGATTTCGATGAAATTTGGTTTGCTAATCTGCAGTCTAAAAGTAAACCCTCTAGGATCATTTCGCTGAAATCTATCAATTAAAAAAAAAAATGAAAACAAATAGGTGACTTATCATAGCATCCGCTATGGACTTTTTCACAACATCAATCAACAAATTTATAACAATGTCAGTGAAATTTGATATATGCTCTTCTATAAACTCATGGTATAAGATATTGTATAGTCGGCCGATATAATTTTTTAAATCGTATTTAATTAGCCCATGTCTGAAGTGCCTTTAATATTTGAGAAAAGTTTTATATTAATAAAATTTAAAAAAAATAATATAAATGCAATTTCAAATTTGCAATTTTCGAAAATGTTTAATCTAGCAGAAAATTGCTAAATTGGCAACACTTCTTACAACTGAGACGTTTGGAAGAAAACGTAAAAAAGAAACGTCGCTTCGATTTCTCTCCTCGCGTTCAATGTTCTTTCCGTTGTTTTCGTATTTGAGGTATGTTAGTTTTAGCCTGTTAGTGTTAAAGGTGGCTGTAAATTTGCATTTTATTTCCTTGTGTCTACAGTATTTCTATTAAACCGACATTTATTTCGTTCTCCTTTATTTTTCTTTTGGCTGCTAAACACTTAACATTTGTAAGGAATTGCAATTTGCTTGTAATATTAAAGTGTATTTCATGTTGCTTGCATGTTTCTTGTATGTTTCTTGCCTTTATTTCTGAATCGGAGTTGTACAATATTCATATACGAGTATGTATACACTTTGCTCAAAAAGTTCAAAACTTTTGACATATAAACCAAATCTTTTGAAACTATCTTTGGACGCTTTAAAATGATCAAAAGCTAAGTTGAATAGTAAAATATGTATATACACAAATTTTGTAAATTTTTTGAAGTTCTGAATACAATTTCATCATGGTATAACTTGTATATTACTCACTTCCAACTACACGTCCATGTTCTTTTACTCATTTTGTGTATTTCAATGCATTTTGCTAAATGCAACCAGTGAAGCAAACAAAATACTAACTAACCATGTAGTACTTTAGCATGGCATATGAATCGAATACAATTTAGCAATTCATATGTATTGTATGCTTGTGTATGGGTGTGTTCTCAGCTTAAGTGTAATAAAAAGATGCTGCTTTAATGCTATTTTCTTAAAAGAAATGAAACGAAAAAGATATGCATACAATTTCAATGTAACTAGTGAACTAAAGTAGATCCAGAGGAGAAGAAAATTTGGACTTTTATGGCAAAATTTCCGCTTTAAAATAAATTGTCAATATATTTATTTAAAATATGTATGTATCTAACAAATGTAAGCGGTTAATAGCACCAGACAACGAATTTTTATAAAATGCAAGCACTTTTAGTGTGTTTATTTTTTATATTTCTTTTGTCTGTTAAACTTGAAAATCGCACTAAATTTTTTGTACAAATAAGTTTTCTTTTATGACAATGTATTGGGGTTTTCAAACTCTTTCTTTTAACTCATACTCTCTGTATGTCTGTCACGCATAGTCACGGAGTGATCTGAAACCCATTTCCCCTCATCCGATCGATCTGAAACTTGGTCCATACACTTGCTGTGCAAAAAAGTTAACATTCACATAGTCACGCATAGCCACGCACAGTCACGTCACGGAGAGAATAAAACTTCACTTCCCCTCATCCGATCGATCTGAAACTTGGTCCACATACTTGCTGTGAAAAAGTGTAACTCTGACATAGTCGCGCACAGTCACGCACAGTCACGAAGTGATTTAAACCCCATTTCTCCTCATCCAATCAATCTGAAACTTAGTGCATAGACTTTTTGTGACCAAAGATTAATTTTAAAATAGTCACGCAAAGTCACGTGAGAAAATGATGTTCACGATTATTACCAATGTGATTCTTTTATATTTCATAGCAATAAAACCATCAAACAAAGAAATAAAATAACAGTAGGTACAATACACTGAAGATATAAGACTTCAAAGATTTACGCATCTGAAAAGAGTTTTAATAAAAACTTGGTTTTTATGGGTTAGATAAATTTTGGTAATAATTTTGATATGTAGCTATCAAGACTACATTTTGGTAGGTTACTTATGTGTTTATTTCTGTATACAAAATAATCTGCATCTTAAGTAGTTAAGGTAAATCTCAAAGGCAACATTTGTACCGGGGCTTGGTTTGGTATATATGCGCCGATTTTCAGCTACTTTAAAAGCGTCCTATGATCGATAAAAGCTTCTACAATATAAAAGTAAAATTTTGTGCCTTGTTATTTGCGTACATGATTTAGATACAAATTTAGATTCAGAAATTCCTGAGCTGATCAGTATGATAAAAGCTGGAATCAAATATTTCTGATTGTTACAAATTGTTATCGACTCACGGTTTAGTGGCATAATTTAGAGTTTTAGTCTATTTTAAAGGCATTTGTTTGGGAATATCCATGATTACTACTTTACATTATCAATATTATTTAAATTTTCTACATTTTATTGAAAATGTATTTTTGCAAATAAATCTTATTTTTAATCTATATAATTCAAATAATTTTCTACTTAAATATATTTCTCATTGTTTTTAAAATAAATTTTGAGCGTTTGGAAAGGGTGCTACGCTTTGTAGGGGCCTACTTATGGGTTATCAAATTTAAAATTTTGTAGAAAAATCAATTTTATGGTAACTAAAAAAAATTATTTTTACATTTTTAGACTGTTTTTATTTTTTTTCTTTCGGGTTTTATGTTTTAAATTATTACCCAACAAATTAAAAAAAATTACTTCTTTTTTAAATTTATTTTTTCAATTTTCTGTAAAATGTTCATCATAATTCGTAAGAGAAAGTATATCTAAAAGACTAATCTTTTCTAAACTATAATTATTTTCTAACTCTCGGAAGATGCTGCCAACATGTTGAAGAGGTCCTCATTTTGCCTTACCCTTGATGCTTTGAATGTATTCTGCAATCCATATTTTTTTTAAATTTGTTAAGAGACTCCTGTGCTTCCTCAGAAAGGTCTCCAATTGGCAAAGACTGGTACTCAATTATATCTTTCCCATGCGCCAATATTTTATGGATGGTCGGGGTCAACTTCTTCTGTGGATACATTTCTGCTAAAATAGATGCAGTTTTCGATGCATATTCTCCATATTTTGTAGAAATGACATTTTCTTTGCAGTTTAAAACATTCAAGGTCATTCCCAATCTTTTCACGATTTGATTGTCAATTCCAGTTATTCTAGTTGCTGCCTCATCATTTTCAAAAAATCTCCTAGAAGTGTTTCCATCGTTTGAGTTACCGTATCCGTGCTTGGGACAGTCTACTTTTAGTCCAACTTGTTTAAAAAAAGCATCCTGTATTTGCTTCTTTCTGATCTTTTCTTTATCGTTTATTGATGTATTTTCATCGAAGTTTTCCTCCTCTTGTGGTAGGGTATACGCCAGTTTTAGCAAGAACTCCATACACCTTATCCTAGCGTGCAATGTTGACATTCCATATTCGTAATTCTCCTCGTTTGTAGAAGCGCTTAAATTAACAAAGTTTTTCTGACTCTTTTTGCAAATCGGGCATGACAATGTTGAGGTTGTTCCTGTCAGTTCGTTTACGACTTTTCCGTAACCATGATCAGGTGGAACTCGTAATTGCATTCAATATATTTTCCTTCTCCAATTTGCAGCTTTGTAGGCTTAATCTTGCTTATTTGCTCTTCAATGTCCTTCACCGTGGTCCTTATGAGTTCTGCCGATTCCCTTGCAAACTGAAATATTATTGGTCGGCAATAATGTACTGATGACGGACGTGGAAACATCAGATTTTAGCCGCAAAGGAACAACAGATGCCATAAACATATTTTCGTCCGATATTGTAGCGTCATCAGTAGATATCCTTTGCTTATAAACGCTTTGTCCGGATGATCCATCGCAGCCCCATTTGCTGATCAATGTCAGTTTCTCAGGAAGAATTTTCACCTCATTTTTAGGAAGACTCTCGAACAACCGTTTTGCTGTATGGCCCATGAGATCCTGCAGATTGGCTTTCACAGAGACTTCCGTAAACTCCGTATGCAGTGGTCGTGAATTTATTTTGGCTTGCGTAATATGCTTGTATCCTGGTAAAACGTCAGCCCCGTGTCGCATCAAGGATGCCCGTAGTATCTCATATTTTTCTTTGGAAAGTTGTAAGTCCATAAACAAGGCCAAGGCTTCTTCGGAACCATACTTTTTAATGTGTGCGTTTGTGGGCGTTGGAATGCTTTCCTTAATCCTTTTTAGTCACAGTGGGCTTGCATCAGCAACAGATTTTGTAATCTGCGACCTAACTCTTTCACTATCCTTTGTATATTTAATAGACAGCGCGTCCGATAAATGCTTCGTGGTCAAGTCATTGGTGGCATCGGCAAGTTTCCTCTTTCTTGTGAAAATTAAACACTCCTCAATACTTTTTTTTGGCCTTCCTTTTGCACCTCTGGTTGATGTGGTTGGTTTATCTACTGCCAATATATCCAGGATGGTGTCTTCATTAAGCCAGTCCTCGTATTTGGAGTTGAAGTTCTGAATGGTTCGATTAGATTTCACCCATTTTGCCTTAATATTTGCATATATCAGATAAAAATTATTTTTTATAATTTCGCTTCTCTCAATATTTCCGTATAAGCTATCAAGTTCTTCTAAAGCAGCTTCCGTGAAAAACTTTGGTGTGGTTGACCTTCTAAACAGTTCAAATAATTTTAAATTGTTTAACGCTATGGTTTCAGTACTTGTTGCGCCAACTTTCAGTCGTAGACTAATCCAGGCATTATGCTTATTTTGCAATATATAGGCTTATGCTACCATGCCTAAAAATTTACATGTGCCCTGCATACATATGGATTTAGGCTGAATTATGCAATTTTGATATTATGCTCGTATCTAAATAAGATTTGTGCCTACCTGGAGGGACCATAAGTCAATATTGTACCATTTGTACTCCAAAGTAATTTTTAAGTGAGGTGCGTACCTGCGAATTTCAATGAGTAGTTTTTTGTGCATCCTGTGTCGGTAACAGAATACTGGGAGTATACTATGGCAGAGGCTCACAGGTAGACAACCGACTTAAGATGCAATTTTCAAACTTTTAGATTAAACTACTGTCAGTCAAAACATGTAAGGGATGCACGCCATACAATTTCTGCAACCATGTCTTTTTATACTTTTTACCTCTAGAAGCCAAACGGGCACGTACGGGCAGATAAAACCTTTTGAATTATGTAAAGAAATAATCAAAGAACATGTGTTGCAAATATGGCAAATATAGAAAAGTATAGATTTTTTTATTTTCCGTCAAAGTTGAAAAATAGTGAAAAATAGTTTTTAAATAGTGATTTACCAGGAGAAACACAAAGCAAACAGTTAATTTTTTTTTATCATTATACATTTAATAAATACATCAATCAATACAAACAACAAATGAGGCGATTCGTTACCTATTTTTCGTGATATTACACCCGAAATCGCAACAAATTGACTAAAAATTGTGTGTTTTTTTGAAAACCGAAAGTCGGTCAAATTTGAACGGTTATATCTTCTAAACTAAAAATGTGATATTATTAAGACTAGCATATTTGAAATCGTTGAAAAGTTTCCTATAACATGGGTTTATTCAAAACTTCTTCGGCGCACATGAAAATTTTGATTTTTGCAACCCCGTTTGCTCTACGGGCGCCACTGTGCAACGTAGCGGATATACTGCTAGTTAGCTCATAAATGGGATTCATAAATTCCACTTATTTTATCCTGTTTGCTGTAAAAATTTAGTTCTAAGCTAATATTTTTTGTAAAAACTTTAATGAGTACTAAAAAATTTTGGATATTACATTGAATGAAAAATGTCTAAGTCTTCAAATTAAGGGACATACCAGTAGTCGAACAAATATTTAATTTTCTGATATGGTTTGAGGGATCGGATGTTAATATGTAGAAAACATTTGAGTTCATTGAAATCGTAGCAAAATGAATTACTTAAAGTTGTATTACTGCAGTAATATGAAGTTTAGTGAATTTTGCATTCTCTATAAAGAGACCCTTTTTTAAACCAACATATAGAAGCTGTGCGCAATAAACAACACACATCATTAAAATCTCATCAAGCCATATATCCTAGAATTATACAGTTAAATATGTGTTTAATACAAATATTTTTTAAATCTCCAAATTAGTAAATGATCCATTAAATATTTGCCAAAGCGAGAAATGCTGCTAATTTTAACAAATTGCTAAAAATTATCACTGATCATTATAGCTTAACAAAAACTATCTATTACTTACGAGTACATGTACCATTACAAAACATGCAAAGTAATCTTTGTTCAAACATAAAAAGAAACAAAACAAAATTGTTTGGGTAAAACGAACTCAAAACGTTTACACTTACACTATATCGTTTAGGTATACTTCAAAACGAAACTTTTGTATTAGTGGTCATATCAGCCGAAATAGCTATAGGAGTGTGTTGAATAAGTAGATATTTATCTGCTTGTGTATAAGTTTGTTTCAACGTAATATATATCAATGGCTTTGGCCTTCATTGTATGCAATGGTTTATAATGATTGCTACAAATACTTACACGAACATAAACACAAACATATGCACACATGCATTCCCAATAAACATATTTGTTAGCTATCAACTTGAGGTGCATTTGAGATCAAAAACATTTCTCAAATCTCCAACGTTAATTCTCAAATGCACCCCAATATTCCGATTATAGTCTTCTCAACTTGACAGGCACATTTTTGATATGGTGATTTTCTTAGTTATCAACTTGAGAAATTTGTGGTTCTCAACTTGATAGCAAAGAAATTTCTCCAATCGGTATCCAATGGACGGTACGGTATTGCCATATTATAAAATATATACTAATTTTTGAAATGACTTTGTGCTGCTGTTTGTAACTACTAAAATTATTTGACCCATCTTTTATTATACCGATCGACTCAGAATCACTTTCTGAGAATCACTTTCTGAGTCAATTTAGCGATGTCCGTCCGTCCGTCCGTCTGTGTGTCCATGTAAACTTAATAATCAAACTACAGGTCGCAAGTATGAAAATATTTCAACGAACTTTCGTATGTAAGCTTTTATCGACCATAGGATGAACGCTATTGAAATTGGTGAAAATCGGTCCATGTTGAGACTTTGTCCCCATATAAATGACCCCTATGAAATCGACTTAAATTGCCGTAAGATCCAAATTATCATATAGATCTCGGTCAAATTGGGTTTGTCTGTGTCTATTACATCCATTTATTAATTGGATAAAAATAAACCCCATATGGCAATTCTTTGTCATTACCTCCATATAAAGCAGCACTTAAATCTATCAAAAAACAAAAATATTGCGCTGATTTTTCTCAAATTTGGTTTGTTTATATTTTTTGAAAATATAAGTGAGTTTACCAAATAGGGTGGGATCGGTCCATTTTTCGGCCAAGTCCCCATATAAATATGGCATCCGATATGAGCTTTTTCATATCTGCAGCCAAAAAAATTAATAACTCAATTTGGGTTATGCTTATTTTCTATATCAAATTAGTTTGAACGAAGAAACAGGGTCACTAAACCATGGTATGGGGTATCGTATAGTCGGTCTAGGCCGACTATTATTTTCTTACTTGTTTTGAATGTTTCAATTTAATTTCATTACATATTTAATATTATTATGTATATGTTAATGTTTTCTTAAATTTAGAATTAAAAATAAATGAATTAATTATTTTTAAATTTTATTAATATTAAAATTATATATGTCACAAATAAGAATTTAAACTAAAAAATTCGAAAAAAGTAGAAATAATTAAAAATATATCAATTAATAATTTTAATTTTTTTTTGGCAATTTTTTATTTAATTAATTATTTTTGACATATTTAATACTAGAGCATGTCAACAATTTTTTAAATTTAGAATTAAAAATAAACGAATTAATAACTTTTTAATTTTTTTTTTATTATTAATATTATACTAGCAGATTCCAGCCCTCTAGGAAATTTATTTTTTCATTAAATAAAGACCTTTAAGATATGCTAATCAATTATAGCCAATTCACAAATCAGCACAAAAAAACGAACTCGTTTTTAAGACAAACGTATTAACAAATTTAGTAAATACACACATAGCATTGTATAATTTTATGTATGTGTTAGTAGCAACTTTAAATGCAATTTACTCAAAATAAAGGAAAGAATTTAAAAATCTGTAAATCTGCAAAACGGCTAAAAAGAAGAAGCTTTCAAATAATATACGTTTGGTCAAAATCAGGATAAAATTGTAGAACAAAACCTCGGTCACAAGAAATCGCCTAGCCTATTAATATTATAGATATGTCATATATAGGATGTTAAATTAAAAAATGCAAAAAAAATAGAAATAGTTAAAAGTATATCAATTAATTATTTGTACTTTTTTTTTTGGCAATTTTTAATTTAATTTATTATTTTTGACATATCTAATAGTAGAACATGTTAAAATTTTTTTAAACTTAGAATTAAAAATAAATGAATTAATTATTTTTACATTTTGTGAATATTAATATTATATATGTCATAATAGGAAGTTAAATTAAAAAAAGCAAAAAATAGAAATAGTTAAAAGTATACCAATTAATTAGTTGTCCTTTTTTTTGGCAATTTTTAATTTGATTTATTATTTATGACATATAATATCTCAAACTTACAAATCGTATTCAAGTTGAAAAAATGTTTGGTTTCAAGTGGAGAAAAGTGTCGGATATCCAATTAAGAGTTAAAATATTTTTTTAGAATTCGGTTGCAACAAGAAAAATTTGTTAAAGTAATACGAATTTTTATTGTAAGTCTTTAATTTTTAAAAATACAATAGATATTCTCTTATAACTACCATATAAGAGCAACTCATTTAAACTTAAGGCATCTATAACAACAAAATTAGTTCCGTTTACCAATCAGATTTTTTATACAAATTTCTAACCTAACTTAATTGAAACAACCTAATAAAACCAACAATAACACGTTTTAATCCCAATTATTGGCGACTGTAAATACTAATTAAATTATACCAACATATTTCAAAGCGATAATGTTTAAACAGATATTATAACAATTCATTGGTTAGAGTGCTACATATAAAATATGTATTAAGAATTATTTTCGGTTATAACAAAAGATACACAAATTTTTAACCTCTTTTGGTATTTCTAACCGAAAGGAAATTGTATGAATCATTTATTGTTGTAAATACCAAAAAATATAAGAACATGATTAGGCAGACCAAATTCTTTGATTTATATTGTATTTGTCAAAAAAAAATAAATAAAAAAAAAATATTATGTAATAAAGAAAACTTTTATATTTAACGTGAAAATTTAATTTAACAATTCGAAATCAATCATAACATCTAAAAAAGTATCAAATTAAAAAGAAAAAATCGATTGTGAATGGTGTACATGAATTATCTGTTTTAATGGAACTTATTCAGTCCAGATGGCATGGTATTCTTGGTATTTATGGTTATAGCGTAAAAGAAGAATCTGCCATTCAAAATCGTATACCCGTTCCTTCTGCAAAGATGTACGGATACTCAGAATACATTTGAACAGATATAAAGGTACCTAGTTCTCGATTGCCACATTCTAACTAATTAATACTTCCATTCGTGCTTGTCATATATTAGAAATCTCCCACACCTGTATTAACGCCACAAATTTTTTGAGGATGCACGTAACCTGAAATCTCGTTATCTGGTTGTCATCAGTTATGTTTAACAGCAATGTTCTACAAAAGAATAAAAACAAGTCTACATATTAATAGTAGATTGGTCCTACTTTATATTAACATTTTCCAAATTGCGCTTTTGACGATTGGCGGGGTCCAGTTTGTTACCTTTCAAGATAAAGCTAACAAATATGAAGTTTGGGGATAATCGGATAAAGAAAAGTCGCGCCGGAAATCGATTGAAAATTTCAAGTGTACTTATATTGGAAAATATGATTTTTTTTTATAAATTTTAAGAAAATTTCGTTCTATAGTTTAATATTTCCGACAAGTTGTTGTAAGAATCGGGATCAGTATTAAATTATCTTTTTTAAAACCTATAAAAGTTTAAAATCGAATATAAATTTGCTAAGAAATAGCAAATGCCCAAGACCACTTTTGTGCCAAAAAACTAGGTCATGAAATTTGATAGCATTTTTTTCAACTCTGAGAATTTTATTGAAGCCGTATTTTTTTCATCTCTATACTTATAAGTAATCAGATGTGAAGTATTGTTTTATTACCACGTTGTTAACATATTGCGCATTGAGACCGAAAATTGGAAATTTTTTTGATAAAACTTTGAAAACTCATTTTTCATGTTTTAAATAATTTTCTTAAACACAATTTAAAAAAATGGAATACCAAAGATATATCACAATGGTTTATTTTGATCCCAGGAGCACCGAAGGGTTAAATATATAAAAATTAACCGAATTACTTCTCTTAAATTCTAAATAGTGGTTTCATCGAGATTAATAGAAAAACTCGTTTTCCCAAATTTTTGGAATGGAAGATATACATACAGATTTGGTTATAATAGCTTAAGTAAAGCTTTTAAAAATTCAACGGTATTTGCAAAATATTTGAATTTTTTGAATTAATTGTCTTTTATTAGCTTGGGGCATATGTGACCCCAACTCCAAAAGGGTTAATGGGGTTATATTATTTTTTTCCGAAACCCTAGACTATTGAGATGAAATGTAACATTTAAAAGTAGAAAAGTGATGAATTTTTAATACCAAGTATTTAGAAAGAGTACATTTACAGAACATTTTACAAAAATCCCATTTTTCTCGAAATCCGCAAAAATAAAATCCTTGTTAAAAAAATTCTGGAGTAGGCATTTACTTAAAAATTCACACAGTTAATATATAACACGCATTTAACAAAGTCTTAAAGTTTTTTTTTTATACTTGAGAAATGAGTTTTCAAAATTTTATCAAAAAATTTCCCATTTTAGGTCTCAATGCGAAATAGGTTCACTACGTGGTAATAAGACAATACTTCATATTTGATTACTTATAGAGACGAAAAAAAATTATGGCTTTAATCAATTTCTCAAAGTTGAAGAAAATGCTATCAAATTTCATGACCTAGTTTTTTTTTTGGCACAAAAGTGGTCTGGGGCATTTGCTATTTCTTGGCGAATTTTAATTCGATTTAAAATTTTTATAGCTTTTTGAAAATATAACTTAACACTAATCCCGATTCTTTTAACAACTTGTCGGAAAAATTAAAATGTAGAACGAAATTTTCGTAAAATCCCAAAAAAGTCATATTTTCCCCATATAAACGCACTTGAAATTTTCAATCGATTTCTAGAGCGACTCTTTATCCAATTGTCCCCAAACTTCACATTTATTAGTTTTATATTGAAAGGTAACAAACTGGACCCCGCCTATCCCCAAAATCGCATTTTAATTTTTAAGGAAAACTAATGAATAGTTTATATTTGTATTCATGGATCGGACCAGCTCCAAGAAAAATTCATGGCGCTTACCACTGCTTTCACTTTCCAGTTAGAATGTCACAAAAGCAGTCGTTATTGCAAAAGTTGATCAATTACCCGAGGAGTTTATATAGGCTTGTGTGAGTAATTAGTTTGTGCTGATGTATTTGACCTGGATAGACTTTTTATAATGTCGACGATTGACACAGAATCACTTTTCCATCACTTGTAGGAAGACAACAGATCGCAAAAATAAAAGTGATAATCAAATTACATACATAAATTTATAACAAAAGTGAATTTTAAGGCCTAGGCCAAGTATTACTCTTCCATATTAGTTCGGTTTAAATAGCACTACTACAAACTTCCTATGTGTTCGAATTGAGTTTGTAACGATTTGACATTGGTATGCAAATAACCAATTCAGACTCTTTTTCAGCAATTAAGTCCACACTTTGCCTAAATGTGTAAAATATTGGATGTAATGTGTATAATATTATTCAATAAATGTCTTGAGGATATATTAAAGACGTTATTTAAAACCAATTCTGTATCCCATATTATATTCACATCGTATATGAAACTGGATATACATATGTATCGCCAGGTGGCAATGTCAATTAATTAATGTCAATTAATAACAATTTTTTAACTTAAAATCAATTTATAAATGAACACAGCTTTAATAATATTTTTTTTTTTTTTGATAATACTAAAAATAATAACAATAATAATATAATATAATAATACAATTTAAATATGCGGATATGCTATAATATATTTCAACAATATATTTCAATTCAAAACTCTTTTACCGCATGGAATTATTTAGTGAAGACAGGGATAACTATTTAATTTTTTTTTGTCATATGTAAAATGTAAAAATTATTAAAAATAAATACTTAAGTAAAGATAATTTTTGACTTTTATATATCTATGTATTAGTAAAAATCTCGATTTGTGGTTGTAACAATCAATAATTAAAATTAGTATTTCCAGTGTATCAACTAAACACCACAATGCATACAATCAAATCTATATATAATATTAATTGCTTTTACCATTCTACAGTCATATATATTATATAATTCAGTAATCACAATATAAAAATGTGATAGTACATGTGAGTACCAAAATTCGGTTGGCAACAAATTCGGTTGCAACAACGAATCCGTTTTCTGAAGAAATAATTTTTCAATGCAAACTGGGGGTTATTTTCTAAAAAAAAAAAAACACGTAGACCACAGTAAATCAACATGTTTTAGTACCCAGCAAAAATGTGATTGCCAATCGGCAGAGATATGGCCACAACTATTGACCTCGATGTACGCAGTTAATTTTTAATACAAATAATGATGAACTTAACAAAGGCTTTTCATTGAAATGAAGCTTCTCCATTTAAACGAATTAAAATTATTTTTAGCAAGCAAACAAACATTTTTTTTAATTGCATCTGTTAATATTGAATTTTCTGAGGCTCATCAAAAAGAAATTAAATATGGGCAACACTTTTTTCGCTGGGTTGATTTTTAGACAAGTATACAACAAGTACAATTTGGCAGCTAAAAATTTGTTGCTACAAAATCGTTTCGTTTAGTATCATATCACTTCTATGCCACCAAATCATGTTTGTTATTTTTTTTTTTTTTTTTTTTTTTTGGGTATCAGCATGTGTGGCTGTATGTCTGCGTAAAGTAATAATAAATTTATATTATGACCCATGTTAGTTAGAGGACTTTTTGCTAAAACACAGAAACTAAAGTCAAAGGAGATTATTTATATGTGTGGTATTTTTATACCCTATACCACTATGTGGTTTGGGTATAATGACTTTGTGCTGCTGTTTGTAACAACCAAAAATATTTGACCTAGACCCATCTTTAATTATACCGATCGAATCAGAATCACTTTCTGAGTTGATTTAACAATGTCCGTCCGTCCGTCCGTCCGTCCGTCTGTGTGTCCATGTAAACCTTGTAATCAAACTGCAGGTCGCAAATATGAATATATTTTGATGAAATTTGGTATATAAGCTTTTATCGGCCATGGAATGAACGCTATTGAAATTGGTAAGAATCGGTCCATGTTCAGACCTAGCCCCCATACAAATTACCCATATGAAATCGACATAAATTGCCATAAGATCCAAATTGTCATATAGATCTTACTCAAATTGGGTTTGTATGCGTCCATTACATCCACTAATGAGTAGTCCAAAAATGATCCCTTTGACCCCATATAGAGCTGCTTCCCGATCTTCAGTTAAATCTATTAAAAAACAAAAATATTGCACTGATTCTTCTCAAATTTTGTTTGTACATATTTTTGCAAAATACAAGAGACTTTACCAAACATGATCGGGATCGGTCCATTTTTGGACCTAGTCCCTTTATAGATATAGCATCCGATATGAACTTTTTCATATCTGCAGCCAAAAAAATTAATAAAAATCGCACTCAAATTTGGTTTATGCTTATTTTCTATATCGAAGTAGTTGGACCGAAAGATAGGGTCTCTAAACCATGGTATAGGGTATCATATAGTCGGTCTAGACCGACTATAATTTTCTTACTTGTTTTAATTTTTTTTTTTTTTTTTTTTTAGCAAAAACAGAACATTGCACTGAGATGGATTACAAAATATAACCCAAAAATTACACATGTGTAAGCCATGGGTATTAGGCAATAGTTTAACAAAACGATGGGTTACGCACTTATGCATTAATGGTGGGTCTCATAATATTGATAATTCATACTGAGTTAAACTAAGTCAAATTGTTTTAGGTTTTTATATAAAGTGAATGAATTTGGAAATTGAATATTACTCATACGTATGTACGTATTCAACACCTCCAACACGATATGAATTATTTAGACCAGTGGTCGCCAAAGTTTTTGAACGAAGGGCCAAATAGAGTTTTAAAAAATCTGAACTGGGCCAAAAATAAAAAGCACTAATAGAAGAAAAAAAAGTTTTCGTATAGAAGATTTTGTAAATAAATTTATAACATTAATAATTTATATATTTTTATACTTTTATTTCTATTGAAAAGTAATTAATAAAAAAAAAGCATTAATGAGAATTATGCAACTGGGATTTAGTTGCATTTACAATATCATTAATGTTTATATGTTCTTGAGAACCTGCTATCCTCAGAATTTCCGCCAACTGAGAATCATTAAATCTCTCACGAAATTGACTTTTAATATATTTCATACGAGAAAATGTTTATTCGCAAATATAGGTGGTTTCAAATATTGATATTTTTTTTAATATTTGGAAATATAGTGTCATCTGAATTATGGTAGAATTCAATCAAATTTCCTTCCTTATGTATATCCTTCAGAATGTCGTTACTCTGCAAATCAATCAGTTCTAGTTGCATATTTCCATCAACAGTATTCACCTCTGCTTCAAATGGATTTCGAAATCAATTAATTATACCCTATACCACTATGTGGTTTGGGTATAATGACTTTGTGCTGCTGTTTGTAACAACCAAAAATATTTGACCTAGACCCATCTTTAATTATACCGATCGAATCAGAATCACTTTCTGAGTTGATTTAACAATGTCCGTCCGTCCGTCCGTCCGTCCGTCCGTCCGTCCGTCTGTGTGTCCATGTAAACCTTGTAATCAAACTGCAGGTCGCAAATATGAATATATTCTGAAGAAATTTGGTATATAAGCTTTTATTGGCTATGGGATGAACGCTATTGAAATTAGTGAGAATCGGTCAATGTTTAGACCTAGCCCCCATACAAATGACCCCTATGAAATCGACATAAATTGCCATAAGATCCAAATTGTCATATAGATCTTACTCAAATTGGGTTTGTATGCGTTCATTACACCATTAATGAGTAGTCCAAAAATGATCGATTTGGCCCCATATAGAGCTGCTTCCCGATTTTCACTTAAATCTATTAAAAAACAAAAATATTGCACTGATTCTTCTCAAATTTTGTTTGTATATATTTTTGCAAAATACAAGAGACTTTACCAAACATGATCTGGATCGGTCCATTTTTGGACCTAGTCCCTATATAGATATAGCATCCGATATGAACTTTTTTATATCTGCAGCCAAAAAAATTAATAAAAATCCCACTCAAATTTGGTTTTTGCTTATTTTCTATGTCCAGTTAGTTGGGCCTAAGAGATAGGGTTTCTAAACGCATGGTATAGGGTATCGTATAGTCGGTCTAGACCGACTATAATTTTCTTACTTGTTTTTTTTTGCTTTTTTTAAAGTCCTGAATTTAACAATAAATTCACTTTGCAGTGATTCCATTGATTTTTCAAATACTACATAAGGGAAAAGATTTGTATATTGCTGAGTCTCAAACATTTTGTGCAGCACTGAAAATGTACCATTTTTTTGACGAGTTTTCTGAAAAAGTCCAATTTAACTTCAAAAGATTTTACATCGTAAACTAATAAATATGCTAATTTTCCTTTACCTTGGATAATTCAGCAATAGGCTTTTGTTTTTCGTTCATAGCGAATTTCGCTATTGTCGCATTGTTCAGCACTAAAAATGAGATTTTTTTTTTCTTTTTTGGTAATCAATGCATTTTTACTTATTGTACATTACTGCATCAAAACCTCAATTAAGAAACAAAGTGGACTTAGAGCCTTTGCATATTAAGCCAGCGATATAAAATATTGAATTATTAATTTGTATGGGTGCTGCCATGTCCACTTATCCAATTCCGTTCATTTTCGGCATGGGTAATAAAATAAATAATAGGTGACATAACACAAATTTGCAAAGCTCTTTCCGTCATAGTACTCAATATATATGATATTAAAACGCCTCTGTGGAAAATTTCCCGAAAACAGTTTCCCGAAAACAATTTCCCAAATACAATTTCCCGAAAACAATTGCCCGAAAAAACAATTCCCCGAAAAACAATTCCCCGAAAACAATTTCCCGAAATTACACTTTCCCGAAAACAATTTCCCGAAAACAATTTCCCGAAATTACAATTTCCCGGAATTACAATTTCCCGAAAACAACTTCCCGAAAACAATTTCCCGAAATTACAATTTCCCTATTTTTAGTTTACAACTTCCCATATATTCTTGATTTCCCCCATACAAAAAACTTGCTGCATACGATTTCTCGAAAAAACAATTTCCCGAGTATACGACTTCTCGAAAAAACATTTCCCCACCCCGCACCGCGCCCTTCCTCTTCCACCCTCCTTCGTCATCCGGACCTATTTATTGGAGTGTCATACGCTTATTTTTTCATTGTGACTTTGAACACTTCGGTATTCAGACCTCCCGACGGAAAACGCTCACTGCTAAAGAAAAAATCGTTAATGAGCTAAAAGATCTTGCCCGGACCACTACATCAAGTGGTCATGAACTGATTGCTCGCGCTTCGGCCGGAATTTCTGATGGTATTGTTTCGGATATGCCATCAACAAGCTCAGTATTTTCGGGAAATTGTAGTTTCGGGAAATTGTGTTCGGGAAATTGTATTTCGGGAAATTGCAATTTCGGGAAATTGTATTTTCGGGAAATTGTGTTTGGGAAATTGTAATATCGGGAAATTGTCATTTTGGGGAATTGTGTTCGGGAAATTGTAATTTCGGGAAACTGTTTTCGGGACATTGTTTTCGGGAAATTGTTTTCGGAAAATTTTCCGCAAATCATTAAAAGGTCACTTTATATGGGAGGTACCCACTAATAATATCAACAAATTTATAGTCTACGTCCATCATTAAGGACCATTCAAAATATTGGAACCAACATGTGACTAGTTACGGAGATTACGTCCTACAACCAAACAAACACACATTAATAAAAAAAAAAACATGGCAGCATTTCACCCTTCACAACCAAACTGCGTGGTACTCAGTTTGAAGATTTACTCAATGCAAGAGTTCTAATTTTTCTACCCAAAGTAATATATACGCAACAACCGTATTGGAAAATCTATAACTTTTGTTTATATTAAACTTTAAAAATAAGTATCAAAATTAGATTAAAAATTGTCACTTTTCCAAATGCATAATTCTAAACTGCAATTAGAGGCTCTTAGGCTTGTGTGTAGAATTGCAAATAAATAAATAAAAAAATAAGAATAATAATTACTGACTGTTGATTCGCTGATTTGCTGAAGGTGTAACGCTATTTAATTTTGGAAGCGTCGTCAAGCAAAACGGTTGAAATATTGATACCTCTACGACACGCTTTATCCGAATTGTAGACTAAGTATTTGTATAGTTGCCCGATTGAAAAACGTTGAAACTTGGAATTAGGGAGTTGCCATTTTGTGTTCCCTAATTGAAAAACATAAAATTTCTTACGTGTCAAGAACTAAGCATCTTAGAGCAAAATGGTGTTGCTTTAAATGCGTTACAACTAATTTGTACTCCCGTAATTGACGACGATTTTTTCCATAAAAAAAACAAAAACACACTGATGCCCATGGATTCGGTGGAGCCTGTATACCATAACTCAACCAAAAAGGTGTCATTTTTCCCTTTTTATACCCTATACCACTATGTGGTTTTGGTATAATGACTTTGTGCTGCTGTTTGTAACTACAAAAAATATTTGAGCTAGACCCATCTTTTATTATGCCGATCGAATCAGAATCACTTTCTGATTCGATTTAACAATGTCCGTCCGTCCGTCCGTTCGTCCGTCCGTCTGTGTGTCCATGTAAAGCTTGTAATCAAACTGCAGGTCGCAAATATGAATATATTTTGATAAAATTTAGTATTTGATCTTTTGTTGGGCCATGGAATGAACGCTATTGAAATTGGTGAGAATCCGTCCATGTTCAGACCTAGCCCGTATACAAATGATCCCTATGAAATCAACTTATATTGCCATAAGATCCAAATTATCATACAAATCTTAGTCAAATTGGGTTTGTATGTATATGTTACATCCATTAATCAGTAGTCCAAAAATGATCCCTATTGAACAACTGTTAGTCATAAGCCCTGTATAGAGCTGCTTCCCGATCTTCACTTAAATCTATCAAAATACTAAAATTTTGCACTGATTCTTCTCAAATTTTGGTTGTATATATTTTTGCAAAATACAAGAGACTTTACCAAACACCTAACAAATTGTCAGGATAGGTTCATTTTTGGGCCTAGTCCCCATATAGATAAAGCATCTGATATGAACTTTTTCATATTTGCAGCCGAAAAATTAATGAAAATTCACTCAAATTTGGTTTATGCTTATTTTCTATATCCAGTTAGTTGGGCCTGAGATATAGGGTCTCTAAACGCATGGTATAGGGTATCGTATAGTCGGTCTACGAAAATACAGTGCACTACCAAAGTTAATTTTCAAATCTAAAAAGTAAAGTTTTTTTGTTGAACACTAAGTCTAACTATTGATTTATGAGTGTTACTCTACACATTTCGTTGTCTACAAATTTCATAAAGTAAACTTTTTGGAAGAATAAAAGAAATTCTGTATAAATTGATAACTTACAAATCCTGGTATTTCATTACAAATAAAACATAGGTTCCCAACCTATGAACAATTAAAGTGCATTCTCGTGTTTTCGATGTATTCATCAATTTTGTGATCAAAAGTACACAAGCAAATAAACAGGGATTCGCAACCTAATAAAAATTATAAAATAAAATTATATATTGATTTTAAATGAAGCATATATTGAAAAATAAATTTAAATTAAGAGCAGAACAGAATTGTCAGAAAACGTCAATTGCTTATCAACGCATTTGCTTTTATTATACCCTATACCACTATGTGGTTTGGGTATAATGACTTTGTGCTGCTGTTTGTAACAACCAAAAATATTTGACCTACACCCATCTTTAATTATACCGATTGAATCGGAATTACTATCTGATTCGATTTAACGATGTCCGTCCGTCCGTCCGTCCGTCCGTCTGTGTGTCCATGTAAAGCTTATAATCAAACTGCAGGTCGCAAATATGAATGTATTCTGATGAAATTTAGAATTTGATCTTTTATCGGCCATGGGATGAACGCTGTTGAAACCGGTGAGAATCGGTCCATGTTCAGATCTAGCCCCCATACAAATGACCCCTATGAAATCAACATAAATTGCCATAAGATCCAAACTATCATATAAATCTTAGTCAAATTGGGTTTGTATGTATATATTATATCCATTAATCAGTAGTCCAAAAATGACCCTATTGGACAACTCTTGGTCATAGGCCTCATATAGAGCTGCTTCCCGATCTTCACTTAAATCTATCAAAAAAGAAAAATATTGCAGTGCTTCTTCTCAAATTTGGTTTGTATATATCTTAGCAGAATAGAAGAGACTTTACCAAATATGGTTAGGATCGGTCCATTTTTGGGCCTAGTCCTCATATAGATATAGCATCCGATATGAACTTTTTTATATCTGCAGCCGAAAAAATTAACAAAAATCCCACTCAAATTTGGTTTATGCTTATTTTCGATATCCAGTTAGTTGGGCCTGAGAGATAGGGTCTCTAAACGCATGGTATAGGGTATCGTATAGTCGGTCTAGACCGACTATAATTTTCTTACTTGTTGTTTTTGCTAATTTTACCCCCTTAGTATGCGAATTTCTAAAAATCCAAAAAATATTTTTTTTTTAACAGATTTTAAAGTGGTTTTGAACAAAAGCCAAACTAAGAAAAATTTTATATAAAACAATATTTTTTTACTAATAAGAAAATAACAAAACATTTGGCAAAGTTATGCAAAAAAAATCAGAAAAAGTACAACAATTGATGATGATTGTAAAGTATAAGTAGCATAACATTTTTTTAAGACAACTTCCTTTTTATTCCTTTTTGTTAAAAATTTATTTGTACACACAGAAAATACATTCGTTATGTTTAGTAAACGAATTTCTCTAATTTACAATTTAGGGCTTGTTTATTTAACGATGAGCAAGACATAATTCGTATTATTAATCAGTGTTGCCAATACTGGGTGGGGAAAAAATTTCAATTTCATTTTAAGAGGTGCTCAAAAAATTGGGAAATGCCCAAGAATTTATAAAAATTTAGGTTTTCCAAAAATGTTTTATAATTTAAACAGTTATTTGAAACAATAAAATATTACGACAAAAAAACTGGCCCAGTTCAAAATCATGAAAGTCAAAACAGCAGTAGTTTCAGAAAACAGCGAAAATTATGTTCCAACACAATAAGTCTAAAAACTTTTACATGATAATGCTTTAGTCGTTTATATCACTACTGTTGGTCTCACGAAACGGAGGACTGTTAATGTTAATTAATACGACATAACATGTCCGAAGAAAAAACTAAGTGTTAATTTGTGTAGGTAGAATTTTCTGTAGCTTATTTGTTTCAAGAGTCAATGGATTTAAAGAATTGATACAAACAAGATTTTTTTTAGTGATTACTAATATAGTTTTTATCCCGTATTCCACTCTGAGGTAAAGGTGTAATGAATTCCAGCTGATGTTTATAACTACAAACAATTATTTATATAAACTCATATTTTATTATACCTAATGACTCAGAAGCACTTTATATTGTTAGCCATATGGCAATTGGTGTAGATCGGTAAATGGGCCTAATATTCAGAATTATCAAATTGATGGAGTCAAATATTGGTATATTTTAGTTCATCCATTATTAAGTAATCCAAATATAATCCAAATATATAATCCAAACCACATAGTGGTATAGGGTATAATGACTTTGTGCTGCTGTTTTTAACTACCAAAAATATTTGACCTAGACCCATCTTTTATTATACCGATCGAATCAGAATCACTACCTGATTCGATTTAACGTTGTCCGTCCGTCCGGCCGTCCGTCCGTCTGTGTGTCAATTTAAAGCTTGTAATCAAACTGCAGGTCGCAAATATGAATAGGTTTTGATGAAATTTGGTATATAAGCTTTTATCGGCCATAGAACAAATGCTGTTGAAATTGGTAAGAATCGGTGCGTGTTCAGACCTAGCCCCCATACAAATGACCCCAATGAAATCGACTTAAATTGCTATAAGATCCAAATTATAATATAAATCTTAGTCAAATTGGGTTTGTATGTTTTTACTACATCCATTTATCAGTGGCCCAAAAATGATACCTATGGGACAACTCTTAGTCATAGGTCCCATATAGAGATGCTTCCCGACCTTCACTTAAGTCTATCAAAAAACAAAAAAAAAATATTGCACTGATTCTTCTCAAATTTTGTTTGTATATATTTTTGCAGAATAGAAGAGACTTTACCAAACATGGTCTGGATCGGTCCATTTTTGGGCCTACTCCCCTTATAGATATAGCATCCGATATGAACTTTTTCATATCTGCAGCCAAAAAAATTAATAAAAATCCCACTCAAATTTGGTTTATGCTTATTTTCTATGCCGGTTAGTTGGGCCTGATAGATAGGTCTCTAAACGCATGGTATAGGTATCGTATTGTCGGTCTAGACCGACTATAATTTTCTCACTTGTTAATAAATGGATTACGACTAAATACATATATAACAAGAGAGAGTGTGAAATTCGGCTGCGATGAATTTTTGATATCTTTCCCGTTAGGTACGGTTATCATTGTAATACAGGTGCCGATAATTAATCTTTAAATTATAATATCATTTAAAGTTAAAGTTAATTGATATTCTATTTCGTCCAGTTTTTATTCGTATTTTTGTTTTATTTCTTATTTATTGTTTTCTTTTCTAAAACCATTTGAACTTTTTTAATTTCATTTACACTTTTACATGATAGTATTACTATTCGTAAATTTTTTAGAGTAATTTAAAAGCACTTGAAATGAGAGGACATTATTGATCAACGAATTTGTTTCGACTTTGAAAATTAAAAAAAATATCTTAACAATTGAAACTTAAATTTAATCTAGTCGATTATAATCGATGCAATATTTAAGTTTTGTATATAATAAAGCTACCAATAGCCTTAGGCCCTCAGTTTTTACCTTTGAGTTTGCGTTATGGTTTGAATTTTAATTAATTCAAAAAATGTTTTTCTGAGTTAAATTATTTTTAATAAATTTCGAAAAATTATTACAGTAATATTCTAAACTATGCCAACTTTGAAATTTCAATTAATTAGTAAATAACAAGCAGCTTGTTAGTTGAAAAACTGACCGAAAATGATGGAAAATATACAGCTCTTTTGAGATATAGCGCAAAAGGTGATGAAATACTTAAAAATAGTTTAGAAGAAGCACTAAGAATGTCTCTTATATCATTTCGTTTATAAAAAATTAAGTAATAAATACAATTGGAAAAAATATTAAAAAAAAAAAGTTGTCAAAGAAGTCATTGATGCTGGTTTCTTTTTTCTATGTTAGCTGATGGAACGACTAAAATCAGTGGAAAAAGCAGCTGACTGTGTGCGACATGGAAAAACAGGAAAAGAAATTTCACAAACTTTACTTGAGACAGTCAAAAAAGCAGATACCGTAATATTACAGATATTTTTTGATTTTTATTTTTGCTCGAAAAAATTATTTTTTTGATTTTTATTTTTGCTCGAAAATATAAAAATCAAAAAATAACTGTTATTAAAGCTTTGAGACCGTAATAAGAACAAGTAAGAAAATTATAGTCGGTCTAGACTGACTATACGATACCCTATACCATGCGTTTAGAGACCCTATCTCTTAGGCCCAACTAACTGGACATAGAAAATAAGCAAAAACCAAATTTGATTGGGATTTTTATTAATTTTTTTGGCTGCAGATATGAAAAAGTTCATATCGGATACTATATTAATATAGGGACTTGGTCCAAAAATGGACCGATCCTGATCAAGTTTGGTAAAGTCTCTTGTATTTTGCAAAAATATATACAAACATATACAAAATATATACAAACAAATTTGAGAAGAATCAGTGCAATATTTTTGTTTTTTAATAGATTTAAGTGAAGATCGGGAAACAGCTCTATATGGGCTCAAAGGGATCATTTTTGGACTACTCATTAATGGATGTAATGAACGCATACAAACCCAATTTGAGTAAGATCTATATGACAATTTGGATCTTAATGCAATTTATGTCGATTTCATATGGGTAATTTGTATGGGGGCTAGGTCTGAACATGGACCGATTCTCACCAATTTCAACAGCGTTCATCCCATGGCCGATAGAAGCTTATGTACCAAATTTCATCAAAATATATTCATATTTGCGACCTGCAGTTTGTTTACAAGGTTTACATGGACACACAGACGGACGGACGGACGGACGGACATTGTTAAATCAACTCAGAAAGTGATTCTGATTCGATCGGTATAATTAAAGATGGGTCTAGGTCAAATATTTTTGGTTGTTACAAACAGCAGCACAAAGTCATTATACCCAAACCACATAGTGGTATAGGGTATAAAAACCAAGGTTCAGAAAATACACACACGAAACACACAATGTTCTGTTCAAAAGCAGCCAACACATATCTTTATTTTCATATCAGTTATGTGCGTTTCTAAATTTTCTACGGTGCCCAACACAACCATGACTGTGTTCGTTTTAATATTTCGTTATTTACACGAACATTTTTGTATCACATACTTTTTGTTTCAATCACACATAAAGCACACATTTTTGAGTGTTGCTTTATTTGAAGTTCATGTTCTGGTACGTGTAATGAAAAAAAACACAGAACATGTACAATAAACAGGTTCGAGTTCAGTTATATTTTAAGTCGTGTTTAAAATATAACTGAACTCGAACCTGTTTATTGTACATGTTGTGTTTTTTCTCACTACACGAGCCACAACACGACTTAAAATATAACTCAACTCGAACCTGTTTATTGTATATGTTCTGTGTTTTTTTTCAGTACACTTACCAGAACATGAACTTCAAATAAAGCAACACTCAAAAATGTGTGCTTTATGTGTGATTGAAACAAAAAGTATGTGATACAAAAATGTTCGTGTAAATAACGAAATATTAAAACGAACACAGTCATGGTTGTGTTGGGCACCGAAGAAAATTTAAAAAGAAACATAATTGGTATGAAAATAAAAATATGTGTGTGTTGGTCTAAGTTATGTTTGTTTACATATATGTACGAGTTTTTTATTCAGTGTGTGTTTTTTTCAGAACTCTGATAAAAACATATTCAAGCGATATTTACGTCCATTGGGCCTCACATACCCTTAACTTGTATCTAAATTGAAGAAATAAGAAATATTTTTGCGACCATTTCTGTAATTATTTTCGAAGGTCTTCAAAAATATTTAAAGAAAGCGGACAATCTGGCAAAGACTTCAGTTCTACTGCGAAACTCGATGTATTGAACGACAGACTGCACACAAATATTTTACAACTCAATACCACAATTAATTGAAGCCTTGGAAAACATGGACGATAAAGGTACGTTTTCAATGAAAGTATTGGGTAAAAACACGTAAAAGCAACCAAAACGCAGGAATTTTGGCTTCACCAACCATTAATTAATTTATGCCGGTTTTCTCAATGTATCGTCAAACTGGCTGTTACAATTTTAGTTTTCTCAATGTACCGACAAATCCATTATTTTCAGTTGGCAATGCCTCTCAAAATACGTATGAAAGTTGGAAGAATTATTTTCAGTTGGCAATGCCTCTCAAAAAAGAAATGAAAGTTGGGAGAATAATTTATCTGTACGATAAATAAATAATTGGCAGATGAGTGCCGGTTAGCTTTGCGACAAAATAGAAGCAAACCAGACATTGAGAAAACCAAATTTCTGAAATCGACAGTTTCTCGTTTGGAAAAAAGATAATCGCCTATTGAGAAAACGGGCATTAGTATAATTAAAATGTTTGGCGTTTAAAAATATACTTAATGAAGGCAAAATACAAATTTCTTGAATGGTTTCATTATTAATACATGACGTGGTGCTAGAGCCGATTTTATTACACACCAATTGTGCATACATACATTTGCATATTATTCTAAAACTAAAAAAAAATAAATCCATATTTCAGTATTTTTCCCACCCAAAATGATTTATAAACATCTTTCCCCAAAATTTAGTGAAAATCAGCGATTTGAGTGGGAGTCAGCTTTATATGAAACATTAAATATGCCACTTTAGATAACTGCAAATAGTTGTATGCAATCCTGTTTTAACCATTTTTTGTCTTGAAATTAATTAAGTGGTTAGAGTTTACTTTAAATAAATAAATAATTTGTTTTCACAAAATTCAGTTTTGAAATAATTATAATAATATTTTTTAATTATGAAAACATTATATTTGAATTTTACCCATTTCTTTACATAATAGGCCATTTATTTGTATCGTTTAACTAAATTGGTACTAACCAATGTAATAAATGATAAAAAAATATATTTCTTTCTTTTCTGACTGTCATTAAAAATATACTTAATACGGTTTTTCACGATGGTTGTAATTTTTATAGACAGAAGTTTTGTATTATATATTATGTTATATTATTTATTATTTTTTAGGTTGTAATATTAGACGTTGGTTTCATAATCGTATATGTAAATTTGATATCATCTTAATTATTCCAATTTGCAGCTTTGTTTTGAAATATATTTACCAGTTGTCAAAGTACATTCAATCAGTAAATTTAGATATTGTAAAATCTTATAGTTGTAAATCGACAAAATTTAACACGCCGAGATATTGATAAAAATTCGAAAAGTTGTATCAAGAGGTTTCTACAATGGCTAATTAGTTTGGAATCAGCCCTGAACTTTCCAAAACAGTAGCAACGCAAAAGGATCGCTCAAATCCCAAAGGAACAATACGAAGCAACATTACTTATACCATATTTGGACGAAATAATTTCTAGTCTAAAAGATCGGTTTGCCTGTCAGGAAAATATTATGAAACCTCTATACAACATAATTCCCATCCACGTTATAAACTTCTCATGCAATGATTTCGAAGATCTCATAATTTTTTACAACAATGATTTGAATGGGCCACAAATTATTTTATCTGATATATCTTTATGGATTAAATTTTGAAACAAGAACAAAGAAAAACTTTCTAACCCATTAGATACCATTGGAATATACGATGAAAATCTTTTTCGCATATATTTATATTGTTAAAAATTTTAATTGACATTTCTGTTACAACAGCTTCTGCAGAAAGATGATTTTCTAGCATATGCGAAGAAAGGCTTTCTTCACTAGCATCAATATCAATATATTGGCAGGAAGTAATAAATGATAAAAGTATTGACATATTTTCGGCTTCAAATGGGAAATTAGATTTTTAATTGCTCTCATATGTAATATTGTTTAAGTTGATCTCATAAATATACAATCTGTTTGTGAAAAAACACACAAAATTTTCTTTCAATAATAAAAGGTAGAGATGTCACGAACAATGTATTCGGCATTGTACTGAAAAATGAATATTCGGTAATGGATTTAAACCGAAAGTCAAATAATTTGATTACTTATTATCTTACCACAGTTGTTCAAATTGGAAATAGTAGCTCAGTTTTGGTGGTTTATATTATATATTTATTGCAGAGAGGAACATAGAGCCACAACAAAATTATTAAATTCAGATCTATTTAATGCCAAATATTTAATTTCATTCCAGCTTCGTCACATTCTCGCTGCTTCCGTCTCCACAGATCTTCTCCAGGTATTTGCAGGCCTACCTCTTCTACGACTCCCTTGCGGGTTCCACTCCAGTGCCTGTCTGGCAATATAGTCTCTTGGTTTTCTTAAGTTATGGCCTATCCATTTCTATTTGCGCTCTTTTACTTCCTGGCTTACTGGTTTCTCTGCTTAGCCAATCTCCATAGCTCTGCATTAGATATTACATTCGGCCAGAACCACCTCATGATGCTACGTAAGCACGTGTTCCTGAAGACTTGCAGTGCCTCTAGTGCCTTTAGAATGACGGACTTGATGTTTGAGTTAAAAATCCGCAGTTTCGTCTAAAAACTGTCCAATGCTCCCAAAGCTCCACGTCCTTTCTTGATTCGGTGTAGTATATCCTATTTGGATATTTGTGCTGCCGAGATACATGAACGAGTTGACCGTTTCAACTACTTTTCCATCAATAGTGATGCTTGGGGGCGGCATTGTGTTGATGGACATCATCTTTGTCTTACCGACATTTATTTTTAATTCAGCTCTAGCTGCGTATGCGTGAATAACTTGTAGATTTATCGCCAAATGTGTATGTTTGTGAGTGAGCAGACAAATGCCATCCGCATAATCTACGCAGAGCGGGCTTCCTTGCATCCCCCATTTTATTCCGCAGGAACCTCTCATTGCGTTGTTCATTATTACGTCCAAAACGATGTTAAAAAGCAGGGCGAAAGCACACAGCCTTTTCTTACTCCTGCAAGAATATTGATTTTGTGGCTCAGTTGACCTTCGTGTAGAACTCTGCACGAGGCATTATCATATAAGGCCTTAACAAGGTTAATTAACTTTCTCGCCTTTGCACTCCAGTGCGCACCAGATTGCGCCATGGTGTATGTGGCGTTCTCCATTCAACCGACTGTTCAACAATCATGCGCAGGCTGTTCACATGATCAATGCATGATCTGTGTGGTTGGAAACCCGCTTGCTCTCTTGTTAGTAGTGGTTCCAATTTTTAGCCAATCCGCGTGGCCACAATATTCGATATAAGTTTCAACGTGACATTCAAAAGAGATATACCTCTCCAATTTCTGCAGTCCGCTAAGTTGCCCTTCTTAGTGAGCTTGATTATGATGCCTTCCTTCAATATACTGGGGAGGAACTCATTTTCCCAAAAGTGTTCTATAACTGGGAGTATTATATGCGCACTCGTTTCAAGGTCAGCTGTTAATAGTTCTGGCGGTACATTATCTGGCCCAGGTGTTTTATTGTTTCGTATGCTCTTGATTGCTTCTACAATTTCAGTTGTATTGGGACATTGTTGAGAAGCAGGCGGCATAACTGACAGCATTTTTGAGTAATGCTCAGCCCATATTTGATGTTGCTTCTGTTTCGATGAGGTGAGCACGCTGTTCCCATCTAAGAGTGATCTGAATGCCACCATTTGCTTGCCTGATAGTTCTCTAGCATGTTTATAAAAGTCTCTACTGTGATTCGTGGCAGCGGCTGCTTGTGCGTCTGATGCTTTTTTATTTGTCCACGCGCGGTGGATAAAGGAATTTTAAAAAATAGCTTCATGATACCTCTAATAATAAGTAAGATTTTATTTTAGTCATAAGAAAGACTTCAGTAATAAATTCTTAAATAATTTAACTATGAAATAATATACAAATCCTTTTTTTAATGTTAATTTATAACGAAAAACAAAAATATAAAAATTGGTGGTCGCCTCCGAATCAAATTACTGCATACGTCCCAGGCTCTTGATATAGGGTTTCGACCAAACATCACTTATATATTTAAGAACAGATTTCCCTACAACTATCCATAAAAAGTTATATGTGTAGGAATATTAACAATTAGCTCAGAATAATTTCTTCGTAAAACACTTTTTTAAACAGAACATTTTGTAGTCGTAATCAAGATAAATTTCTCTGACTGTAGTCTTTAAATAAAACAAAAATAATATGAAGAAAAAAAATCTATTTGTACATTTTTTGTTTCTTCATATTTCTATCGTCTTTTCGAGTATATTCTCAATTTTCCATCAGTTTTTTCTTAAATTGATGCAGCAATTTTAGTTATTGTTTGCCATTCATGCTGTTATACTTCAAAATAAATTGATGCTCCATAAGAAACAAGAAGAAGAAAAATGGAAATTGTAATATTAAATAAAACTGTGTTCTATACAAAACTTGTAGTGGATATACTAACAACCAATAATATTAAATATAATGAAAGCTAAATTATAGACAATCAAGTCTAAGGAAGATTTGTTGATGCAGCGTACTGAAGAGTTAGTTATTGAAAATGCAAAAAAATTGAGAAATGATTTAGAAATAACAAATTGCATTTTCTTAAACAATTGTTTAAAAATTAACAAATGTTAACAAAAGAATAGCAGATAAATAAATATTAGATCGGTTTGGTGGCTGTTTACTTGTGCATTACAAACATTGCAATCTATTTTAAAATAACTTGCCTATGAACTGGATGACAGTGCAAAATATGCAAAATTTTTTGATATATCATGTAGGAATACTATGAAAGCAAGAATCCTGGAACTTTTATAGGAGTTCAATAATAACCAATATGGATGGGATTGGACAAGTGGACATGGCATCTCTCGCGCACAGAAACCGTATTCGTTTTGGCAACCGAATTTATTGCCAAACGAATATGATAGCTAAATTATAATTTCGAAATAACCGTACAAAGTTGAAGGCAACTGATTTCAAGTAAATTCGATTATATGAATTGTATATTTCTTTCATATAATGGAATTGAGTAATTATTTATTGATCGTTACAACCATATATCGGTGTAACACATTTCAAATACATCGTTGCAGTAATTATAACTACTAGCAGATTCCAGCGCTCGAAAATCGAGTGCACTTTCTAGGCAGCTTTATTTTTCAACTTAGCCAATTCACAAACCAACAATTTTATGGTTTATTATTATTGTGAATGAAGATAACAAACTCATTAACATATTTAATAAAACACACATAGCATATGTATAATTTTATGTATGTGTTAGTAGCAACTTTAAATGCAATTTACTCAAAATAGAGGCGAAAATTTAAAAATCTGTAAATCTACAAAACGGTGAAAAGGAAATACGTTTCAAATAATGTACGTTTGGTCAAAATGGGAATAAAACGGTAGATAAAACATCAGTCACAAGAAATCGCCTAACCTATTAATATTATAGATAGATAATTTAAAATAATTTCAAATATAATTTATTTATGTTGTTTGTATTTTTTATCTGTATTGGAACAATTAGTTATTTATTGTTTGGTTTAGGATCATGTATTTATTTTCTAATGACAGAATATTTTCTCTTACATTACAAAAATTATTATCTTTCTTTCATTAGAAAAAATTATTTATTTATTTTACAGTTACAAATTAAAAAGTAAAAAATGAAAAATATCTTAAATATTGATCCGGATAACTGGATGCAGTTTTTGTAGTAATAGTAGACATATGTGGACTCGTCTGTTTCGGTTTGTGTATAGAATTTTTAAGTGGTAAAAAATAAACAGTAGAATTATCCACAAGTAGTTAATGAAAACTACCGACGCACTGTGGCTCAAATTTTGATTTCATTGGCCAAAAGTCAAATTTTTTTTTGTCATCGATTTTTAAAATTTTTACTCCTTTTTGTAGCTAATATATCCAGATTAAGGTAGCCAAAAAATTAGGTTAAACTATTGATAATTGTGGGCGTGGCATGCTGTCAAACTCAACTGTTTTTTTAATTCAGCAAAAGGTGTTTTTTTTTTGTTTTTTATCAAAAATAAATGGTTACTACTCGCAAGCTATCATCGATATTGGCCTGCGGTCTTTTTTATAATGTTAGTAGGATTATAGTCTTTAGTTTTTGTAAGTAGTCACAGTTCTAACGTTTGATATTAGGGGCGTTATGAAATATTTATGAAACCACTATATTTTTCTCAAATTTAAACTTTAGTGGAATAGAACTTCTAAAGGAAGTAAGGGAACAAGAAACGTATACCACCCGGAGAAAGGCGAATATATCCTGTTTAACCCTATATATACTTTTGCACCCCCCACGAGCCCCCGGTAGAACACTTTTTTCATTTTAATGAAATTACTCTAAAAAAATTACTCTAAAAAAAATTTTGTTTTTTTACTTTAGACTACGTAAAAGTAAAATAATTAAATAAAATACCTGCGAAAGGGTTTATTGGCTTTGTTTTGATCAGCAAAAAAATAAGTCATAAAATGATCACAATAGGTTCTACAGTAAACAAATGATCTCTTTCTTAATTTACCTGTTGTCAAATTTAAGGGTCAACCAAAGTCATAAACAATTTTATAAGTTTGTCAATAATCGCGGCACTAAACCACTAAAGATAAAAAACCACCCCATATTGGCGAGAAACTAATTAGTTTTACCTGATATTGAAGTCTGGATAACAAGTGCAGTTTTGTTCAATTTAAGTACTACCTGCTATGAAATTAAAGATCAATGTGTGAATAACATGTACCTAAAAATGTATAAAATGACGGATTCTATAAGGGATTACTCAATAATAAGTTAATACTTCAAGTGTACGGACGTATATTCGCAAGTGATAAAAAGTGATAAAAAAGTGATAACAGACGCAAATAAAAATATTGAGAAAAATATGGAGAACTTTAGTTATAAAGAACTGGCCGAAGAGTATTTTCGAAACAAAAACCAGGAAGATGTTCTTAGTTACGTTAAAATAAAATTAAACTTAAATTCGTCTAGTACCGAAATACAAGAGCAATTATCTAATTTCGTCAAAGTACTAAAAAAACGATTGAAAGAAGTTAACTACTGTAAACAAAAGTTTTATAATAAAAGTGCAAACTGGTTAGAAGGCCAACTTAATGTTGGTGGAGAAACAGCAAAGCTAGATAAGGCTGGAAGACCACGCAAATCATTGGACAACTGCAGCGATAGATCTAAGAGGCGGAAACTTAAAAATTTTAACGAGGAAATTGGTTCTACAAATATAAAAGAATCTTTTGTACATCAATTACGAGCACAAAACCAATTAACAAAAGTGGATATCATTGAAAAAACTTGTAATGCTAGTCCAGTGAGAACAAAGCGAATTCTTAAAAGTATACCAACTCCGAGCGATGCAAAACAGTTCACAAATGAGGAGGCATTAGCATTATTTCTGGATTTGAAATTAACAAAACACCAATATATTCAGCTCAGATTGCGTGCGATTGAAAAAGGCTCAAATATGTATCCAGCATATCATCACATAACAGCTGCTAAAATAGAATGTTTGCCATCAAAGGACACTATTACAATCACACCAATTTCGGCAGAAGTACAACTACAATCTTTACTTGATCACACAGCCAAACGCTTGCTACAATCAATAACAGGAACTGAGTTAAAGAAATATGGAAACACAAAGTTAATTCTATTTTGTAAATGGGGATGTGATGGTTCTTCGGGACAAAAACAATACAAACAAGTTGTATGTGAAAATATTTCGGACTCAGATATGTTCATGGTATCATTTGTACCATTGCGATTGAAAAAGATTTTGGAAGATTCGGAGCCTTCGAGTAGTACAGCGCAAACAATGGATATTTGGAAAAATGAGACACCATCTTCTACGAAATACTGCAGGCCAATCAAATTTGAATTCAAAAAAGAAAGTCATGATGCCATTAACAAAGAAGTTAGTGATATCAAGGCCCAAATAGCAACACTACAGCCATTACAATTACAGTTAGATGGGCAGCAAATTGAAGTAAGCTACCAATTAGTGCTGACAATGATAGATGGAAAAGTAGGTCAGGCTTTGACTAACACGAAGGCTGCATCCAGCTGCATTATATGCCAAGCAACATCAAGCCAATTAAACCAAGTCCCGACAAAATCATTCGATAATACCGATGCCTTCGAATTTGGATTATCACCACTACATGCAAGAATACGACTTATGGAACACATACTAAAAATCAGTTATGATTTGGATTTCGGGCCTTCAGGATCAATAAGAAACAACGAAACCAACAAAGAGTTAAGAAGTTCAAAAAAGAAACATGTTCAAGATGAATATCGCAAATTTGGATTGATTATAGATCAGCCAAAACAAGGGTCAGGCAATACAAATGATGGCAATACCGCAAGAAGATTCTTTTCAGATCCAGAAACAGCATCTGAAATAACAGGAGTGGATTTAAACCTTATTTTCAGATTTAAAATAATCCTAGAAGTACTTGCGTGCAATGAAGAAATTGACTCTAGAAAATTTGGAGATTATGCTAAGGAAACTGCAAAAATATATACAACCAACTACCCATGGAGAAATATGTCTGCAACAGTCCACAAAATCCTTTATCATGGAGAAGATGTCATTAAATATCATTTGGTGCCACTTGGAGATCTATCAGAGGAGGCTCAGGAAAAAAGGAACAAGGATTACAGATTTTATAGACAGCACAATACTAGAAAAATGTCACGAAATTCCACAAATGAAGATCTATTTAATATATTATTGGCAACGTCAGATCCGTTCATCTCCAGTATTCGAAATCAATGGAAAGTGGAACATCGGGATTTAGATGAAGAAGCCAAAAAACTACTAAAGAACAGAAATAGCACAGAACAAAATATGGAATATTTGCAATCAATATTTGAGTCTAATGAATAATAATTATAATTGCCTTTCATTGTTATTTAAGTACGAAAAACATAGTATTAGTAAAAAATAATAATAAACAGAACCTACCATTGTTACAAATGCTATTTAAATCTATTGCAGTTTTTATTCTTAAAAGGTTTCCCACATATGAATGCAATGTTTTAATAGATAAGAAAGATTCAAAAAATAAGAACCCATATTTTCATATCAAAATTAAAAAAAAAAATTAGAATCATTGCGCTAATGTTTAGCAGATTTATTTAGCTAGTGTAACAAATTAGGCAGCAAACACTAATAAATTTTTCTGTAGTAATAATAATATTCCTTGAGTGTCAGCAAATTGCAAATTTGATAGCAAACATTTTTAATTTTTTAGTAATACTAGTTAAATTTCTAGTGAATTTTACTATTTTGTTGCGTGTAAAAATTTTTTTGAGTGTAAAAATTTTTTTGAGTGTAAGCATTAAAAAAATTTCATTATTACAAAAAATGTTTATAATAATTATTTAACTCCAAATATGACACTTTCTAATAAATAAAAATAAATAAAAAAAAACATATATCACGCTAAAGTTAAAAAAATCAAAAGTTAAACTTTGACCTAGAATTCCTTAAAAAGTACTCAATCAATTTAAATGAAATTCACACTGAGTCAAGATCAACTATCTATCTATCTATTAAAAAAAAAACAGTACTAAAATATTTTGATCGGTTCAAAAGTTACAGAATTTTGGCCAATGAAAAATGATTTTCAGCCACTGTGCGACGTAGATGTACGGTTTTGTACACATATGACAACTCTTGTCATATGTGACGTAGTGGAAATTAGAAGTATAAATGCAAAATATATTTAAAATTCAAAAATAACGATTGTTGGTTTGGACAGAGTTTTATCTTCTGAAATTAATACGAAATATTCCAACCACACTGCTAGTAGGCCTGACTTTAGGTTAGTGTGTTAAAGCGCTGACCAAAAAGTGCAAGTATGGGTGTATGTGAAGGTTCATGGTTCAAACCTCACGGCCGCCCTAAGTAGAAAAATTTCATATAGAAACAATATATTCAATTATAACATAACAATTATCACAATGTTCAATAAATCGCTGATGAAGGCTGAAATGTCAGAAACCGGTCCGATTAAGAATACAGTGTATTTATGAATTTTTGAAAAATATGCTTTCTTCTTCTTCTTTACCACGCACCATTGAAACAAAATTAAAATTTGCATATTAATTACAGTATTAAGTGCAATATGTCTGAAAAATGACTATAAATCTAACAAATAACAATAATAAATTTAATTTTTATTATTAAATTTTTAGTTTTTTCATTCCATTCAATATTTATTTAAAAAACAAATCATAAAGTTACTTTAGCCGCACCCTGTACTTTAATAAAAGTCTTCGGCAAAACTTATATCTGATAAAATTTCATTAAAATCTTATTAGAATATAATAATTATTATTATTATTATTTAGGCAGTTCACAATTTTTGTGTGTCGTATTAAAATACACAATTCAATCATTTGTCAGTTGTATTTTCATATTATAAAACTATTTGGTGTTGTAAAGAAGAAGTACTAAATTTATAGCAACAAGAACAAAAAACAAGTAAGAGTGTAAATCTTTGATACCCACCACCTCGGTTTGAGTATTGATAATAAATGTAAACTAAATATTGGAAAAAGTAAACAATTTGTTAATCTTAATACCAAATTATTTCAGAAAATTCTTTGGGTTGGGTTTCCTCTTTTCTATTATTTCGGTGTTTGCTTTTTGGTCATCGTGATTGCTGATCGGCATGCATTTAGGTTATATATCTATATGCATGCGTTTCCAGTTATATGACATAACTTCTCGTTTAATATAGTTTTTGCTAATTAAATAGCTCGCCCTAACCTCCATTGCAAAGGTAATGGTTGTGTACGGTGGCTATATGCATTAAATCGTGCTAATTGGAGATGGCTGTATAGTTTCTTTTAACTGCCCAAATATTTTTCCTTTGCGGCCATATAGGTCGGAGGAGTAACAAAATAATAACCAAAATAAAAACTCTCTCAACTTTTTTATTAAAATATTGCCATATTTGGAAAACATAGAGAATAAATTTATAATAATAAATATCCAAATTAGGGATGCCAAACGCAAAAAACCAAATGTCCCAAACATTTTAAATAAAATAAAGTTGTTATCTTTATTTTCTGAAAAACTTCAAATATTCATCCAAAAAAATTGTGAAAATTTATATATAAATAACATTCTCATCAAATTGCATTTATTTATGTAACAATTTTTATGTCAGCAATTATTAAACATCATTTGAGGTTTTATAAAATTCATTGAATTTAAATTAATGTTTTCTGTAGTCCGATTCTGTAAATTTCAACGATCCGACAACCGCAAAATATATTGACAGCTATTGTTGTTTGCACTGATTAAGTGATTCACTAAGTACATACATACATCTTAACGACAGTCGACAAATCTATTTTTCTATTTATTTAAATTGTAAACGAGTGGCACCTCTGTCAAAATAAGCGAAAAACACAAAGAATAGAAAAAAAAAACAAATTACTTCGTGTTTGACAGGATGATTTTATGTTTATGTTTTATATCTTTATTTTGTTTACTAATATTTCTGTTTGTTTATTTGAAAATGAAATAATGAATTGAATATGCTATTTAATTTTTTTATTTATATAAAAAAGTTTTTTAATAAAAGCAAAATATTTTAACTATTTTATGATTTTTATTTATGTATGACGACATTTCAACCTAAAAATTTAAGTTTTCATCGATTGAATAAACAAGACAAAAATGGTTGTCGTTTAGATAAAAACAACAGCTGACTTTAAAAATAGCGAATATCGTTTAAAATTTTTACTGATAATTTTGCAATTTTCTTTTTTCAACGATTCGACTATCGTTAAAATAAGTTACTTAATCGCGGTACTGAAAAGTTATTAATTTCTCCTGAATGGCAATATTTTTTTTTTAAGTGTAAACATTTTTTTAATGTAAACATATTTGGTGTTTTTTTTTTGGAATTTCAATTTGTGTTTAACGAATAAAATTTATATATTAAAGATGCAATTGATGTCTTCTAAATTTAAAATTAATATTTCCGACGTTTTGATATGATTTTCTGAAATTCAATTAATATTTTATAATTTATAATTGGAAATTTTAATTCCAGTTTTTTTAATTGATATTTTCTTAAATTTAAATGGAAAATTTAAAAAGTGAAATTTTGTATTTATGTGAATAATAATGATGTAGTAATTACAAACAATTTTTAAAAATTAGATGTAATCGCAATCAGATATTTTGTAGGTAAAGCAGAATAATAGTTCTATATAACTATGTAGAACTGTTTTGAAAGCAAAAAACTCATTGATGAACTCGGTAACCCTATTTTATAAAGACAACAAAAAGTTCACATGCCAAACGTATGTTCATATTTGTAAAAGAATAATGAAAAAACGTATGAAATAAAAAACCAGCCCGTGTATTCGGTTAACATTGTTCTGTATGATATCTAGTTGAAAATATTGACATTCATGTTAAAATAGAAATAACTATTGCAAAGAAAATTAGAACAAAAATTGTAGCGCCATCTACTGTGGTATAGTCACGCTGAGCAAAATGAAGTGACACTCTGTTAATGCAAAAGAAATGTATTTTACCCACAACAAAATATTGCAGAAAATTATGTAAATAAAATAATATACCGATTTATTTCTAACATGCAGTTATTATGGATACACATGTATATAATATATGTATATTATTTGTATTATTTACTATGTGTATGTATGTATATGTAAATATTACACACAAAAAATACAACATCAAACGTTATTTTTGTGTTTTTCTCTTTAAATAAATTTACACATAAAATTTTTTTTGCTAAATTTACATTGTTTTTTTTTTATTAACAACTAGGTATTTTAGCATTATATGCTTTAGATGTTGGTGAATTTTTACTTCCTTTATATTAACTCGTAGTGTCTGCTTGTCGAAAAAATTTTGGATCGATTTTAACCCCTTTCCCGTGACCCATTCGATCTGAAATTTCACAGGCAGGCTCGTGGTAAAGACAGAATTGATCTAACAAATTTTTTTTAGTGATGCCAAAACAATGGAAACTTTTAAATTTTTCTACCAGATTTAATAAAAAAAAATTTACAAAGGGTTAGTTTTTATTATACTATTACCACAGCGACCACAAAAACAACAAGTTCAGCTATGACAACAACACAACATTTAGAATAACAACAAGAACAATATAGAAACATTACATTTTTAATTTTTTTTTTTTAATTTTTCAGAGATTTCCCTGGACCTGTTCCACCGATTTTAATGATGTTTGAAACAGAAATCTTCCCATGAATTTGTTGAATCATTGTCACTGAAAATGACTATTTTTGCTATCCTCTTGAGTGCGTGATCGTGACAAGAACAACATAGAAAATTATATTTTTACAAGACTTTTTTAGTTCTTCATTCAAATCTCGGGCCCTAATTGACCGATTAGGACGATTTTAAATAGCGAACTTTTCAGGATGTTAGTGAATCAGTTTTTATGTCAACGATCGCCCTAGCTGTCCGATTGATGCCGCGATCGTGATTTCCACAGACGGACAGACGGACAGACGGACATCGCTATATCAACTCCGGTTGTTATAAGGATCACAAATATATATATTTTATGGGGTCCAAAATTTTTTTCTAATTATTACAAACGGAATGACAAATTTATATATACCCTCTGCACGCTGGCGTGGATGGTATAAATAAAAATAGAATGAAAAATAGATGAGAATAAGACAAATAATTTATGGCGTTATGTGAAAAAACTAACTTCGATATTTTAATGGTTTATTCAAGTCAGTGGAACATATTCTTGTAGTTTTCATTTTAAATAAAAATAAATTTTGAGGTGATGAGAAAAAGGATAAACTTCTAGAAAATTTTAGGATGAGATAGATCCACTCTCTGCCGTGCCGTAGAAGCGTTCATCTATGATTGCCTAAATCATTCTAGATGATTTAATGCACTTGAGCTATTGCTTTCTGATATAAAACATAATATTAGAAAACATATCCCTTGACAAAAACATGATTAATACATACCTCGAGTTGCCGATTTTTTTCATTAAAAGGTCAATTAAGGACTTCTGCCGCTGACCATATTTTGGTGGGTTTAAGCGAATACGTTTTGATTGAGACTGATATATTTCCGTTGTATGCCATTTGTTAACTTTTACTTATTTTTCCTTTTTCCTAAAAACTGGCATTTAGTTATAATATTTTAGCATACAATATTTGTTAAACATAGCAACTGAAGTTGCATAGTTGTATCAGAATGTAAGTCAAAAAATTTAAATTTTAAATATAGAGTATACATAAATGAGCAATTGAAGTTTTGTCTGGCATTAGCTGGACATTATATTAAGTATTAGTCTAAGATTTGAATAATTATTATTAGTTCACAATAACTGAAGATTACAAAAAAGTAAAGAAAACACGAATAAAAGAAAATTAACAACAAAAATTGTACATCATTGTAATACACGATACAACAGATACAACAATACAATACCTGTTTTGAACTGCCCATTTATATATGTATGTACATAAATGCACACTTCGTTGCAAAATATAAGTTCAGTTAATTTTTTTTCCGAATTTTAAGAAATTATAGTAATTTTTTTTCTTTTTAGTTAAATCAATAACAAATTTTTATTACTGAGTCGATCGGAATTATAAAAGATGGGTCTAGGTCAAATATTTTTAGCAGTTACAAACAGCAGCACAAAGTCATTATACGCAAACCACATAGTGGTATAGGGTATAAAAAAAAACTTATCTTTGGAAGACTCCGCTCCCCAGATCATTAGGAAACCACCACCTATTTGTCGGCATTTCGAAAAAATCTGTTATTTTCTTAGATCATGAAAATACCACTTGTACCCATCTGGGTCAACGAGGTTGAATTTTTTTTTTCATCATTGACTGCTACATTCATCCTTCCATTTCATATGATTTTGAGCAAAATTCTTCCGATCGTCTCGATTTTTTATGTCAGTTGTGTTCTCTTTTTTAGTTTTTGGAATGCAAAAAGTTTGAATTTGTTGATTTATGCACACCTGTGTTGGAATACGCCTTAATTTGGTGATGCTCCTTTTATTATTCTGCGTTTATTGCGCAGAGAAAATTTGTTCGGACGGCCAAATTTCTATTTGGGAAGCTTAAAATTTTTTATTGTTAACAAAATTATTTACTGCACAAACACTCCGATTTAATATTTTAGCGATTTTTGGTTGAATGTGGCTTTGTTCATTTCTCGCAGAAATAATCTTATTTAAAAATTTTCAATTTACTTTTTATAATAAATCAAGAGAAAAATTCTTTTGATGTGAAGAGTAAAAGTCACGCTTATTTTTTGCAACGGAATTTTTTTTTTATTTTTTCTTTAGTATTTATATTCGTTGGTTTATAGCTACTTAGAAGAGAATTTTTTACAATTTAACAAAAAATTACAAATATATTTTATTATTAGACAATGAAAATGTTAATATTAACCCAAAATTAATTAACTAAAATTTAATTTCAAAAGTAATAATTGTATCCTACATTGAAAATAATAATTATATAATAAATTTGAATTTTACACATTAGAAAACCATCTAAAAAACCATCTCGTGGTTTTATATATATTTTGAATAAAGGAAATATTGGTCTCTAATACTTTTCTTCTTTCCTTTTTTTACCATTTGCAACAAATCGTTTGTAATTATGAATTGATAATGCAGATCTCTCAAGGACTTAATCTTTAGGTTCCCAAGTAATTACCGCCCTGTTTGTCATCTCAACCTCTCAGATCCTAATATTAAAGGTTAACCCCGGACGAGCCTGTACATATTGAAAAGCAACAGTAAAAAAACCATTGTTTTTATACATAAATTAAAAAAAAAAACGATAAACTTATATTTTGCAACGGTATGTATACTGTAAGTAGTCTGCAAAGATTATCCAAAAGACTGAATAAAAAATAAATCACACATGTTTCTCTTAAACTTAATCAATTTGATAGAAAAAACTATTATTATTTATAAATATTAACGCAATTTCAATTCTTTTAATATTCAAAAAACAAAAAAAAAAAAAAAACTACTTCATCTTCATATTTTATTCATTAATATTTTTTGCTTTGTTTTTCCTTCCTTTTTAGTAGGACCCTTTTATCTGCCAAATATTACTATATGAATGTTTTGGCTGTTTATTAGCTGTACTTTATAACCATGTTACATGTTACCATACAATATAAAATTCATAAATCATGATAACCCTTTCAATATTTAAACATGTATTTGTACTTTATGTATGAACCAAATAATAAAAAAAAAAAAAAAACTCAAACATTACTTTGGCAAATTTTTTGCAATACACAACAAAAAAAGAAACGTTTATTTCATATTTTTTTAATCTTCTTTCCGGAATGACCACAAGTTGGAAGGAAATCTTGCTTATTTTGTATGTTACCAAAAGACCTTTTTTTTTATAAAACGTACCCAAATACATAAAGTATGTACGAGAACATGTTGTAAAAGTCATGATTTCTCATTTAGCACAAAATCAGAAATTATGTGTTATCCACATATAACATTTGTTAAAGTTTTTTCTTTTTCTTCTTCCTCTTCTTTTTTTATATTGCCACTATGCCACTCAGTTGGAGATTTTAGTTTGTTTCTGAATTTGCTGCTACAAAGTACGAGTAGTTGAGCAAAAGCAGAAGACTTCCTCCAAAAAAGTTTTGTAATTTTTGTTTACTCGTATGCTTAAATTAATTTGATGTCTTTAACTGAAGAAATCTTTCAAACTTATTTATCATCAATGTTTGCTACAATAAAGTGTCTCTTACAGTCGTTGAAACTACTTTCAACTTTTCTCTTTTTCATTTTCGGTAATCAAAAAGCAAGAAATTACTTTTTAGATTAACTACAATGTTGACTATGTTTATGTTGATAAGTACATACATATGTGCGTGTATGTTTATCAAATGTTGTACAACATACTAAACTAAACCTATTTTTTTATACTTCAAAGTTTAAATAAAATACGTAAATTGTAACGAGCTGAAAGAAAAATGTTTGTCTCCTAACAAACTTCAGAACAACAAACGATTTAATTAAGAGTGGATATTTTGTGAAATGTAAAGAAAAACATACAAACGCATCAATATTTATGAGGGTGATCAATTATGTGACTTATTTCAAAAATCGGGTTTCGAACCGGTTTCGAATAAAGCATGTTTTTTGTTGTTTTCATTTTTAATAAAAGCTGGAAACTGCATCAGCTTTGATTCAATTTAAAATATTCTTTCGCTATATAACACAGGTGTCAAAATCACGTTCGCTGGAATTTTTGTTAATATTGTAAAATATCGTCGAAACAAGAAGTCAGAAGAAATAGCTGTACATTTTAAGTGAAACTAAAATTATATCTTTGGTGAAGGAGCACGTCTTGACAGGGACAGTAATGCATATTTATTAATTTATTTATTTAAGTCCATAGATTATAAATACATCCTTATAGACTAAATATGTTATACAATGCAATTAAATTAAGTATTCATATGAAAAATATTTTTTCTTTTTACAACATCAATGCTCTCAGAGATATTTATAATATGATAACATTTGTTTAAATTTTCAATTGATATATAGACAAAAATTCAGGTCCATCACGAGGATAATTTCCGTAAAATTGTATTCGAAAAACGGGGTAAAAATTTTTACACCTATCAATTGCAGAGCGGCAAGGGCCTTCAAGCCGTTATAAAGGGTATTGATTCGTGTGCCGACCCGCTCGAATTGAAAAGTGAACTCAAAAAAAGGATTCAAGGTTAAAGTTGTAGTAAACATCAGAAACCGCGAACACATCCCACAACCCCTTTTCCGCGTAGAGTTAGAACACGGGGATATAATATTAAAGAAAAATTAAGTGCACCCAATCTACAATTTGAGATATATACTGCATAGTAAAATTACCGTGGAACAGCCCCATAACAGAACAGCACCGGTTCAGTGCTTAAACTGCCAGGAGTTCGGGCATACTACGGCATACTGCAAACTACTACCTGTATGTGTGATTGTGGTGAGTTGCATATTACTAGTCAGTGTGACAAACCAAAAACAGACGATAGGGTAAAAAAAAGTGTAGCAGCTGTGGTAAAATCACACCGCAAATTACAGTGGCTGCCAAGTTTACTCTGCGATATATAAAAATATGAAAACAACGAAACATGCTTCACCCATATCGAAAACAATTTACCCGCAATCAGCAAATATTAACACAGCTGCTACTAGAAATCACCCAATTAATAGAGACCGTTCGCAAAATATTCAACCATATGCTAATGTTGTACGTTCACACACCGCTATAACAAATTTAGAATGCGATCCCCGGAATAAAAATCAAAGTAAACTTGAGTCGACCCTCGATACTCTTGTTCAAACGATAAATACATTCACGAACGCTATGAAAAACACAATGCAAGAGATGATGGAAATGCAATACATGATATTGCAAGCTATGCTAAGTAAAGCACGAACTGTTTGAAAATATGTTTCTGGAACGCAAACGACTTAAGCCAACTTAAAAACGAACTTTGATCATTTTCTTAGAGACAATGAAATTGATATTTTGCTTGTCTCTGAAACTCACTTGACTCGTAGGAGTCTCTTTTCACTGCGCGGATACACTTTGTATGATACCAAGGATCCAAGAGGTAGAGCATGTGGTGGCTCAGCTTTCCTAATTAAATCCAGATTGAAACATTATTTAATGTGTAATCATTGTGAAAACTACCTTCAAGCTACTACTATTTGCTTTGAAGAACTTGGAAACAGCCTAGTGATTTCATCAATATGTTCTCCCCCCAAGATTTTCTATATCAGAAAATCAATATACAAGTTTTTTTTTAACCACTAGGCCCTCGTTTCATAGTTGCTGGCGATTTTAATGCCAAGCATACATTCTGGGGGGTCACGGCTTGTTTCCCCGAAGGGTCGTGTTTTATTCAACAAAATTTCTAAAATGGGTATGGATGTGGTCTCAAGCGGAGAACCAACGTACTGGCCAATAGATGGGCCAAAAATACCCGATTTGGCCGATTTCGGATTAACGAAGAACATCGCAAAAGAAGTTGTGGATTTAGGATCTTCATTGAAACTCTCGTCTGACCACAAACCCATTATTGTTATTATTTTTAACACCCAAAAAATTATGTTCCCATCTGGTGATTTAACGCTTTCAAGCAATATTGATTGGCTAAAATACAAAAAGTTTCTTAGTACCAATTGCACAGAAAGCTTTCCGCTAAGAACACCAGATGATATTGACCTCTCGATTGTTAACTTCAAACAAAATCACAAACTAGCTACTCAACTTGCTACTAAACCTCCTCGTCACACCAGGCCATATAGAACTACTTCTGTAGATGTTGAAAGGCTATTAGGTGAAAGAAGAAGAATTCGAAGAGATTGGCAACTCCACAGATCTCCTCAACTTAAGCAACAATTGAAAGAATGCACGAAAAACCTACGGAAATTGCTTGAAACACGAAGAAATGCTAATTTGAATAGTTATCTTGAAAAACTGGATCCAACAGAAAAAACTGATTACTCTTCGTGGCGTGCAATAAAAAAATCTTAAAACACCTGTTGTATGTAAGCCTCTTCTAAGAAAGGAAAGTGGATGATGGGCTAGGAATGACAAAGAGAGGGGATATCTGTTTGTGGAACATCTAAAAAAGTTTTTACTCCAAATATAACCCCCTAGTACTATTGATGAGTTGCCACCTGTTACTTCACAGCATAGAACAGTGTCCCTTCGTTTTGAGATTCGAGAGGTCGAAATGGCTATTGTTGATTTAAACCCCAACAAATATCGGGGATCGATGGGATCAGTAATAAAATGCTTTTGGAGTTACCCCGATAATTCTGTTTATTTTTAATGCTATAATACGCCTTGAACATTAACCCACAGAATGAAAAGTTTCACTCGTTACAATGATACCTAAACCAGGTAAATATCACACGAAGGTCGATTCGTATAGACCAATAAGTTTACTGTCCAACTTGTCAAAATTATTCGAGAGAATTTTGGTCAATAAACTTACAATATCCGTAGATCAAAATAATGTCATTCCAGTACATCAATATGGTTTCAGACGAAAACACAGCATCACTAAGCAAGTTCACAGAATCACAAGTGCCATAAGAAGAGCTTTTGAAGAGAAAAAGTACTGCTCTGTACTTTTTATAGACGTCTCGCAAGCCTTCGACCGAGTTTGGCACGAGAGACTCCTATATAAAGTTAAACAGTTGTTGCCCCCGAACACACATAAGCTAATGGAGAGCTATATAATTAATAGAAAATTCTCTATAGGAGAGAAAAGCTTTGTGAGCCCTCTACCGACAATTCAGGCTGGTGTACCACAAAGTAGTGTCTTGGGACCGCTTCTTTACATCCTTTAAACATCAGACATGCCAATAAATGAAAGCACACTTACGTCGACTACTGCGGATGATACTGCAATTTTAAGCGTACACGAAAACTCCTCAACAACATCTCTTCTTTTACAGAGTCATATTGAAGAGCTGGAAGATTGGCTAGATATGTTGAAGATTAAAGTAAATGAACAAAAGTGTATTCACGAACTTTTGCCCTTGTCCTCAAATTCGAATTGGGAACCAGTCTATACCTCTACATTCCTCTGTTAAATATCTCGGGCCACATCTTGATCGCCGACTTACCTGGAAAAGTCATATAGATGCTAAATTGACACAAATAAAATTGAAATTAGTCCAATTCACATGGTTAATTGGCAGGAACTCAAAGTTAAGTCTCGATTGTAAGCTCTTGATTTGTAACTCGATTTTCAAACCCATTTGGTGCTATGGTATACAGTTATGGGGAACAGCCCCAGCTTCAAACACAGAAAGAATACAAAGATGCCAAAACAAGATTTTGAGAATGATTACAGGCGCACCATGGTACGTGAGAAACTCACATTTGCACAGAGATCTAAATGTTTCTCTAGTACAGTACGAAATCACTAGATATAGTGCAAACTATTTGGAAAAGCTAGAGTCTCGCCCGAAAACTCTAGCACGTAACTTAATTAACAATCGTATCCACCAACGCTTAAGAAGGAGGAAGACTGCTGATTTCATTGGATGAAAAATGGATTGATACAATTATTTTTTTTTTTTTTTATGATTAGATTACATATGTATATGGAATAAATGAAATTTTGTCTGGCACTGGCTGGATTTAATATTTCGGTTTTAGTTTTATGATTTGAATAACTTACTGTTAGTTCACAAACCTATGTGAAAAGTCAATATATAAAGATGAGTTACAAAAAAAAAATAATTTAGATTTAACAGTTTGAAGTTAGGAGTTGGTCTAGTTGGAACGCAAAACTTAGTTGTACCACGCAGGAACTCAGAATCAACATCACAACGAATTAATCCAAATAGAAATATGATTCTAGGCATTAATCGATGACTTTTTAAAATAAACACAATATCAAAAACTTCTTTTGCACTGATTCAATAATGTATAGCATGGATTCCATATGATTGATGCTCATTTAAAAAAAAGTCTACTAAAGAGGTTTATAATTGTTTTGTTATATATGGATCAGAAAATTCTTTGGACCAGCGTTTCACGAAAATTAAGCCTGTGATTTAACAAAATGCCAAAATCAATAACATTTTGAAGTTTTACCAGTATTGTGTCATTAATATAATAGCTAGAATTTAGTTTCCTAATTTTGGAGAATGATATATGGTTCATTTTATATTATTTAGGTCCCTTAAATTTATTCTACATCATCGAGAAAGTTTGTAAATATCAGACTGCAGTAAAAGTTGGTCATTACGCTCTTTAATAGTTATAAAATCTATGACACCATTGGCATACATTAGAACTTTAGAAGGCAAAATAATGGACGGGAGATCATTTATAACTACAGTGAACAGATGACTTCCCTGCGGAACGCCAGAAGAGACCTGAATGAATTTTGGTGTAGCATCTCTGGACTTTACGTGACGTGTTCTATTAGATATATAGGAACTGGACCGACCACCTTAGGGCTGCTGAATCAAGTCCCACAAGCGGTAATTTGAAAAGTAATATATCATGGTTAACTTTTTCGAATGATTTACTAAAATCCATGTAAATGACATCTCAACATTAATTGATGACAATCTTCAGGTTACGTAATAGGAAGTGAGTCCATCTTCTCATTAACAAAAGCAAGGTCCAAAAGTCTCTCTTAAGCACTGTGTAGATGGTTAGCTGGGAAGAGAATACAGCTAAGCAGTTATTGAATTTAATACAGTCGGAATTAAATAATTAAATTCCAAAGCAGTATTCCACAATGTATTTGAAAGGTAAAAGAGTTCAAGTATCAGAAATATATCGGATAGTTTAAATTATTGCAAAGCGGAAATAATTGCAGAAATGTGAACATCATATTTAAATGTTATTTTAAAGATAGTGGAAATCCTAAAAAAATTTTAAAAGTCCTTTAAGTTTTGAGCCAATACTCTCTGCTTTTTCTCAAATACATATTGTCCGAAAAACGAATGATCATTATGCTAATCACATTAAAGATCATTATATCAAGCAGAGGTACTGTCCATATTATCATTTAATAAAATATTATACTTGAATATACTCTAATAACACTGTGAAACATTTTCAGGGTAATTGTGTGGGGGGTGAGAAATTCCAAGTCATGTTGATCCCACTGGACCAGGACGGTAAAACCTCTAAAGATTTTTGCGTTGTCAGGCCAAACTTATAGACAAGGTTTACTATTATACCAATACATAGACGTGTTATATATACTTATCTATAATATTAATAGCCTAGGCGATTTCTTGTGACCGATGTTTTGTTCTGCCGTTTTATTCTAATTTTGACCAAACGTATATTATTTGAAAGGTATTTCTTTTTAGCCGATTTGCAGATTTACAGATTTTTTAATGCGTTCCTTTATTTTGAGTAAATTGCATTTAAAGTTGCTACTAACACATACATGAAGTTATACATATGCTATGTGTGTTTTATTAAATTTGATAATGTGTTTGTTAATGAGTTTGTTATCTTCAATCAGAATAATAATAAACCATAAAAGTGTTGGTTTGTGAATTGGCGAAGTTGAAAAAATTGCACGCGAATTTCGAGCGATGGAATCTGCTAGTTAATATAATTATTATAATTATATGAACCCTTACAGACCTAACTATACCGATTGTGACATCTGGTTTAAGCTGCTTCCAATATAAAGCAATAAATTTTTTCTAATTTTTTTTCCGGTATTCAGTGATTGTGAGTTCTCTTGAAACTTGACTTTGTTAAAAAGAGCATTTATATTGTAAAATGTATAACAATCGTTTTACAACTTAGGTCTGAAGGGGTAAATACTTTTTAATATTAATCTATAATATTAATAAACTAGGCGATTTCTTGTAACCGATGTTTTGTTCTACCATTTTATTCTGATTTTGACCAAACGTATATTATTTGAAAGGTATTTCTTTTTAGCCGATTTGCAGATTTACAGATTTTTTAATGCGTTCCTTTATTTTGAGTAAATTGCATTTAAAGTTGCTACTAACACATACATAAAATTATACACATGCAATGTGTGTTTTATTAAATTTGTTAATGTGCTTGTTAATGAGTTTGTTTTCTTCATTCACAAAAATAATAAACCAAAAAAGTGTTGGTTTCTGAATGGGCTAAGTTGAAAAATAAAGCTGCCTAGAAATTGCACTCGAATTTCGAGCGCTAGAATCTGCTAGTCAATATAATTATATGAACCTTTTCAGACCTAGCTACACCGATTGTGGGATCTGGTTTAAGGTGCTTACAATATAAACAAATATTTTTTTTCCAATTTTTTTTTACCGGTATTCAGTAGTTGTGAGTTCTCTTGCGTGCTTTTTGTACAAAAGAGAATTAAAAAAAAAGAAATTTGACTTTGTTAAAAAGAATTCTTATATTGATAGTTGTACAATGACAACAATCGTTTTACAACTTAGGTCTGAAAGGTTACTGCTTTTTAATATTAACTTAGACGAATGAGTAACAACTTTCATAATTATCTATTTTTACTATAGTGGCCTAATACTCTCATCCTGACTTCGAATTTCTCACCCCAGAACGACTGCCGTACTGTGTAGTCGGTTTTACCACACTTTGGGAAGACCACGTTAAAGATGGCTTATCCAATTTCCAGCAGGACAAAGGACAATCATGCTTTTATTGTTATGTTGGAGCATATCTTGATGCAAATCATCCAAATCGAGGTCATGGTCGACGAAGTTCTAACGAATACCTTTCAGTTACCCATACCTAATACCACTCGACTTTTTCTTGCAGGGAAACTTTCTTTAGAGGTAATGACAAAAAACTGAAGTTACTGGAAGAATTTTAAGCGGCAATTACGGAAAAATTTGCAAAAAGAATAAATAAAATTTTTGTTAAAGTTTGTGTAACAAATCGTTGAAGATCTGCGGGTGGGGGAAGGATTATAAAATTATTAATTAACGTAATGCCAACTGAAATTATAATCATGAAAACTGTGTATAGATTTTGTTTGGGTTGCCAGCTATAATTAAGTAGCTATTTGTTTTTTAAAAATATATTATTTCATACAATATTCAAAACAACATATGTCGACGTTGGAGCCAGACTGATCTACTACACAAAAGTAAGTCTCTGAGAAAATTAAGGAAACGCGTTACGCGGATTGTCAGATACCTATGGGGTTTTTATTATTTTTTTTTAGTTAAATGTACTTTTATCTACATAGTTTATTTAATAAAGCAAATATTCGTATTTTTGCGAAGAATAAATTACTTAGATCATTATGGCATTATACAAATTTGAAAAATATATTAAAAATGTAGGTAGTTGTAAGGGAAAAACAATGTACTTTGACATCATAAGATAAACCGCATCTTAGTTATCACCTAACACAGCAGGCAATAAGTTTTCATCATCTAGTGCTTCCTGATTGCCACTTCTTCTAGGAGCATGTGGTAATGTCAACTAAAAGTGATGATGGATGGGAGGCACCAATTTTAGAATTTTTCTTATATCTTGCATTTTCCGATACGTATTAGTTTGGTTGTGGGGGCTTTTCCCGGTGTATAATTCTTCAGGTTTAAAAAAAAAGTTTCAGATCAACCGTTTCATATGTTGCCGTGTAATTATCATTGTAATTGATTACACTTGAATCTTTACAAAACTTTATCTTTCGCATCTTGGAAATTTTCGCGCCTTCTCTTAATATAATCTGACACTCTTCAAGTAGTCCTGTGAGGCTTTCAAAATCAAGGAAATTATTTTTCATATCTCGTACTTCAAAGGGGTTTTGCTTTCTGCAGTAACGTACGAGCTTCATCCAATCTTCTGGTGTATAGATATCAGACTTTTTTTTGTTCTCGACTTATAAAAGAGAAGTTGGTGTCATTAGACAGGTAAGTATGGCCACTGACGAGATAGTGTATGGCGGTCGTTTCTAAATATGGTGATTTATTAACCAGAAACATCATAAAGTGCAAACCACTCCAGTTATTGTTTTAAAAAGAGCAACAGTCGCTAAAAAACAAAGAGATTTGACGGTGTCAGGCACGTAATCTTCAAGAAAGTAGTGCAGTGAGGACATAATTTCATGAGAACCTCTAGCCCCACAATGTCCTGGCCACATATTAATTAAGATTTTTTCTCCTTCCTTTGTATAAGCATGAATCCCAAAGTTAAGCATTTGCAGTTGTCTTAAATAATAAGCTTCTCCAGTGTTCAAATAAGGAAGAGGCAAGGTTCTTTCTAGGTCAAAAGTAGCTACTAATACAGATTCATCAGTTTTCACTTTACCTTTACAGTCATTTGATATGTTTCGTACTTTGCCTGGAAGTGTAATATGCTCATCTTTTTGCACTCTTATGGCTATGCATTTTTCTAGATCTACTTCTGATTTTATTGAAATATCAAGCATATCACAGGTTTTACAAGTATCTGCCTTAGGTATAGAAAAGTGTATATTAAACTCGGTTTTAAATATTTTGACGTAGGCATTTTTTCACTATTGGTTTTCCTTCTGACTCGCATTTTGCTTTAAAAGGTTCATACATTTCGTTCAATGAAAGGTCTGGGCGTAAATATTGGCGGGTTGATCGTCTTTCTCCATAGTGACTTACATATTTTGGGAAACTATTAATATGGTCCCTAATCCATGTTAACTTTTCATCAGATAGCTTGATAGAAGGTACATGTTGTCCTCTCTTGTCCCTTTCCGCAATTTCAAAATCAGATTTTTTTTAAATAGCATGAATTGGGGTACATTTATGCGGCTAGGATTTTGTGCAGTCTGTCTTTCCTTACGGCGATTTGGTTTTAAAATCATTACGACGCTGCACAGCCGTGTTGTTTGAGCGTCCCATGAAGTGAGCCGGTAAAATAATTCGAGTGCTGCTTTTTGGTTTTCAGATTAAACGTGCTCACTGCATTTGAACTTACAGTTACATACAACTAGTGTAAATGGTTTGGCCGGCACAACATTAGCTCGTACATTGTATATTCTTTATCTGCTGTTCTTTTTCGCTTCCTTATATTTTTGGCCGCATTGTCGAAATTTCGAACCCTTTTTCTTCCTCTGACACGTTCGTCGAAATCTGGATTGTCCATTTCCCCCAAATTACCAATAGGATCCTCTGGATTTGCTCTGACTTCTTCATTATTTGTAAATAATTGCATCAGCTGTAACCCACACCAGAAGTATAGAAGCAGCAGTTACATTCCATCATTACTTTCTAATTCTGTGGAACTTTCTTGATTTTTCTTTGGGTGGTAAGAAGACTCGAAGTAAGACTTGAAAAATCTCCAATTGCAGTTGAAGTCAATTTAAATATTTAAGAACAAGAATACATAATCGCAAGCGTAAATCAGAATTTCTTTTTACGTACTTGGCTGTTGTTGCCGGTTTAAAAAATATTCAGAAATATAATATTCAGTTTTGCTGAATAATAGTATATAAACGTAGATATGATATAAAAAAAATTGGTAATAACACGATAATGTACTGTTTCTTTATTGCACTTAGATTACTTTGGTTTCCCATAAACGGTAACTACTCTTATAATATTGGAACCATAATGATCTAAGTGCCCTTCATTACTTAGATCAGCATGGCATGCCTTTACTCTGCAGACCGCACTAATTCTATAGTGCGTTATTCCAATTTCTCAAGAAGAAAAGCGCTGAAGAGCCATTACGTAAAAGTGGCATGGAAGAATTTTGAGTTTTTTATGCCATTTTGTAATAACATAATTTTTGATAAAAATGTTGCTTAGATCAGTCTGGCTCCAAAGTCGTCATATAATATCAAATTATATAGAAACTATCGTCAGTCTTGACCGACAGTACGATACCCTGTAGGGATAGGATAGGGAAAATAAGCAGGACAGGGATAGGGAAAATAAGCATAAATCAAATTTTAGTGCTATTATTATTAATTTATGGTATGCAGATATGAATAGGTTTATATCTGCTGATATTTTTATATGGGGGCTAGGTCAAAAATGATCCGTTTATGACTAAAAAACATATATAAACCAAATTGAAAATAAAGTTTATGTGAAGATCGGAAAACAGCTTTATATTGGGACTATAACTAGAAATGATCAAACAAGGTATATTTTTGAACTACTGATTGGTGGATATTAGGGCGAATCGATTTGGGGTGACTATGTTTGATTTAATATTAAAATTAACAATCGTACGTATACGTATCTTCTACTCTGCTAATAAATAATAATCATACGCCTTGACTATGTTATGTTATTCAAAAAGTTCGATCGGATGAGGGTAAATAACTTTTAGATCACTCCGTGACTATGCGTGACTATGCATGACTCTGGGTGACTACCCCAAAATTTATCTGTAGTCACAACGAGACTATGGGCCAAGTTTCAGATCAATTGCATGAGGGGGAATGGGGTTGCCCCATGGCAGACAGACAGACAGGTCAAAAGTCGAGACATCAGAATTCGTTTTAGAAGTATGGTTCCTTGCGCAAAGTTTCTTATTTTGATCCCTACAATATGAGTGTCCTTGTCACTTGTTATAATTGCGTGTATACCACCTTGCATCAAAATATATTCATGTTGGGGAGCTGCAGTTTAATGAGCACACATACAGACGGACGGACATCACTAAATCAACCCAGAAAGTGATTCCGATCGATCGGTGTATTAAAATGTGTATATATGTTCAATATTTTTGGTGTTTGAAAACAATATCACAAACATAGTGGGCTTTGACAATAAAATACCAGGCTAACTTGAAAAAATGAAATCGCTGCCTGGCCAATTTTTAAAAACTGGTTCGATCACCCTATTCTTTTCACAAACACAGATTGTACGTTTAATTATTGTCGTTCAGGTGTATGAGTATTTACACAAAGAAAGAAAACTTATTTTGTATTAATGTGTCACTTTGAATGCAAAACAACATGTACATTTACACATGCACAACAATAACACAAACATCATTATTGTCATCTACATCTTTAACTATTAGATGTACAAATAAGTTTTTGTATAGAGATATTTTGGTTTATTTTAGATTGTTTTGCAAGCATAGGCAGTACTAAGCCCTTTCCGTACCATGGTGACACCGGTGTCACATGATTAATTTTTGGATCTTCCAATTTTTATAAGTTTAGGGTTTTTGGAAAAACTATTAGTGGTTCTTTAATTTCTATTAAAAAATAAATGCTTTTTTTACAACGGTACTGTAGTGGATCCAAGTGACATAATTGTATTTTTTTCTTCTCATTTTCAATCGCTCTGAGTTTCCACAAATTTATTTCCTGTGATAAAGTCTTTTGATATGTGGTAGCCAAATCTATATTATAAAACATGATTTCTCAAAATAAAAAAATTTTGCTTAGTCTTGCCACAAATTTAAATTTTATATTTTGGCAGCGGTGTCATTATTGTACTCGTATTCACAGGTAACTTTTTACGAACTTTTAAAAAACTATAAATTTCACGGGTTGGCTATGAAAATTCAAAATATCTATTTGTTTTGCATAAGCGACAAAATTAAAAAATTAAATATTAATTTGTACTAGAAGGAGTGTTTTTTGCCCTTCGTCGCGACGCCATCAATATGCCATCAAAAATGGGAAACAATTCGTAACAACGGAAAAGAAACTGAAGCATTCATTAGCATAAGGCCGAGGCCACGCAATGAGCGGCAAAGCGGCGAGCGGCAGAGCGATGAGGGGAAAAAATTTTAAAACATACGAAATACTACTGAAGTGGTTACACAATGAGCGGCATGTGAGCGGCATCTCTGAGCGTTTAAGCGGCACCCCTCAGGAATAGAACTAATTTTTAGTTGTTTTCTGAGCGGCAAAGAATAAAAATGGCAAAAAAATGGAAAAAAAAGAAATGGCTTTTCTTTGTTTTGTCAATCTATAGCGCGATTCAGTTACTTCTTTTTAACGATAATTGAATCGTTAGAAAAAGAAAACAACAAAATTTTTAAACGATTTTTAACGACAACTGTTTTTGTGTTGTTTTTCAATCGATAAAAATTTAGAAAGGTTGCAATATAGTCATACATAAAAAAAATCATAAAGTAGTGAAAATATTTTGCTTATATTATAAAAACTTTTAACATAAATAATAAATAATAACATTGACAATGGCATTTTGACAACTAACCGCTCAGAATTGACGCTCAGTAATAAGCCACCTGCCGCTCAAACTCGCCGCTCTGCCGCTTGCCGCTCATTGCGTGGCCTCGGCCTAACGATGAGCACTACTAGTCCATGAATCCATTTTAATTAGTGCCTTTTATTGCAAATGTAATGACTTGGAAGCGATATGACGAAATAAAAAATCTATTTTCCCATAATGAAAATCAACCAGATCGTACTGACCATTGCAATAAGCCATTTCGTAATGCATTGACGGAAACTAAATCACAGGCTATTGATGAAGAAATATAATGAAGCAATAGATGGGGCTTTATAATGTGGTGCCGATGTGAGTCCTAAACTCGTTATTTCCGTAAGTGTAATATTAACATCGCGAGAAAAGATAATGCGGAAAACGGTTAAGCGAATTGGTTGTGCTCGTATTTCAACATCATAAACTATCTAGCTAAACTGAAGTAACTGAAAAAATCCTCCTAAATTTGTAGGCGTCAAAACTATGAAACGCGGAGATATTCAGAGTTTTTGCTCCACTGGCATCGCAGTTGTAAAATGTATGCACAACAGAGTTGTGTTCGTGGCATCCAAATTCATCGATCCTTTCGAAAAAACATTAATTAAACGGTGTGTTCAGGGCTCGACTGAAAAAACCGACATACATTGTCCACTTACGGTTTCAAGTAAAAATAAAGAAATTGGTGGCGTGGATCCAATGGAACAAGGGAAGGTAATACATGGAAGTCGTATTATTATTTGTATGTTTATTATTTACAGGTCTTTTACGAATACGATCTTAAATCAATTAGGTTTTACTTCCATATATTTTTGACGTCCTTGACTTGGCTATAACAAATTCGTTTATTATATACATATAACAAGATAGCAATTGGACATGGCCTACCTTCTACACCGCAATTCCAATACAGCTGTATACATACTTGGCGAACGAGTACACCAGTCATCAAAGGCCTTTATATGACCGCCAATAATAGGGAGGACGCCAAAGTAAAGTTCTTTTAGAAGAAGTAGCTACAAAACATCTAATGAGTCGTGAAGAAAAACGACAGCGTCATCTCAATTATGCCCAAAAGAAAATGGAATGGAGAAAATTAAAAATGGAAAATGTGAACGAAAGGTATTGTTTCGGTGAATACCGTAGCAAATAAGTAGTTACGTTACTTTTTTTGTATTTGAATACGAAATACATAGGAATAGTTTTTGTATTAATAAATAATAAACATTATTTTAAACACACATTTTTATTTATCATAAAAATTCAATTTTTCGAATAACTATAGGTATACTAACAGAAATATTTGTTCAAGCACATGCATTGAAAAATCATTTATATATTTAAAAAAAGCCAAAACTATTCCTTTTATATAAAAAAATTTGTTTTATTAAAAAAAAAAAAAACATAATTATCCAAAAAGGCAGCTTTGGTGACACCGGTATCGCATAAAAATGTTAGCACTTGGAGTTAAAAACTCAAATTTTCATGTAAAATAGTAACAAGAGATAGGGGCAGAGATCACAAAGACATGCTTGGTTTTTTTACAACTCTTCTAGTTTTCGTACATCTATATATCTATATTATAAAGTATATTTAAAATGACCTCCCCGAACTCAGTCAAGTTAATTCGATGAAAAATCTCTCTTAAAATTAATGTATAATCTATATATGTAATACTAATTAACCAGTTTTTCCCAACAGGTCTCTTGTAAATAAGAGGGATTTACTTATTCTTCTTCTTTATTTGCTAATTCGTTTTTCGAATTTTAGCGACCAATACAGTTACAATTTGTTAGATATTTAACATTAAAAAAAATATTTTTTTATATTATTCAGTAGCACCTCAAAAACATTTCGATCTCTTGCTTCACTCAGAAGTCTGCCCATATCTCGGCCTTGGATATAGCCATACTCTCAGTAAGTTGTCTGTCAATCTCAATCTGTGCTGTTTGGTGCCAATATAGACTTTTAATGCATTGTGTTTCCTTTTGGTGTATGCCAATGGATATGAGAATTTCCATCAATTCATCATGTTTCACGTTGTCAAAAAATTTTTCATAATCTACAAAGCACAGGAAAACATCCTTTTGTACATTACGACATTTTTGAACCAATGTTTGTATTGAGAAAAGTGCATCACATTTCACATTTCTTACATATTCTAGTGTGAATTATACGGAGGATAATTTTGAGGGCATGGCTCATCAGGCTTATTAGTCTATAGTCGCCACAATACCGGGGGCAGCTTTTTTTGGGATTGGTTATGAAGGTTGATTTCAGCCAATCTTGTGGGTATTGTGCCGTATTATAAATGTAATTAAGTAATTCAGTTAATAGTTGTATGTTGTTGTCATACTGCCACAAGCTTTCTTTCCTTAATGATTTAACTGCTGTCTCTACCTCTCGGTTAGTAATTGGGTTTCCTGTAAGTGGTTGCGATGGGGATTCATAAATTTGTCTATTGTTGTCGGTGAATACTTGCTGTACGTATTCCATTTCTTTCCTTCATTGCCAAGTATAACTATATATTCAAGCCGCTTCTTTAAGCTTTTTTTGGAGATTAAAGTCGTCATTTAAGAATTGAAGTCTTTCGATCTCCAGGCATTGTTTTTTCAGGTCGTCATTCTTTGCGATGCATACAGCAGTTCGAATCTCCCTATTTAATTTCCAGTATCGTTCGTAATTTACGTTTTTATGTTCACTGCATTCCTTAGATTCTTACATTATTGATTCAAAAATATTTTTGACCGCATTCCATATATTTTCTGAATACTCTCTTGTTCACATTAGTTAGTTGTAGATTAATTTCACCTCTCATGTTTGTAATTATATTCGAGTCTTCAAATTTTCCAGTATTTATTTTCGTGCGTGATTTGCTTTTCTTCGTTACTGCAAGTTTCATATGTAGGTTTGTGACTAGCAGATTGCAGGGTAAATTGATGATCTTGTTGTAGAGGAGCTCTATCTTTTGCTTATGAGTATGTGGTCGATTTGATTTCGTACAATGTTTTCTTTTCTACCATGGTATTTTAGTATCTCGTACTTTCGAATTAAAATCGCCCTGAATTATTGCCATCTCATGAGGCTTAGTGATTTTCACTAGATCTTCAATTTCAGCATAGAAAGCTTCTATTTCTTCTTTACTTTTATCCGCTGTGGGTGCATATATCTTAATGATATTTAAATTCATTGACTTGGTGTCCAGTTTTGGTAGCATTGTTCTGTCTAATTTTGGAGAAAAAACCCTGCCGCGCATTTCGGCACATCTTTGTTTATAATGATTCCCACGCCGTTTCTGTGATTTTGGTCAAGATTTGCCAGAGTAAAACATTTTTGCGTTTTGGGAATTCAGCATTATCTAGCCACCACGTTTCGCTGATACTAAATATATCGACCTTCAGTCTGTCTGTTTCATTTATTGCATTGGACCATTTCCCAGCTTCATATAAACTGCGTACATTCCATGTGCCGATGTTGATCTTTCGTTTAATTTTACCTCCAGCGATTCTTAGCACACTCATGTTACCGGAGACTGAGGGCCGTTTGTCTTTGTTTCCATTCATAATTTTATGGTTTTCAAGGGTTTCCAGTTGCCTTCTGAAGGGTTAAAAGTTTTCCTTCTGTATGATCAGCCGCTTCTTCTGGAGAACAGACGCTGTTTGCTGCCGCTCATTGTGAGACAAACGCTGCAGAGTTGTGATCTGTCGCCTCGACGTCCCACGTTGTGGATTGTTCTTAGCTTCAACGTTCACCATTGACCTTACCGGTAAGGGTGGCCCTGCCAATAGCTACGCTACCGCCGGCATCGCTCTCAGGATCTTCACGCTTACTGGGTCTCTTCATCGCGTTGAGGTAACAATCCATCGAAGAGGGGGATTTATTTATTTATATTTATTTGTTTTTCAATCGATGGAATTAATCCCAACAGACCATTCCCAAAAACATTTAAAAAGTGGACGAAATATGAAAAAATTTAATATGTATATAGATATTTTTGTGTTCAGAAAAATTATAATTTTACTTTTTAAGTAATTTGTCTTTGAAGAAAAATCAATAAGTCTTTAAGTCACAGGACAAACGTCGTCATTTATTTGGTTAAAAGGAAGCGTGGTATTTTGCAATACCATGATGCTTTTTATACCCTATGCCACCATGTGGTTTGGGTACAATGACTTTGTGCTGCTGCTTGGAACTACCAAAAATATTTGACATAGACCCGCCTTTTATTATACCGATCGACTCAGAATCACTTTCTGAGTCGATTTAGCGATGTCCGTCTGTCCGTCCATCCGTTTGTGTGTCCATGAAAACCTCGCAAATATGAATATATTTTGATGAAATTTGAAATATGAGCTTTTATCTGCATAAATTGCCATAAGATCCAAGTTATTATATATATCTAAGTCAAATTGGGTTTGTGTTTATTATATCCATTAATCAGTAGTCCAAAAATAATCCCTATAAGACAATTCTTAGTCATAGGCCCCTTAGAGAGCTGCATACCGCTCTTCACTTAAATCTATCAAAAAACAAAAATAATATTGCACAGATTTTTCTCAAGTTTGGTTTGTGTTTAGTTTTTCAAAGTATAAGTGACTTTGCCAACTATGGTGTGGATCGGTCCACATTTCGACCTAGTCCCAATATAAATATAGCATCCGATATAAACTGTTTCATATCTGCAGCCGAAAAATTAATAACAATACCACTCAAATTTGGTTTAAGCTTATTTTCTATATCGAATTAGTTGGACCGAAGAGATAGGGTCTCTAAACCATGGTATATGATATCGTATAGTCGTTCTAGACCGATTATAATTTCTTACTTGTTGTTGTCAGACTCCTTGCCGGATTTAAACAGCGAAATAATGAAAGAAGCTATCAATTTATTTGAAAAATATTTATTTCCTCTTAGTGCTAACAAACAAATCTGTAACAAGACTTTGAATTACTTTTGAAATTATTTTTCATTTTGATTAAGAAGTCATAAGATCAACCAGAGAACCAGATAGCTTTTATTTCTTGTAATATTTTTTTGTTTAACCCTGTCAGTTGTTTGCTATTCCAGGGACGACCGGAAAGTTTGTTACAAATTTGTTTGGGAATATATAAATCGATTATATAAAATATCATTCAATACTATCAATAGCAACTGTAGTTCAAGTAGAAAATGATACTAGAGTATGCCAGTTGGGTTTGTATAGAAGTTCATTCAACAAACAGTAGTTAATATGATTGTGCGAAGCAAAAATTCCTATTACAATTTTTAGAAGTCCAGAGGGAATATGTTGACACGTATCTTCAGGAATATTATCATTATGCAAGATTATCATCAATACAAGCTCTTAGTTTTTTGTAGCATTCAAATCCGTTTCCGGAAGACGACCAACAGTATAAGATTTTGGCTTTGCGCTGCATTAATATTGATTGTACTTAGACTAAAAGTTAAAACCAAGAAAACGTTCAAAAAGACCATTAGAAACACTCTTTCTACTCATATAAAATTTTTCTTATATTATTGGCGGAGGGGTCTAAGATTTGACCGTTCATCGTTGAACTGCTCTAGCATTTTCATGAAAGTATATGCTTCTAAGTACAAGTCAAGCATATTTTACTAAAATCGGGTTTATGTATATTAAAAAAAACGCATCAGAATTATTGTGTATACACTCGGTATTTTTAAACGCTTTGTTTATGGATGTATGCAACACTAGGGTGGCCATTCGTTATATGGAGGGAAAAAAAGTGTTCAAACTGTCGGTCTCACCCCCTAGAAATATGCGAATAGCAAAAAAAAATGAGAAATACAAAGTTTTGGGCCAATCAAAAAACGTTTAGTCGTGGCGCAAGGCGATTGAAAATTTCAAGAGTGTTTATATGGGGAAAATATGACTTTTTTCAGATTTTACGAAAATTTCGTTCTATAATTTAATTTTTGCGACAAGCTGTTACATAATTCGGGATTAACATTAAATTATCCTTTCAAAAGGCTATAAAACTTCAAAATCGTAAGAAACCTCGCCAAGAAATAGCAAATGCCCCAGACCACTTCTGTGCCAAAAAAAACTAGGTCATGAAATTTGATGGCATTTTTTTCAACTTTGAGAAATTGATTAAAGCCATCATTTTTTTTTTGGTCTCTATACGTATAGGTACTCAGATGTGAAGTACTGGTTTATTACCACGTTGTTAACCTATTGCGCATTGAGACCGAAAATTGGAAATTTTTTTGATAAAATTTTTAAAACTCCTTTTTCAAGTTTGAAAAAATTTTCTTAAACAAAATTTAAAAAATGAATCTCTCACTTTAAGGTTTAATTTAGTACGTGTTGCAGATTAACTGTGTGATTTTTTAAGTAAATCCCTCTGCCAGAACTTTTTTGACAAGGATTTTATTTTCGCGGATTTCGAGAAAAATTAAATCATTTTTATTTTAAAATATCTTAACATCCAAAGCTGGCCTTGGCAAAAAATGCGTTAACGTTCTCGGATTTATCCCAAATTTTTAGGACGAAACTTGAACACATTTGGTTATTATATTTTAAGCGTCGCATCCAAAAATTGGACAGCACTTACAAAATATTTGAATTTTTTGCATAAATTGTCTTTTATTAGTTTGGGGTCATATGTGACCCCAATTCCAAAAGGATTAATGGAGTCATACTATTTTTTTCCGAAACCCTAGGCTATTAAGATAAAATATAACATTTAAAAGTAGAAAAATGATGAATTTCTGATACAAAGTATTTAGAAAGAGTACATTTACAGAATATTTCACAAAAATCCAATTTTTCTCGAAATCCGCAAAAATAAAATCCTTGTCAAAAAAATTCTGGCAGAGGGATTTACTTAAAAAATCACACAGTTAATCTGCAACATGTATTTCATAAAACCTTAAAGTGATAGATTCGTTTTTTTAAATTTTGTTTAAGAAAATTATTTCAAACTTGAAAAAGGAGTTTTAAAAATTTTATTAAAAAATTTCCAATTTTCGGCCTCAATGCGCAATAGGTTAACAACGAGGTAATAAAACAATACTTTATTTCTTATAAGTATAGAGACCAAAAAAGAATGATGGCTTTAATCAATTTCTCAAAGTTGAAAAAAATGCCATCAAATTTCATGACCTAGTTTTTTTTGGCACAAAAGTGGTCTGGGGCATTTGCTATTTCTTGGCGAGGTTTTATTCGGTTTGGAAGTTCTATAGCCTTTGGAGGGGATAAATTAATACTGATCCTGAATTATATAACAGCTTGTCGGAAAAAATAAACTATAGAACGAAATTTTCGTAAAATCTGAAAAAAAATCATATTTTCCCCATATAAACGCACTTGAAATTTTCAATCGCTTTGCGACACGACTAAACGTTTTCTGATTGGCCCAAAACTTTGTATTTCTCAGTTTTTTTGCTATTCGCAAATTTCTAGGGGGTGAGACCGACAGTTTGAACACTTTTTTTTATTAAGGGCCACCCTAATGCAACAGATACAAATAAATAATAAATTTATCATTTTACCTCGATATACAGTATGGTTGTTAGAGCAGCTAAAGTGAATAGTATAGTGGACTGTGGTAGTGTGTACTTGTATCGAATTTCATCAATTTAAATATATACGAGGGTGGATCAATAAGTCCGTGACTTTTCGAACTGCCCTCGTAGTTATATGAAATGCAACACTGCTTCAATCAAGTACCATCTGTTAGTAGACTACTGTAAAATTTTTAGCAAGTTCCGTCTTTTACTTTGCATTTAACAGCTATTCAAAACATACAACCTCGTGGTTTTTTAAAAATGGAAAAAAAGTGAGTTTCGAGTGCTCATTAATCATTATTTTTTGCGAAAAAAAACCGCCAAGGAAAAGTTTGGTGAATACTATGGGGACTCTGAACCAATGATTTCAATGGTAAACTAGTAAGAAAATTATAGTCGGTCTAGACCGACTATATAATACCCTATATCATGCGTTTAGAGACCCTATCTCTTAGGCCCAACTAATTGGATATAGAAAATAAGCATAAACCAAATGTTAGTGGCATTTTGATTAATTTTTTGGTTGCAGATATGAAAAAGTTCATATCGGATGCTATATCTATACGGGGACTAGGTCCAAAAATGGACCGATCCCGACCATGGTTGGTAAAGTCTCTTGTATTTTGCAAAAATGTATACAAACAAAATTTGAGATGAATCAGTGCAAAATTTTTGTTTTTTTTATAGATTTAAGTGAAGATCGGGAAGCAGCTCTATACGGGGCCTACGACTAAGACTTGTCCCGTAGGGATCGTTTTTGGACTAGTCATAAATGGATGTAGTAAGCACATGCAAAACCCAATTTGATTAAGATCTATACGACAATTTGGAGCTTATGGCAATTGATGTCGATTTCATAGAGGTCATTTGTATGGGGGCTAGGTCTTAACATGCACCGATTCTCACCAATTTCAACAGCATTGATCCCATGGCAGGCGGAAGCTTATATGCCAAATTTCGTCAAAATATATTCATATTTGCGATCTGCAGTTTGATTATAAAGTTTACATGGACACACAGACGGACGGACGGACGGACGGACATCGTTAAATCGACTTAGAAAGTGATTCTGATTCGATCGGTGTAATAAAAGATGAGTCTTGGTCAAGCATTTTTGGTAGTTACAAGCAGCAGCACAAAGTCATTATACCCAAACCACAAAGTGGTATAGGGCATAAAAAGTGGTTTACTGGCTTTCGTTGTGGTCGCACAAATACAAATGACGCTGAATGTTCTGGACGGCCAATTGAGGTCAATACACCCGAAAATGTCGAAAAATCCACGATATGGTGTGGCCGATATAAGAGTGAAAGGTCGCTATATTGTCGATGCCATAGGCATTTCATATGGCAGTGTGGTTTCGATTTTAAATGATCAGTTGGGTTTAAGAAAGCTGTCTGCAAGATGGGTGCCGCATTTGCTCTCAATTGGCCATAAACGTAAACGTGTCTCAATGGCAAAATTCCATGAATTGAGCTACGAATTCGTACCTCATCCGCCATATTCTCCGAACTTAACCCCAAGTGACTATTTCCTATTTCCAAACATAAAGAAATGGCTCGGTTGAAAGAGATTTAGCTCCATCGATGTAATTATTGATCAAACAAATGCCTATTTTATGGACCTCGAAAAATCCTTTTTTTTTTTTGGAAGGGATACAAAAGTTGGAGATACGTTGGACAAAGTGTGTTGAGCTAAAAGGAGATTATGTTGAAAAATAAAATTTTTTTAAAAAAAAAAAAAACTGTTTCATTCTAAAAGTCACGGACTTCTTGGTCCGCCCTCATACCATAATACTGAGTTCAAATGTAGAGATGATTTTTCGATTCAAAGACAACTTTCAAATTTAAACTTTATGGGTTTATCGATTTGATCAAATAATTTTGTTTTATCATCCGTGCTACATTTCATGTCAATATCATCATTAAACGAAGATTTGCGATATTAACAATGTCTGATTTTGTTTACAGCTTAACTTGCTACTGCAGAAAGATTAACGACGTTACAAGGGGTCTTTCATACTATGTACAAACAGTTCCAAGATGGCAGAGACAACGTTAAAGATAGATAGCGTTCCGGAAGAGAAAAACATGAACTGTTGCACAAGAAGTCATGGACATCTAGCAGTTGGTACTGACAAGTCGTCGATGTAAAATTAGAATTCTTTCTGATACCATTGGCATTTCAAAAACCTCAGTCGACACCATTTATTATAAAACATTCAGGGTCTCAAAGGAATCAAATCTCAATTTAAAAAAAAACCCTCAATCTTCTCAATCAGATCTTCGCGTCGCCACCGATCATTAGAGTTGGGCATACATATGCCTTCTACAACGTAACAGTCAACCAATCAAGCGTATATCGTGCAGAAGATGAGCTTTTGCTTCGTTCAAAAATCAAGGTCATACTAACAGTCTTCTTCAATTTTCGCGGTGTGGTATGTAAACTCCCTCCACCAGACTTAACTTTAAACAAGGAATATTATTTGTGTGTTATGCATATGTGCAAAAATTGGTCAGAATTATAGCAGGATTTTTTTTAGACCATTTCGCATTTGACTCGTATTGTGCCACACCTACTGCAATCAGCATCATGTGACTTCTAGTTCTACCATAACCTGTCAAGAATACTCTTGGGGAAGCGTTTCGAATCGAAAGTTACAAGCCGAATCACTGCGCTCTGTGAAGGGCATTCCCGAATTCAAGTTTAACAAATATTTCAAGGATATGAAAAACGTCAGAAAATGTGTGTTGCATCAAAGAGGGATTGCTTAGATGGCGATCAAATGATTTGGAACATACATTTTTGTTAAAAGCTTTAATATAAAACTACCAGATTCCAGCCCTCGAAATTCGAGTGCAAATCCTAGGCAATTTTATTTTTTCATTAAATAAAGACCCTGAAGGTATGATAATCAATTATAGCCAATTCACAAATCAACACAAAAAAACTCATTTTTATTACAAACACATTAACAAATTTAATAAACACACACATGGCTTTGTATAATTTTATGTATGTGTTAGTAGCAACTTTAAATGCAATTTGCTCAAAATATAGGAAAAAAATTTAAAAATCTGAAAATCTGCAAAATTGCTAAAAAGAAATACCTTTCAAATAATATACGTTTGGTCAAAATTAGGATAAAACACTAGAACAAAACATCGGTCACAAGAAATCGCTTACCCTATTAATATTATAGATTTCTTCAAAATATTTAATATATTTATTTGTGACCTGCAGCTTTCTAATCTATTGTAAAATGCACTCTTAGCTTTTACATAACTGATGATAACTTCATTACGCAATTCACCAAGTAACCAATTTTATTGCTTCTGTCTTGAAAACAAACACTGCCGTTAAAAAATTTTACATACTTCTTAAATTTCTGTTTTTAAGTTTAGTCGGACTTAACAGACATTTTTATTTTTTTGTTGGCTAGTGCAACTAAAGCCTTTAGTGTGAAATAAAAAAAACATTTCGGAGAACCAGTTTTGATTGTCTGCTGTAAAATATATGTGTACAAATAATCTGCTGGGCAGAAAAGGCTTTACCAATATTAATTTTATTCTTTGTTTTCTTTTTTTAAATCATTCTACATACGAGTATATATATTTCTCAATGTTTTTGAGCAACAAAATTAGTTTTATACCTAAGAAAATCTTGTACAAACTAATCATTTTGTCAGTAGTAAACACAAATGTATTTTGATTCTTTACCACGTTCCCTTTTTACGAGTATGTTTGTAAGTATATTTTTCCAAGTAAACAACTCCTTCAATTATTTTGCGTTTTAAAGAAAACCCATTTGAATGATTTCAAATTTTATATCTGTAAATATATATACCAGCATGACATCCTTCCCAACAAATAAATAGAAAACTTCATTAATAATAAAATTCTTGCTAGCACTTCATTAGTATGCTATAATGGTTTGAGACACAATAATAAACGATAACAATGTTTATGAAAATGAATAAAAATCCATGTCTGAACCAATATTCGTATTCATTATAAAAAATTAAACAAATCAAATTATTTGAATTTTTTTTTTTGTCATTTCTTTGACAAAATTAAGCCGCACATAAAAATTGACTCTAAATTCTTAATCAAATTACGAAACAATCCATAGGAAAAACTTTGGACAATTTTATACTTGCATAGGGATAAGCAAAGATGAAACCGAGTAACTTTTTTGTATTTGTCTTAAGACAGTAGTCGAATTTGGTTGCATTATATAATAAATCATGTCAGCTAATCACAGAAAGACTTATATACCGCAACATTGAATTGCTAAAATGTAAAAATGATGGAGAAAAAAGAGATAAATTCCCAAGGCAACATTCTAAAAAAATTTTAATACACAAATATAATGACAATAATGAGCAAATAAATATAACGTAAAAAAATACTAATGTTCTATATAAAAAAATACTATAAAAAATATTTTTGCTTTAATGCTTATAGGGATTTACTCGCAGCAATAATATACAGAGAAAAACATATTTTCTAACAAAATGTCGCATAGTGGTGCACATTGAAAAAATGCCTTATAATTTTACTGCTACTTTGTTTCCGGCAAAAAAAAAAAAGATGTGCTTCAAAACGTACAACTAATGGTGATTTGTAGCATCTGTATGATGTTCTTATAGAAACCATCCACAATATTAATAAAATGTATTTATAATTAAAATTTTGAAAATTATTTTTGCATAAATTCAAATGATGTTGATTTGTATGTAGGTGCATTAAGTTTGAGCTAGCTATCCACGTATCACTTGGTCTTTCATATGCTGACTCGAAGGAATTTTTATAACCTCAATACTAATGTGCAGATGATATATATGAGCTTTTCATTCCGTTTGTACTAATCAGAAAAAAAATTGGCACCACGTAAAAGATACATTCTTAATTTTTATAACAAGCGATGTCCGTTTGTGAAAATTACGATGAAGACCTCAATAAGTCCCAATATTTTAATGAAAACGTAAAATAGATATGACTGTCAAAAATATTTGTCGCAAATATGAATACAATTTGATGAAATTTGGTATGTAAGCTTCTATCGGCCATAGGAAGAACGCTATTGAAATTGGTGAAAATCGGTTTATGTTCACAATTAATCCGCATACAAATGGCCCCTATGAAATCGACTTAAATTGCCATAATATCAAAATTATCATATAGATTTCTGTCAAATTGGGTTTGTGTATGTTTATTATCTGCATTTATCCGTAGTTAAAAAAAACCGTATAGTCAATCTTCCAATCTTCACTTAAATCTATGAAAAAACAAAAATATTGCACAGAGTCTTCCCAAATTTGGTTTCTATATGTTTTTGCAAAAATAAGAGACCTTACCAAATATGGTCAGGATCGGTCCATTTTTCGACCTTTCCCCCATGTAAATATAGCATTCGTTATGCACTTTTTCAAATCTAATTGGACCAAGAAAGGGTCTCTAAATACATGGTATAGGCTATCGCATTGCCGGTCTAGACCGACTATAATTTTCTTACTTGTCCTATTGTTATTGTTGGTTGATATTTTATTTTTATAAGTGATAGTTGCAACTGTTGTTGTTGTGGTCGTTATGTATATAGCACGTATCGTGTTATAGCATGTTCAGACGGCAAAATAAACCACTTGGTTCGTTCTTCGAATAACGATTGCGAATCTTGGTGTTCAGACGATTGTTCTTGTTTCATTTTGACATTTATATTTTTTATGCAAATATTTGAAGACATCCTTCTACACTTTATGTTTCATTATTTAATTTTTTTCCATTTTTATTTAAATATATATATGTAAATATATACTTTTTATTTATTAAATGTTTCTAGTTATATTATTGCAAACATTATTTTTTTGTTTTTTCTTTGCTTATATATTTCTGACAGCTAGTTCAGATAAACTAGCGATAATTTTTTATCAAAATTGGAGATGAGGGTAGATTTTTCGTGGTTCGCAGCAAAGTTCAAAATGAACCAAGATGGTTCACTCTCAAAGTATTGTATGGCGAAACATGTTGATTCAATCATGATTGGGGCGCTAACCGTGAATGAGAGAGTGAACCTCAAATTTTGCTGTCCGTCTGAATATGGTATTAGTTTAAGCAGTCATTGAAACACTTTTTTTACGTTATCCCAAAATAAGTATAAAATATCGCCAAAATGAAAGAAATATAACATTAGAAAGTACCTAGTTATTTATAAAACAAAATAAGCAACTATTTATAGATTAAAAAAATAATAAAAATTAATCAGTTTTGCAACACCTTGATGTAAGCAGATTTCTTTTCAGAACTTCATATATTAAGTTGTCTATATTGTAATTTTTTGATGTAAGCAGTTATTCTTTTCAGAACTTCATATATTAACTTGTCCATATTGTAAATTTTTCGTTTGAAAAAATTTTCAGTTTTCCTTATTTAAAATTTTTGTGTACAATTTATCATGCTTGGATGATTACAGGATATTTGTTGGAAAGTTTAAGCACTTAAAAAAAATTTCTATTAAATATGTTTAAATCTTGTTCTTTAGTATTTGTCAGATTCGATAAAAAATTATATCCCGTAGACATGACAACTTTAAACAGTGTACACATAAGTTTTTTAACTCTCATGTTATTGTTGGCAACACATTTAATTTTAGGACAGATAGCTTGTGAATTGGTTTTTGTGTTCAATTGATTTTTATCTTTTATTTAAAAAACAAGTAATAAAATTATAGGTGGTATAGACAGACGCACTGTGGCTGAAATTTTGAATTCATTGGCCAAAAGTCTAATTTTTTTTGTCACCGGTTTTTAAAGTTTTAACGCCTTTTTGTAGCTAATATATCCAGATTAAGGTAGCCAAAAAATTAGGCTAAACTATTGCTAATTCAGAAAAATGTGATTTTTTTGCTTTTTAATCAAAAATAAATGGGTACTACTCGCAAGCTGTCATCGATAATGACCTGGGTCTTTTTTGTAATGTTAGTAGGATTATGGTCTTTAGTTCTGTAAGTGGTCACAGCTATACCGTTTAACATTAGGGGGCGTTATGAAATATATATGACATTACTATATTTTTCTCAAATTTCAAATTTAGTGAAATAGAACTTCTAGGGAGCAAAAGGGAACAAGAAACGTATACCACCATGAGAAAGACGAAAGTGTCCTCTTTAACCGTATATATACTCTTGCAACCGTGACGACCCGACGATAATTTGAACAGCCCTATAAGTACTTGCATACAATGGTGTATTAAATTTGTGCTTTAGATACTTTATAGCTTATAATAGTCATTATTTGTTCTATTATCATAATATATTTGTAATATATTTGAAATACTGCAGGCCAATCAAATTTGAATCCAAGAAAGAAACAAAGTAGTAGTAATATCAAGGCCCAAATTGCAACACTACAGCCATTACAATTACAGTTAGATAGGCCGCAAATTGAAGTAAGCTACCAATTAGTGCTGACAATGATAGATGGAAAAGTTGGTCAGGCTTTAACTAACACGGAGGCTGCATCCAGCTGCATTATATACCAAGCAATATCAAGCCAATTAAACCAAGTCCCGACAAAATCATTAGATAATACCGATGCATATGAATTTGGATTATCGTCACTACATGAAAGAATACGACTCATGGAACACATACTAAAAATCAGTTACGATTTGGATTTCGGGTCTTCAGGATCAATAAGAAACAACGAAACCAACAAAGAGTTAGAAGTTCAAAAAAGAAACATGTTCAAGATGAATATCGCAAATTTGGATTGATTATAGATCAGCCAAAATAAGGGTCAGGCAACACAAATGATGGTAATACCGCTAAAAGATTATTTTCAAATCCAGAAACAGCATCTGAAATAACGGGAGTGGGATTTAAACCTTATTTTCAGATTTAAAATAATCCTAGACGTACTTGCGTGCAATGAAGAAATTGACTCTAGAACATTTGGAGATTATGCTTAGACATATGTCAACAGCCTACGTTAATTAGAACTCTAGTTATAGAGGTTTGAGAGAAGAAAAATATTGAAAAAACCTTGAATGCAAAGTTTATTCATAAATTCTTTTAATATATAACATTGGCAACGTCAGATCCGTTCATATCCAGTATTCGAAATCAATGGAAAGTGGAATATCGGGATTTAGATGAAGAAGGCAAAAAACTACTAAAGAACAGAAATAACACAAAACAAAATATGGAATATTTGCAATCAATATCTGAGTCAAATGAATAATAATTATAATTGCCTTTCATTGTTATTTAAGTAATAATAAACATAACCTACCATTGTTACAAATGCAATTAAAATCTATTGAAGTTTTTATTTTTAAAATGTTTTTTTAAAATTATCAAATTTGACAGCAAAAAATAATAAATTTTTCTGTAGCAATTGCAATATTTGTGGATAATATTAGTAACGTTTTTTTAATGTGTAAATATTCTTTGAGTGTAAACAATTTTGCAAATTTGAGAACAAAAAATTTCTGATTTTTCAGTAATAATAGCAAAATCTCCAGTTGATTTTAGTATTTTTTTTTTTTTTTTGAGTGTAAAATGTTTTTGAGTGTAACATTAAAAAAATCCCATTATTACAAAATTTTTTTATAATTATTAGTAAAATCCAAATATTAAATTTTTTTAATAAAAAATAAAAAATAAACACATATTTCACTCTAAAAGTTAAAAAAATCAAAAGTTCAATTTTGACCTAGAATTCCTTAAAAGTCTTCAATCAATTTTAATGTAATTAAAATTGAGTCAAGCTGAACTAAATATCTAGCCATTAAAAAAAATTACTTAAATATTTTGATCGGTTCAAAAGTTACAGAATTTTGATGAATAACGATTTTCAGCCACTCTGCGACGATACGAACTGTAGAATAGGGGCTTACCGTCCACCCGTACTTGGTGAGCAAAAATATTAATCAAAAAATAACTTTTTAGTTAAAAGCAAAATAATAAGCAGTCATTTTCTGGATTTTATGACAAAAAGCCACAATTATTAAATTAAATGCCTGCTTACAAATAATGATTCCAGCAGCTATATAATCATAAGATATAGAAAGAAAAGGCGGAAGTGTTTAGTTTTTTCCTTGAATTTACTCGTAGCTTACTTCATCTATAATGAACCTCTCAGGTCATACCGAGTACATTATAACCATTCTTGTATACTATGTAAACATTTCACAAGCAGAAATGGGGGTTGGTTTTCCGAGAACTGTGGAACCAACAAGCAAGCTATGGCTACCAAAAAATAGTAAAATAAGCCACAAAAATTAAGGTTTTTCTACAAAATTCAGAGTCATATCAAGATTACTCTTCTTTAATTTTTTCCAATATGGCGATACAAGATACATGTAGATACAAAATAAATTCATAACAATTTAACACCAAAAACACGATCCTTAAGAGTCAAAAAACGATTAAAAACGAATACAATGTCGCGGTTAGAAATTTAGAATTTAGAACGAATTTAAAAGCGAATGTCACTAAGGAAAGACTTAAATAACCACAGCGCACTTTGATTGTCAACATCCATTTTAGTCCGACATCAGCTGGGTCCCCTTTAACGCTCACGTAAACATCCCGGCCGCCTTGCAGTATTGCAACAAGAATTTTAAATACCGCTCCATCTAGGAAAACAATCAAATAAAAAACAAAAAAGAAGGGAAATACCCTGCAATTAAAAATTTTGAACACCAAATTATTTTGAAAAACGATTAGAAATTTAAATACAATAGAGAAGGGAAACTATTTGTCCATAATTAAAGGCTTGAGCTCCCAAACACCACCAAGTTAGCTAGAAGTGATTTAAGATTCAATCCAACAACTCAAAATAATAAAAACTTAAAAAGTAGAGAAAAAATTAACCTAAAACTTGCAGCCAAAATCCATTGATGATAAGTTAACTGTAGTGCGAGATTTTGATTTTTCCTAGAACGACTTGGAACAAAAGCTTGGGACGTACGAGGTCCGTCACTTTCCTGACCATTGGACGAACGAAGTCCCCTGGCTGAGATTTGGGACGAACGAGGTCCTCTTCTCTTCGGGCGGGTAGACGAACTAGGTCCCCATTACAAACATTTTAAATTGCTGTCCTCTTTTTGGGCGGACGAACGAGGTCTCGAACCCGGTTTATGGAGCAGCGTGTCATGTATACACACGTAGCGTTTGCACTCCCCAGTACTCTCACAAGTACGCCAGGTATGGTCATGGCTGATAAATCCCACACAATATGTATAAATAAATACCAGTTGTATCCGTTGTTGGTAATCAACTTGCAGGAACTTTTAGCGAAAGCGAAAGGGGTGGCCATTCAGACATATTCTGTAAACAATTCTACCGCTAGAGCGATGACCTTCAGCATATTTTCTAGCGGAAACCATGATACTATAAACAAATAATTAGTAGATATAGTAGACCCTAATACGTCGGAAGAGCTACAAGATTCGCGACTGGTCTTATAACTAAGCCACGCTCTATTCCCAACTCCACAACTCTAACGTGACCATCTTTACCTTTGAGCAATTTGATAACTCGGCCTAGTAGCCATCTATTCGTCGGCAGGTTATCTTCACGAGTGACAACCATACCTCCAAACTCGATATTATTTCTTATAAATTGTCGGTTTCTTTTTTGTGCCGATCAATCTTTGTGTAACAGGACAAACATGTATGGTTTTTTTCTCAGATAGGTGCCCTGTCAAAATCCAAACAACATAATGGAAAATTTAGAACTTTGTTTAAAAATTAATTTGTGGTACTAGTAAATACTTTTTGTTGCAATTAAATATCACAAAACCAAACGGATCTGTGGCAAAAATTTAGCTTATCAAACGAAATCCAAAATAAAGTGTAAATTCTATCGAAACAAGAATTTTACCGATGAAAGATTTACAAATTAGTGTTCCGCACTACTCAGAATCAGGCATTACGAACTAATACCAGAGATCAAATCTGAGGTTTTTGATAATTTTTTATCAAAAAAAAAAAAAAAAAATACAAAAAAGTAAAATATTCCATCAAAACAAGAATATAAATACATAAGAGATTTAAAAATCCATCCTCAGCACTAATCAAAACTTTATATTCCGATTGAATATAAAAAAAACAAAATTTTCCACAATTTGTTGTTGTATCAAATGAAATAATGAATATCAAAAGTAAAAATTCTATCAAAACAAGAATATTTTTTACTTTAGGATTCAAAAATTTATTCACAATATGATATTACGATTTAATATCAACAATTCAACAACTTCGAGATAAAAAAAAAAAAACAATCCAATGTTTCTAAACTTTGAACTTCATTAGAGACCAAAGGGCAACTATCTTTTTGAAAAACTTTCTAAACTTTGTCCACAATTTGTCAAAAATCCTCTGATTAACCAAAAATCAGAAGTAAATTGTAATAATCAAAATTAACAATTTTTACTCACTCCAATTGGTCGGTTGATGATGACAATCGTACAATAAAAAATAATGCAAAAGTGCTTTTATTCTGAACACAAAAAATATCAAGTTTGCCAGTGAAATAATTAAAGAAAAATTTATCTTTTCTATCTGAATTACAACAAACATACCTCTTCAATCCGGGATAAATTCAATTTCAACTTAAATTTGTGAAAAGGATTAATTCTTTCTCACCTCTGTCGTTCCAACTCTAGTCTAAACTCTCAAAATTCAGTAGAGGATTTCCGATCATGAAATCAATCGTTCACAGCACTGCAAATCCTAAGCAAAGTTTTCAAGCTTAAGTGTGGAATTTAGTTTCAGCATTTTTCCAGTACCAGATAACTATAATTTTCGAGTTTCTATACTCACAACTTGATAAGTACAAATGGTATGATTTTTAAAGAAATGATAGCTTTGCAGCTCTGCACTATGTATCCACAAAATTTTAATTATTTCAAAAAGGAGTCGTCCTCTTACATGAGCTCTCCCAAAAAAAAAATAAAATGAAAAAATAAAAAACACAAATTTTATTTGTTCGACAAATATACAGCGCAACGTACCTATTTTTTTACACACTACTGCATAAAGAGACAAAACACACACTCGTTGATCTATGCAATTTTTATTCTCTGGTTTATGTGGTGGTTGTTGATAGGAATATGTACACCCTTTTTTTAAGTTGACCGTACGTTTTTGTTTTTATATTTTATGTATTTTTTTTAATAAAATCGAAACACGAAATAATATTAAAGGAATCACAATATTAAAATAAAAAATCACTGCACTAAGTGAACCATGTACTTGTATTAAAAAAAAAAACGAAACTCTGTGGCGAATTGAACTGACAGATGGTCGTAGGTACACAACACGGTGTTGGTAAGAGTTGAGAAAAAAAACAGAGTGGCTTAGATTAATTACTACTTTTTCCTTTATATTAAGTAGTATATTCGAACTACTTTTTTTTACTTCTTAATTACCCAATAATTTTTAAAGTATCTTTTTTAAAAATTTATTTGGAAATTATTTGAAGTAATACGAAAAAATATTAAAAGGAATTTACCTTAATTTTCATGTTGTTTTTTAGCAAATGCTTAGCGTTCCACCAACAAAATCCGGTTCGATTGGACCAATAAACCAATAAAAATTAAGGTTTTTCTACAAAATTCAGAGTCATATCAAGATTACTCTCCTTTAATTTTTTCCAATATGGCGATACAAGATGCATATAGATACAAAATAAATTCATTACAATTTAACACCAAAAACACGATCCTTAAGGTTGAAGAGTCAAAAAACTATTAAAAAACGAATACAATGTCGCGGTTAGAAATTTAGAATTTAGAACGAATTTAAAAGCGAATGTCACTAAGGAAAGACTTAAATAACCACAGCGCACTTTGATTGTCAACATCCATTTTAGTCCGACATCAGATGAATACGGTGGGTCCCCTTTAACGCTTACGTAAACACTATGTAATATGTGATTTTCCATTTCTCATAATGAATGTAAGATAACTGAGTTTTTATGAAAAATATGTAGTTTTTCCTGTATATTATACTGTGCAGACTTATATACTCTTTTCATAAATTTATTTTTTATATATAAGTATATTATAATAATCTCGAATAGTCAGTTAAACCCTAGTAAGATAGGTTAGGTTAGGTTAGGTTAGGTTGAAAGTGGCTGCTAAACCAAAGGCAAAGCACACTTAGACTCTGGGGTCCATTGTGATACCACGGGACGAATAGGTGTTCCCCTCAGTCCCCACCGTAGAACCAGTTTGAGCTCCTGATGAAGCCCCTGATATGTGAAATGTCCACATTTGAGAGATCAGAGAGATCGTGAAGAAACGGCGATCCCAATGTTCGAAGCCTCGTTCTGGAGAGCGCCGGGCAATAGCAAAGGAAGTGCTCTATGCTCTCCACCTCCTCCACATCCATGCAGCTACGACAGAAGTCATTTGACGAGACCCTGAGGCGTTCAGCGTGTCTCCCTATGAGGCAGTGCCCAGTGATAACAGCAACTACTGTTGAAATCTCCCTACGGGGGAGTGATAGTAGCGCGCTAGTGCGCTTATGATTTAGAGCCGGCCAGATCTGTCTCGTGATCCTGCACGTTGATCCATTAGCCCATCTGTTGTCGGTTATGCCGGCGGTGTGAAGCCGAAGTTCCAGCCTACAAGATTCCAGGGGTATACCAACACATTCCAAGTCCGCTGGAACCCGTAAGTTAGTGCCCTGTCTTGCCAACTCGTCATCTTTACAGTTTCCCGGTATATTCCTGTGCCCTGGGACCCAAATGAGTCTGATGTCGAACTGCTTGGCCATCTCATTTAAAGACGTGCGGCAGTTAAGGGTGGTTCTTGTTTTCAGGAACATTGATTCCAAGGATTTTACCGCGGCCTGACTATCAGAGTAGATGTTGACTGCGGTTGTAGAGGAAGAATATTCCGAGCCAACCAGTCAGCAACTTCCTTTATTGCCAGTACCTCTGCCTGATAAACACTGCAGTGGTCTGGCAACCTGCGAGCCAGATTTAGTCCAAGCTCCTTTGAATAGACTCCGAAACCAACTTGACCACGCAGTTTCGATCCGTCAGTATAGAAATTTATCGAACGCCTGCTACCTGGAACCCCCCCTGGCCAGGATTCCCTGGTCGGTATCAGAGTTTGGTAGTGTCGTTCGAATACACTCCTCGGAGTGGTGTAATCCACGTTCAATGGTAAGTTCCTGTTATTCAGGATCACTCCATGGCCACAGTTATGACCACGCCATTGTATTATGCTTCTTAGTCGAATGGCCGATGAGGCCGCCGACTGCTTTCCTAATATGTCCAACGGTATTAGGTGTAAGAGGATGTTCAAGGCATCCGTAGGTGTGGTACGAAGGGCACCAGTAATACACATGGAAGCCATTCTCTGTACCCTTGCAAGAAGGTTGGTATTAGAGGCCTTCTCTAGTGCAGGCCACCAGACGATGACCCTGTAAAGCAGTATTGGGCGAACCACCGCTGTGTAGATCCAGTAAGCAATTTTCGGGCTGAAGCCCCACCTCTTACCAATGGACTTTTTGCAGGAGTATAAAGCTATAGCCGCCTTCTTCGCCCTTTCCTCCAAGTTCCGTCTGAAGTTCAGCTTCCTGTCCAGGAATACTCCAAGGTACATGGCTCCATCAGAGAAGGTGATATCAGCACCGCAAAGAGAAATAGGGTCGAAGGTAGGTATCTTATACTTCCTCGTGAAAAGAACAAGTTCCGTTTTGGTCGGATTTACCCCCAGACCGCAACTACTTGCCCAGCTAGATAGCATAGTGAGAGCCCTCTTTAGAATGTCTCTAAGTGTGGATAGAAACTTCCCATTTACTGCTATGGCCACGTCATCAGCATAGACGACCACGTTGCAGCCTTGTCTCTCCAATGAAACTAGCATTGAGTTCAGCGCTAAGTTCCATAGAAGTGGTGACAGAACGCCTCCTTGTGGCGTTCCCCTATCCATAAATCGGGATATTAGAGTCGTTCCCAATTTAGACTTTATCTGCCTGTTGGCAAGCAGATTTGTAATCAATGAGATGATCACAGTGTTCACTCTTAGACTAAATAGTGCCGCTAATATTGAGTCCAGTGTGACATTGTTAAAAGCCCCTTCTATATCCAAAAAGGCTGTCATGGCATATTCTCCTACCGAGAGCGATTTCTCGATGGTACTTACAAGCTCGTGAAGAGCTGTTTCGGTTGAACTTCCCTTGCTGTAAGCGTGTTGTCGCGTCGACAGCAGTTTAGGATCAATAACTCTTCGTAAGTAAGAATCTATCATACGCTCCATTGTCTTCAATAAGAACGATGATAGACTTATTGGTCGGAAGTCATTTGGGACAGTGTGTGAACTTTTTCCAGCTTTTGGAATGAACACCACTATCGTCTCCCTCCACTTCAGGGGTATATAAGCTAAGTTGATACAGCGAGTGAAAAGCCTACATAGCCAAGGGGAAATGTAGTCCGACACGTGCTGCAATTCAGCTGGAATGATCCCGTCAGGTCCTGGAGATTTGTAAGGTTTGAAGCTTCCAATCGCCCAGTTCAGTGTTGGTATGTTGACTATCTCCGAAGCAATATCCGTCGTACTAGCGTCTGAGTATCCTGACGCCTGAAGCGACGTAGGGGAGTTACCCGGAAAATGGGTATCCAGTAACAGGCTAAGTGATTCCCCACTAGAGGTAGTCCACACCCCCAATGGATCTTTCAGATAACCTAATGTGTGAGGGGTAGAAGCCAGAACCTTTCGCAACCTGGATGCTTCGGAAACGTCTTCTATATTATCACAGAATTTTTTCCAAGAATCACATTTTGCCGTTCTAATCTTTTTCTTGTAGGTCTTAAGCTGCAGCTTGTAGGCCAACCAATCCTCGTCCTCTCTTGAAGACTTTGCCTTGTTAAAGAGTTTCCTGCAGGAGTCTCTGCCCTGTTGCAGCTTTGGCCTTGCCGCGGGGCAAGAAACATCCAAAGATTTGTTAAAAACCGTCGTAATGTGATCCACTAGACCATCTATGTCCTCGGAATTACGCGGTTCAGATAAGGGTATTGTCGCCAATAACCCGGCAAAGGTTTTCCTATACTTAACCCAATTTGTCCTCTTCAGATTTCTGGGGACACTTTCCACCGGGTCGTTTTCTCTAAGCAAAAATTCAATGTATCGATGGTCAGAAAAGGAGTGGTCGTCCAACGCCCTCCAACTATCAATTTTATCAAATAATGTGTCCGATACAAAAGTAACGTCAAGAACCTCCCTACGATTGCTAGTTACAAAAGTCGGTTAATTTCCCTTGTTACATATATATAGGTTAGTACTAAATAAAAACTCCAAAAGTAACTCACCTCTTTCGTTCACATTGGTACTTCCCCAGATCGGATGATGTGCATTGACGTCACAGCACAGCACTAGTTGATGTGTAGTCCTTTCGGCTTCCCGGATTAGCTTTGCCACATTAACTGGCGGGATAGGCCCAGGATCACAAAAATAGGCGGAGGAGAGCCAGATTGATATCCCATCTAGCTCCAGGCTGGCCGCTGTTATATCCCTGTCACTGAAATTAGATAATAAGAAAATATTAAAGCTGTTCCTCGCCAAAATGCAGGTCCTTAGTGTACCTTTATCTTTAGCGACGAACAGCTTGTAATCAGGCGTCTTCAGTCCGCAAACCCTGCCTCCACAAACCCAGGGCTCTTGGGTGAAGACTATGTCTACTTCACCTGTCGTTAGGCGAAGTAGAAGTGCAGCCGTGGCGGCTTTACAGTGATGGAGATTTATCTGTAGGAGCCGCATTATCTGAAGCTGCCTGCACATCCATCTCCATCACCGTGATTTCGGCCTCGTCCTCCGTGCTATCAAGGAGGTCATCTTCGCCACCAAATAGGCCAGAAGTGTCCCCCAGCAGTTCGGAGTCGGATGTTAAGTATCCTTCCTCCATGGCTGTTTGGGAGCTCTCCTCAGCCTGGACCTCACCTGTGGTCCCCTCCCCAGCAGATTTTTCTACTGGTTTGGCAATCTCCGTGATTGGTCCTTGGTCGCCCTTGTAGACTTTTACTTGGATCTGCCCAAAGCCGTAGGAAACTATGCCGTTTGTCCCGGTTAAATGCGGGAGGGATTGGACATTGAGTAGTAGTACTTCCTGTCTCCGATTCCCCTCCGCATCACCAAATCTACCAATCTTCCAATTGTGTGTTGGAAGGTTGGGATTGCAGACCTCCAGCATCCTTAACACGGATTCAGCGTCCCCGGGAGTTGCCGGAATCCAAGCATGCTCTCTAGGTCGGGACGGGATGTCATGCTTTTGCACGACATCCAGTTTTGCTCCCGGCCATAGCTCTCCAAAATTGCTGACGGCAGCCTTATATAGGTCTATTGATCGTTGGTCAGCAAAAGCTATCAACTTTGCGCGGCCTTGATACCAGCCTGCGTCGCGAGAGGTTGGAGGTGGACCTGGCATGTCCTCAAGGACGGTGAAGAACACTTCGGCTAATTTAGCCTCCACATAACTCCACTTGTCCTTGGGGATAATGCCATCTCCATCTCCCCTGTTAATGATTGCCATTACAAGGTTGTCTTTGACAACCTGGCTAAACGACTTCGGCACAGCATTGCCGGCCACCTTAGTACGTTTAGGTAATGGTTTCTCATCTGGCGAGCGCAACCTTTTAGCCGTCTTCGAAGTGTCCTGATTGCTATTACTGCCAGGAACACTTGTCTTAGCTAAGAGGTCCTGTTCTTCAGTGACCTTCTTAGCCCATGTGAGCGATTCTCTCTGTTTTTCAGACAGCGTCGCTGGATTTAATTTTCCCAACCTTTCGATGATTTTTAGGCACAACCTTCTCTGGTTGTACCTTACCTTAGATGGACGGACTTTGTTACCCCCTGTCTTGGCAGACATAGACCCCTCCTTAGCAGCTGTTCCAAGGTGACCGGATTTGATCGTAGCCACCATGGGTTTGCTGCCGATGCTGAGGATTGAATTCGGACCGACAGCGGACCCCAACCCACTTGAGCTTTGACCAGAGGTCGCAGCGGTTTTTACTTGGCCAGACTCCTGGGTCTTAGCCTTTGAGCAGCTGCTAGCTGAGCTCGCGGCAGACTGTGAGGCAGAGCCTCGAATTTTGTTTTGTTTGTTTTTTTTGTTGAATTTTGCTTCCATTTTTGGTCCCACGAGTGTAGGGGAAAGAATGTCAGCCGCGTCATAGCCCCCAGTAACGCAGTAAGGGCGGCCCACTGCCTCTACCTACTCGCTGAGGTGCCCAGGTATCAGCGAGGCTCCGTTAAAATACAGTCGGTAACCCCTGACTGCAAACCGTCCGATGAGCACGGGTCGCGTAACACTCCGGATTAGGGGTGAGTAACCTTTGGTCGTGCACCTTCAAGGTTCTAGATATGGCCCAGGTTCAGGAAGAGGTACTGAGACAGTAAAACCCATTCCTTTACCTGCCCCATATAAGGAACCGCAGTGCACTTAAGCCACCGCATCGCGACAAGATTGTTACTCGTGGCGATAGTCCCTAGTAAGATGCATTTCATAATTATAAAGTTCCTTAATATTTTACTATATCTCCAGAATGACGTACTATAAGGTAAGGATACTTACTGGACAAAGCCTGTATGTAGCAGAGAATGCAAGCAATAAAAAAATATAACAGTTAAAATATATTGTAAGTAAAGTAAAGACCACTGCAAATGAAACTTCATTTGTAAAAATGACCACTATCATCTCATTAAACTCAACTGACATCTTCTATTGTTTTCGTTTTAAAACAATAAGTTTTTCTTACCAAAATGACTTACATTTATTTTGTTCACTTTTTTTTTATTTTTAATTATATCAAAACTACGTCGTAAAATTAATACTACGAGTTCTCTGTAATTCAATGTGTTTTGTTTTTTGAATAACTTTCTTACGTATTTAAAAATTAAATTTCTTTAACAAATTAATGTTTTTGACTTAAAATAAATGTCCTTATTGGCTTTGACATTGAGAAAATTTCAGTTTTTTAAGTCTTTTTTACTTTCCATGCGGGGTATTCTGGTACGACTCTCTATAGTCACTAGAATAACGTCATCTCTATCTTTTTGTATAACGCATCCTGCAACATTGGTTAGCAGCTGCGCAATTGCCCAATTCCATGAATATGTAATGGAATTTCTAGATAAGTCAGAGGTGTATTATTAAACTCTCAATTCAACAAGTGTTCGTATGGAATGCTTGCGATAAATGGAGGCTCGGATAATATTCTCAACCAAATTAACATAAAATGTGCAATCGAAGTTAATTGAATTCTTCATATAAACCCTAAGTTTAGTTGGGTCATGCAGCTTATCACGATAATATAGAATTTTGTTTATAACTCCTTCCATTTCTGTCATCTAAAAGCCCTGTTAATAAAAATTTTTCGAGATGAGCGAAAAACTACTTACTTTGGATTGAGTTCCTTATAATATCTTCATAGGTTTTGTGGTAAAAACTGAATTAGTTGGGTCATGCAGCTTATCACGATAATATAGAATTTTGTTTATAACTCCTTCCGTTTCTATCATCTAAAAGCCCTGTTAATAAAATATTTTCGAGATGAGCGAGAAAAGCATTATTTTGGATTGAGTTCCTTACAATTTCTTCATAGGTTTTGTGGTAAAAACTGAATTGACGGTATAAATTTCTATAAAGATGAGCTGTTTGGGTTCAAAAAGCACGCGTGTGCTCGCATTTCTTTCAAATTATCAGGCGCACAAATCAATCGAAACATAAATTTACAGCAGGCTTTTATAAAATATTTTAATCCCATTAGATTAATTACTTAATCTATGCCTTTTAACAACAAAACGAATACATATTATTATTCTTCTTATCTATATAATTTTCATGTCGTTTAGCGCAGAATAGAAATTCAGTTTAGACCTTTAATTTCTTGGTAAAAGTTTCGTGAATTTTTTCATAAATTTAATTTTTGATTTGATAATTGATAATTTCATTTGATCATCCCAAATGTACATAGTTTTAATTACAAAGTTAACTCTACATTCCCTGTTGCGCTTTGTTATTTTTTATTGTATTTGTTATGCTTTAAAGTCCTCCAGATGGTTGGCATTTGCCACTTTCTAGCTTTGCGATAAATACGAGTCAATGCACAGATTAAGCTTTAGTTGGGCTCCTGGATGCTTATACGTCCATGCTTGCATCACGGCAATTTTTAAAACTTAAACAGTTCTATAACTTGACGCTGAAAAGACAGTGGTGACAGTGCAAGCCTTCATTTTTTTAATTGACCTTACAATTGTGAAACACCTGCAATTATGTTATTGTTGGTCTACATATGTATCGCTAGTAAAAAACAAGTAAGAAAAAACGATACCTTTTATCCCTTCGGTCCAACTAATTGGATATAGAAAATAAGCATAAACCAAATTTGAGTGGCATTACTATTATTTTTTTTGGCTGCTGGTATGAAAAAGTTCATATCGGGAGCTATATTTATATGGAGACTATGTCGAAAAATGGACCGATCCTGACCATATTTGGTAAGGTCATTTATATATTGAAAAAGTATATACAAACCAAATTTAAGAAAAACTTGTGCAATATTTTTGTTTTTTGATAGATTTCTGTGAAGATCGGTAAGCACCTCTACATGGGGTCTATAGGGATTATTTTTGGACTACTGATTAATGGATATAATAAACACTGTTTGTGGGGTATGGGGGTTGTAGACAGCGAAATATTTCACAAACAAGAAGGCAACAAAGAGAGTTTAATTCTATTTTCTCGTCAAAAAATTCCACTTTATTAAAAAGTATACCTTCTCGGGTCTACGGGTTTTTCCTAATATGTTATAATATTCACTTAGCTCATTACATTGGTAGTATAATTGAGGATAGTAAGAAACAGTATATCAACTTAACTTACAACTAGGGTGACCAGCATAGACAAACACATACAAACCCAATTGGAATGAGATTTATATGACAATTCTGTGGTTTTCTGAAATAACCACGTATGTCCATTTCTGTCAGTTTTGAGTTAATGATGCCAAAACTATTAATTTTTACGCTCTTCACAAGTGTTACATTTTTTTTTTAAATATTGGCCATTTCTGAGTTTTTTCTTTAATAACGACGTAACTTAAATGTTTATTTAATTAATTTGCAGCACAAACGACGTATGTCAACCTACGTTTGATTGCTGACAAATTATTTTCTCATAAAACGACACATAGCGACATACGTTGTTATTAATGAAAAAAAATGCAAAATAATTTGGATTTTCAGTATATAACCACTTGTAAAAACATACGTTGTTATATTCTCATCCTAAGTCCAGTCAACTTTTTGTTGACAAACAAAAAAAAAAATCCATTTTTCAAGCAACAACAACTTACGTCTACATGGGTGGGTTGCATTGGTAGTTTTCTTTTTCAAAGAAAACGACATTTGTCGACATAAGTTGTTTTATCTGCACACACTTTAAGTTTAATTTACATATTGTTTTTTCGTTCTTCTCTAGGATCTTTTCCTCTGAAGAGTTTGGACTGAAAATTTTATATAAAGTATTTATTGCCCATATCTACAGGACTGTTAAATAAAAAAACTCTTAAATCATTATATCGAACCCATAATTTGAAATGTAACGGTTTTGGCTCCCCTGAACATTTTGATTTTATGAAATACGCAGTTATTCTAGAAAACCACAGAATTTAGACCTTACGGCTATTTATGTTGATTTCATAGGGCTCATTTGTATGTGGAGTAGTTCTGAACATGAACCGAATTTCATCAATTTCAACATTGCTCATCCTATGGCCGATAAAAGCTTATTTACCAAATTTGGTCAAAATATATTCTTATTTGCGACCTGTAGTTTGATTACAAGGATTGCATGGACACACAGACGGACAGACGGTCGGACGGGCGGAAATCGCTAAATCGACTCAGTAAGTGATTCTCAGAAAGTGATTCTGAGTCGATTGTTATAATAAAAGATGGGTTTAGGTCAAATATTTTTGGTAATTACAAACAGCAGCATGAAGTCATTATACCCAAACCACATAATGGTATAGGGTATAAATAGTCATCTCTTTCTTTGTGTACTCTTTACTAGCTACACAGTTTTTCTAGAAAGTATTCATATTTTACATTCCGTCTTTCTAGGGATATATTAAAAAATTTCAACTCAATTTATCACGACCACTACAAAAGTGCAGCGTAAAAACTGGATATTCTCACTACGATTATAATAATACCAAAAATTAAAATTATGTATTAAATTATCCAATCGCTGTAACAGAAATTAAAAACATATGTTCTGTATTTTGTACAAGATATTATCACATCGTTTATTGGGGAAGTAGTTCCCCTTCATGACGTCAAAACATATTTCATTGATACTCCGCTCAAATTTAAATTGTCCAGCTGTGATCACAAATTAAAATTTTGGTCCCTGTTTTTCAGCACAAAACAAGCCAAGGCTGTAAACCTACTCTTTGAAATGTTTGATTACGACTTAATTCTATTACAAACAGAATGACAAATTTTTAATCCGATTTGGAAGGGTAAAAAAAAAAAAACAAAACTGAATTGAGAATGAACTTCAAATGTAATAAGATGCTAAGAAGTCTAACAACAAATTATAAATACAAAGAAAATTTGAAGCAAAGTAATATTTAAAAGAGAAAAAAGAAACAAACAAAACAGCAACCAAAAACGAAACGGAAACAGAATTACAAAGCACAGAAAAAAATTGTTTTTTTCTGATTCAAGCACATTATTATTAACAAGCAGCAGTAGAAGAATTTTACTTAGTGTGAAATGTAAAAGGATATATTTATGAGAATGATGAGTACGATGTTTGCAAATTAAACGAAATTGTTGAAAGGCCGCTTCTTTTTGTAACGACGAACCATAACAGCATATTATATATTATAAATAAATAATAAATAACAAACGATAAATGAAAAAAATATTCTTTTAGGTTTTTCTCTTTTTTTTTTTTTTTTGTTCAACGTCATGTTTTGGAATGAAAATGCGGAAATAAGGAAAAAAATTATATTATTTTGAATAATGGGTTTGTAACAATCTAACTCATTCTTTTGAAAATTACATATATACCATCACAATATAAAAATACTCATATACCCTGAAAACATAACATTGGAGGGTCACAAAATTTCAAATTTAAAAAATAAAAAAAAAAAAATTAAATAAAAGGAAGTATTCCTTTTTTGTCATACCATTTCTTTGTATATTTTGTATTTCACATTAAAATACATATGGGTATTAGGATGGCGTTTATATCTTAAGGCCTTTGAGGGCATTCTACATATAATACTTGTGTGGCCTGTCTTGTTTCGCTATGACTTACCAAGACTTATTGACATATTTGATTTCATATTAAATTTTTCCTACGAAGTTTGTACTGTGTAATTAAAATATTTTATTATATCATCTACCACTATGTGGTTAGGGTATAGTGACTTTGTGCTGATGTTTGTAACTACCGAAGATATTTGACTTATATTATGACGTCTTATATTATGCCGATCGACTAAGAATCACTTTCTGATTCGATTTAGCGATGTCCGTCCGTCCGTCCATTTATGTGTCCATGTAAACTTTGGGTTTGTTTATGTTTATTACATCCATTTATCAGTAGTCCAAATGCAAACCTTATAGAACAGTTCTTAGTTATAGTGGGCGGTGCCACGCCCAATACTCCGAACACGCTTATTTTTTGTTCAATTAATCATGTGAATAACTTATGGGTTCCCGCTAAGTTCCAAAGCTCTCACTACTGCAGTACTCCAGATATATAATACTGAATTATCACTTTGTATGGGAGGTGCCACGAACACTTATCCGATCCCATCAATTTTTGGCATGGCTACTTATATAATAAGCAACATCACACAAATTTGCAAAGCTCTCCCTGTTATAGTATTCAATATATATGATTTTAAGAGTTCGATTTATGTGGGAGGTGTCACGCCTACTAAAAATATCTAGTCTATGTCCATCTTTAAGTACCATTCGAATTATTGAAACCAACATTTTTAAAATCAGGTGAACAATTACGGAGGTTACCGCCTACAAACAAATAAACAAGCAAACACACCTTTTTATTATAGTAGCATAGATTTGGATGGGCTGTTTGTTACGCTTTAAGTTTTTGAAGAAATATCTAACATTTTCTAATTAGCAAATTAATTAATTATTTTTAATAGGAATTCTTATATAAAGTTTATAAAATTATCTGAAAATGTCTTTCTTAAATACTAAAATCCCTTTTCAATTACGTTGTATAAACTAGACATAACTCAGAATAACGATCACAAAAATATTGAGAAAATATCAGGATGATATGCTTGTGTGTTCCAAATATATTCAAATTTTAGAATAATAAATCACACTAGTAGATTCCAGCCCTCGATATTCGAGTGCAATTCAAAAGGCCCTAAAAGTATGCTAATCAATTATAGCCAATTCGCAAATCAACACAGAAAAACAAACTCATTTTTATTACAAACACATTTACAAATTTAATAAACACATACACACCATTGTATAATTTCATGTATGTGCAAGTAGCAAGTTTAAATGCAATTTAGTCAAAATAATGGAAAAAATTTAAAAATCTGTAAATCTGCAAAACGGCTAAAAAGAAATACCTTTCAAATAATATATGCTTGGTCAAAATCGGGATAAAACGGTAGAACAAAACATCGGTCACAAGAAATCGCCTAGCCTAACAATATTATAGATTTCTAGGTCTTAATATATAGAATATCGGAATGAAGCTTTATGTGGGGACTATAAAATTGGTAATACGTTGATTATTTTTGACGACTTGTGTGTATCAAATACACATTTTAACAAATGTAATCAAGATATATTACACAAATTCGATTTTATGATAATAATCTTGGTTTTAGGAAATATATGCCATTTAGTAGATTGTTCATACACACATGCGGATATTGAACCTGAGTCGATTGCACATTAAACCTCTACATCAGTATGCAAAGGGTTTGCAATAATTAGAGAAAACATCTGGACCCCATAAAATATACACGAAATTGGTATAGCGATGTCCGTCTGTCCATCTGTGGAAATCACAATGATTCGCTGATATCATGAGCAGAGTCCTGTTGAAAATTATCGACATCAGTTTAATAAGTTCCAAGATTTCAACGAAAATGTAAAAAGCTGTAGAAAATATATAATTTTTCTGTTGTTCTTGATATTTTTGTTATTCAAACTTTTGTAATAATGGCTGCGGTAGTTGCAGCGATGCCAACTCTGTGGTTTTCTGTAATAACCGCGTATGTCCATTTTTGTCACTTTTGAGTTAACGATGCCAAATATAATAATTTTTAAGGCTCTTTACATGTGTTTAATTTTTTTTTTATATTGATCATTTCTGAGTTTTTTCTTTAAATAACGACGTAACTTAAATGTCTATTAAATTAATTTGCAGCACTAACGACGTATGTCAACCTACGATTTATCACTGACAAATTATTTTCTCAGAAAATGACACATAGCGACATACGTTGTTATTAATGAAAACAAATGGAAAGTAATTTTGGATTATTTTTCAGTGTATAACCATTTATAAAAAACTTGTGTGTTTATTTCTGTCATATTTTGTTACTATTATTCTTGATACGTTGTTATATTCTCACCCTAAGTCCCGATAGCTTTCTGTTGACAAACAAAAAAAATCAATTTTTCAAGCAACAACAACTTATGTCTAAATGTGTAGTTGCATTGGTAGTTTTCTTTCAAAGAAAACGACATTTGTCGACATAAGTTGTTTTATCTGCACACACTTTAAGTGTAATTTACATATTGTTTTTTTCGTCCTTCTCTAGGACCTACTCCTCTTAAGTTTTTTACTCAAAATTTTATGTAAAGTATTTATTGCCCACATCTACAGGACTGTTAAATAAAAGGTGCTAAAAACTTTATATCGAGCCCATAATTTCAAATATAACGTTTTTTGGCTCTCCTGAACATTTTGATTGTACGACATACGCGGTTATTCTAGAAAACCAAAAAACTTAACTTTCCGCACTATATTTAGTTCTTTTTATCTACCCAAAAAGCTAAATTTTTCCATTTAGCACATTAAAAAAAAGCACTGAAGAGGCAGTTTTTGTTTTTAATTTTTGGGGTTTTTCTTTTTACCAAATTGTACATATTTAAATAACATCCCTCCAAACTTAAACTTTTTAGTCAAGGACACTTACAATTGGTGCTCTTATTCACCAGTAAGACAACAAATTATATAATAAGTTGACTAAGATATTAGCACGAACCAGTTGGCTTATAGAATGAGCTATTAAAGCTATTCTGGATATACGGCTTTAGTTGAGAACTCATTTTAATGCCGTTTTCTTTTCTGACAAAAAATGTCGCACTTTATTTGCACTTTTTTAGAAAAGTGGTTTTTTTTTATATATGCTAAATTAAAAGCAACCTTATCTTACACATCAATCGAAAGGTCTCAAAGAGCTGTGTTCATAAAATGCAAAAAATTTTGATTATTATCCTCTTTCCAGTCATAGGATGAAAATATTAAAGAAAGGGGAACAATGGGGTAATATTCTCACACCGTGACCTGAAAGAAGTCAAAGGCTGCAATTTTTTCCAATTAACGAGGACTTAACTTTGGGACCTTTCGATTGATATATAAGTTAAGGTTGCTCTTAATTCAGAATATATAAAAAAATTCACTTTTTGAAAAAAGTGTAAATAAAGTGCGACATTTTTTATCAGAAAAGAAAACGGCATAATATTGTTAATGAAAAATAATTTCAAACGACGATGTTAAAGAATATGTACGCTGATTCTAAAAACTAAATTTTTGTAAGATATTTGGCTCAATTTTATCTGAACTACAAATACTGAATCTAGAATTTGAAGTCCAAAAATGCGGACCACACAAAACTTTTTGATGACTTATATCGGTTATTAAAAAACTATAATTGCATTTGATCATAGGAAGTAAAGATCGATTCCGTACTTAGTGAAATTTGCTATTTAGGATATGGTTCTGACAAGGCGGATTTCGACTGTGAAATTGAAGAATCGGAAAAAGAATTAATAAACAAAAATCAATTGAGTTCAGAAAACTCTTGCTTACAATTTAAGAGCTAAATAGATATCTAAATATACAACTTAAAAAAATTTTAAATCAACGTGATCAAAACTTTTTTAATAAATTCTGAAATGCATATTTTTGTGGTACAACCGAACCTCGCTTCACACTTACCCAACCCACCCGACCGAGGGGGCATGTCGCCTTAACGTGGGGACCGCGTACACACCATGATCCGAACCCTGGCTGATTCCAAGTGCTGACAAGGAATTGTGTACGGCAGTATAATCATGACACATTCTGCGGCGGAAAGGATAAGAATTAGAATAATTGGTTCTAAAATAGTCAAATGAAGCGTATTAAAATGCTTGGAATGAATTTACAAGGTATGTTAAAATTTTAATTTGATAAAAGAAACTCCGGGTCAACATCACCATTCGCAAGTTTGAAACAAAGGTGATACCCAACATGGTCCTCCTACTCTCAGGAGTTGGAAGTCTGATAGGCCTTAGTCTATTAGTATACGATGGTAAGTCATCATAACTCCAACCTAAACCACATAGACAGAATAGCAAAAACTTTTTCTGCACAGACTCAATTGCACTGGCGTGAACCTGATGATATGGATTCCATATTACTGATGCATATTCCAAAATTGGTTTTACAAGTGCTGTATAAAGCTGTTTAGTAACATATGGATCTGAAAACTCCTTAGCCCATCTTTTAACTAAACCAAGAGTAGATCTTGCCTTACTAACAATCATACTAATATGACCAATGAAATCAAGTTTCGTATCCATAAGTACACCCAAGATCCAGAAATTTTTGTACGGTATACAATACTATTCCAGTAATGCAATACTCGTTAGAAATTATCCCCTTCTGTGAAATACCATATGTTCACCTTTCTTAAGATTCAGTTCCATAAAGTTCATATTACACCATTCAACTAGTAAATCAAGCTCACGCTGAAGAGTAATATGGACACTTATGTCATTTATGTCAGTGAAATAACTTAACATCATATGCATACATAAGGACGTTTGCAATTCTAACTTACACTGGAATATCATTTACGAATTGCAAAAACAATAACGGGCCCAAATGACTGCCTTGGGGAATGCCAGAAATAAGTCTTATAATCTTTGAAAACCTATTAACTTCAAAAGCTTAGTCAATGAATTCTCGTTTTTGATATATTGAGTTTTCCGTACTCAAACGCTGAAAACGGAACAGCTTTCAGTGCAATGTTTTTTTTTTTTTTTCTTTTAATAAAATAGGGAACAGAAAGTCTCTAAACACTGTTCTTTAATATATATTGAATATGGACTAAATATTAAGTTTATGTCATAAAGATTTTTTTTTATTTATTAATAGAATTACAACTGAGTAAAACTCATTTAGTAATATTTCAATATGAGTTAAAATAGCGTGAAGAGTAAAAATTCAGTAATTATACTCAAAAGTTATAAATATTTGAATAATTTTCTAGTTGATGGTCCATTGGAAGGATCCTCTGTAGTCTTGTATTTCGGTTGAAAGGAAGAGAAAGGAAGATTTCGTTAATATCTTAATTTGTATAAACTGGAATTTTGTTGCATGGTTTTGTGCATGACGTTTTGTCTCTTCAATTACGGTGTTTATCCCCAAGTCTCTATGCAGATTATCGTTTCGAATAAACCATGGAGCTTTGACGATAGCACGTAATATTTTGTTTTGTGTTTTTTTTTTTTATAATTTGTACATTAGTTTTTTTTGAACAGCCCCAGAGCTGGATTTCGTACGTCCATATTGGTTTAATTATTTGGTTGTACACCATGAGTATGTTACCTAGAGATACTTCAGAATTATTTTCAAGTAACCAGTACAATTGTCTGAATTTAAGTTTCACTTCTTGAGTTTTTTATGTGTTCCTTTCACTTTACTTTTGCATCAAGTGTCATGCCTAGGTATTTGGCAGTATTAGCATATGGTATCTTCATGTTGTTTATGTATAAAGTTATGTAATTTATTTTTTTGTTGGTGAAGTTCGTATGGATAGATTTGCCCTCATTGAGTTTCAACCTCCACTTTTTTATCCAATGCATGGTATTTGAAAGAGCGTTTTGTACTTTGTTGGTGGATTCTTTCTTATGTTTTGCTGTTGCTAGTATTGCGGTGTCATCTGCAAACGTTGCTATTGTTGCGGATTTGGGTATGGGCAGGTCTCTTGTATGCAGCAAGCATAAAATGGGTTCAAGGACTTTACCTTGTGGTACAACTGCAACTATCTTTTTTAAATTTGAATATTAATTTTCCAATTTTACTCTAAAATGACGATCAATAAGATAAGATTTTAAAATTCTGTAGAATTATTTTGGTAGATCTTTGTACAATTTATATAGAAGTCCTTGATGCCAAACTCGATCAAATGCTTAACTTACATCAAGGAATATGGCTGATTAAACTTCCTTATTTTCAAGTGCTTTTTCAGCAACATCTATAATACGATGGACTTGTTCTACTATAGAGTGTTGCTCTCTGAATCCAAACTGATGTTTGAGTATCAAATTTCTTTATTATATTATGGACTGGAGTCTTTTAGCAAAGAGTTTTTCAAAAATGTTTGACATTACAGGAAGTAATGAAATAGATCATTTGGAGGTTTTCCTGGTTTTTGGATAACAATAACCTCTGCAACTTTCCTTTGTTGTGGAACATGTTGAATGCGAAAGCATGCATTAATAATAAACTGTAGTTTCTTCAGGCAGTTTCTTTATTATCTTAACGGTTATTAAATAATAACCTGGTGTTTTTGTTTGGGCTTAGATCTTTATATATAAAATTTTTTTGCTCCACGATGGTAATTTGCTTAATATTTATACCCTATACCACTATGTGGTTTGGGTATAATGACTTTGTGCTGCTGTTTGTAACAACCAAAAATATTTGACCTAGACCCATCTTTAATTATACCGATCGATCCGTCCGTCCGTCCGTCCGTCCGTCCGTCTGTGTGTCCATGTAAAACTTGTAATCAAACTGCAGGTCGCAAATATGAATATATTTTGATGAAATTTGGTATGTGAGCTTTTGTCGGTCATGGGATAAACGCTATTGAAATTGGTGAGAATCGGTTCATGTTCAGACCTAGCCCCCATACAAATTACCCCTATGAAATCGACATAAATTGCCATAAGATCCAAATTGTCATATAGATCTTATTCAAATTGGGTTTGTATGCGTTCATTACATCCATTAATGAGTAGTCCAAAAATGATACCTTTGGCGCCATATAGAGCTGCTACCCGATCTTCACTTAAATCTATTAAAAAACAAAAATATTGCACTGATTCTTCTCATATTTTGTTTGTATATATTTTTGCAAAATAAACAAGTAAGAAAATTATAGTCGATCTAGACCGACTATACGATACCCTATACCATGCGTTTAGAGACCCTATCTTTCAGGCCCAACTAACTGGATATAGAAAATAAGCATAAACCAAATTTGAGTGGGATTTTTTAATTTTTTTGGCTGCAGATATGAAAAAGTTCATATCGGATGTTATATCTATATGGGGACTAGGCCCAAAAATAGGCCCAAATCCTGACCATGTTTGGTAAAGTCTCTTGTATTTCGCAAAAATATATACAAACAAAATTTGAAAAGAATCCGTGCAATATTTTTGTTTTTTGATAGATTTAAGTGAAGATCGGGAAGCAGCTCTGTATGGGGTCAAAGGGATCATTTTTGGACTACTCATTAATGGATGTAATGAACGCATACAAATCCAATTTGAGTAAGATCTATATGACAATTTGGATCTTATGGCAATTTATGTCGATTTCATATGGGTAATTCGTGTGGGGCTAGGTCTGAACATGGACCGATTCTCACCAATTTCAATAGCGTTCATCCCATGGCCGATGAAAGCTTACATACCAAATTTCATCAAAATATATTCATATTTGCGACCTGCAGTTTGATTACAAGTTTTACATGGACACACAGATGGACGGACGGACGGACGGACGGACGGACGGACGGACGGACGGACGGACGGACATTGTTAAATCAACTCAGAAAGTGATTCTGATTCGATCGGTATAATTAAAGATGGGTCTAGGTCAAATATTTTTGGTTGTTACAAACAGCAGCACAAAGTCTTTATACCCAAACCACATAGTGGTATAGGGTATAAAAAGACTTTACCAAACATGATCAGTATCGGTCCATTTTTGGACCTAGTCCCCATATAGATATATCATCGGATATGAACTTTTTCATATCTGCAGCCAAAAAAATTAATAAAAATCCAACTCAAATTTGGTTTTTGCTTATTTTCTATGTCCTGTTAGTTGGGTCTAAGAGATAGAGTTTCTAAACGCATGGTATAGGGTATCGTATAGTCGGTCTAGACCGACTATAATTTTCTTACTTGTTTTGTTATCTAATTTAAGACTCTTACCTATATTTTCATCAGCTTGACAATGGCTTAAATGTTTCATAAAAGTGATTAGCGAACAGTTCAGATTTATCCTTGGCCTCCTTAGACCAGCTACCAGTTGGCTTACGAATTGGTGGTATATGCACAGTTAACTGATTTAGTTGGTTAGTGGCCTTCCATACGCTATAATTTGTATCTTTGTTTGCAGATAGATTTTTCATATATGCAGACGTAGTGTTATTTTTAAACTTATTTATTATTTTTCTAACTTCTGTACATAATCTATTAAAAATAGCTTTATTTTACGTAGTGCGTTCAAGTTGCCACTTTTTTCGGGCTTTACGTTTTTTATTTACGAAGTCCCTTATGTAGTCCCTTATGAAGTCCTTTATGTATGTATTGCTGGCGAGCTTTCCCCGGCGGATTTTTGGATGGAATCAATTAAGTTATCTAGCTCATCTTCTGTATCAAATTTTGTATTAATAGGAGTTTGTAAATTAATTTTTTCATTTAGCAAGGTTGTAAATATACTCCAGTTTGTTTTGTTGTTTATTAAAGCTGGTGGTGTATGATATTGTCAGTGACTGTCAAAATGGCAGGTGAATGATCGGATGAAAGACCATAGTAATTTTCTAAATTAAAATAGTTTTTAGAAATACCTTTAGCAACAACAAAAAGATAAGATGCGCTAAAACTGCATATTAGTTATTACAACCGCTTTAGATCGCCTGCTGGATCGTCAAAAACCTGGAAACTATTCGCGAAATTGGTGTTAGTAAATCTCAAAATAATTCTTCTGTAACAGATGTGGAAACCCTCATTTAGCTTTTATAAATATTCCTGATATTCCGGTTTATCGTAATTTCTATAGTGAAACCCACAATGTAATTTCAGATGATTCTTTGTTCTACTTCGATTGTGTAAGGCAATTGAACCTAATCTCGAGCGGCTTTTCCGTGAAATCGAATGCGGTTGGATTTGATCGCCTACATCCAAAATTTTTGAAAGCCATACTGCCGTTACTGCTACCTTTTATTACACATATTTTTAACACAAGTGTATTTTTCCCAATAATTGGAAATATGCGAAAATTATTCTTATATCCAAATCAAATAATGATTTCCGTCCTATTGCAAGTTAACCATATTTGTCTAAGGTGTTCGAGAAATTAATTTATCAGCAGATTAACAGACATATATATGATAATGGTCTACTATTAGATAGACAATCATGCTTTCGTAACAAGCACAGTTGTGTCACCGCACTAATTGATGTCGAGGAAGATATTCGTGGATGTATTGATGATGGGGATATATGTTTCCTTGTTCTGTTGGATCACTTTAAAGCATTTTGCACTGTATATCACAATATTTTATGTATGAAACTGTCAACAATTTTTAATTTTTCGCCCTCGTCTACCAAACTTATTTATTCATATCTAACTGGACGTTTTCAACACAAATTCTCGTGCTCTACCTGTAAAAAAGAACGTACCTCAAGGTTTAACTTTAAGTCCGCTTCTTTTTACAATATATGTTAACAACCTAATTAAACAACTATCATATTGTAAGATTCACCTATATGCGGACGATGTACAGATACATGTAAACTGTGTAGATAAGTTGGGCAATATATAATATGCCTTTGTCTAAATCCATCTAAATCTAAATCTATTGAACCAGTTATAACTATAAATAATGAACCAATTTAAAATGTATATTCACCCAAAAATTTGGGTATCATCATATGAATATCGCATCTTGAAAAACTTTCTCTATGTTACGTACACCATGGACCCACTGAATATGCGAATACTACTTGCGAAAACATATCTCATCCCCACTTTACTGTATGGTTGTGAAATATTTGCAAACCTAGATTGTACATGTAGAAACAACTTATCGAAACTTAAGATATTAAGATACGTCTTCAAACTAAGAAAATATGAGGTCAACATAGATGATCATCTAAAAATTAGAACATTGATACTCATGCAAAAAATTATTTTTAAGCGTGATCCAGGGTACCTTAATAACGGATTTATCGCTACTCGCTCTAGCCGCCCTAACAACATGATACAAATTTAATACAGAACCTCCTTTTCGGAACACCATTCTTATGTCTTTGCAATTCGTCTTTGGAACATGCTGTCATTAAATATGCAATCACTTAGCAATGCTTTGCAATTCAAAAAGCTATTTTCCAATATTATAATTAAATTTACAAATACATATCTATATATTTTCTGATAATTATTTGATTTATGGGTATTCATATTCATTATTAATTATTCGTTTTTATTTTTGCTAAGTTTTTATTGTATTATTGTACTATCTATATAAAGTTTATTTTTGTTTTTTATTTTTTTTTTTTTTTTAAATTATAATATATTTATATTGTTTTCAAATTTTAACTATTGACAATGTAATGATTCGGTGCGATAATAATAAGACTTTAAGTCGTGCTATAAGGAAAACCGAAATAAGTAAATAAAATAAATAAAAAAAATAAAATAAAATAAATGTAAAAATCGCTGAGATTTGAGTTTGAATTTGAATTTGAAGGCCAATATGTGGGTTCATTTCCAGAGAAGATTTCACATTTAAAATCGCAGAAAGCTCTACACATTCATGATGTAAGCCTGGACCCCCAAATTTTGTTTTTTGCATTGTAATCGCCTCCGACTATGAAATGGGCTCCAAGAGATTGGAGCATATTTAATTATTGGTGATATTGAACATTATGTTTTGGCGGAATATAAATTACGCATAATATAAACTAATTTTGGTTTTTAAAATTAACTGATATACGAGCCAATTGAAACATATCAGTTTCAATTTTCGATTCATCACCATGTTGTACATTTTCTCTTATTATCACAGATGCACTTAATCTTTGATTGTGAAATATGATTGTTTTGTTAAATGGCGTCCTGATATTAAAATGGAAACGATTTTATGAACATGAAGAGGTATAAGAAAAGCAAATAAAAATAATTTTTATTTATTTTTTTTTACAAACATAAACTTAGCGCTTTTACTTTCATTCAAATTTAGCACCTTTTGGGTTACTGTTTTGCGCTTATTGCTTGCAAGATGTGGACATCGCTGGATAGCTGGGTAGCTGTGTGTCTAGGTCGAGTAGTTTTGGTGCTTACAAACAAAAACTAGCATTAAATTGCACCTGTAGTGTCACTTCCCCTTTTTACTAATTTAAAGCAAAAACTAATAACTTTGCAATAATGATTTATTTAATACTTACCAGTTATGAAAAGCACACACCCTTCTAGAAATTTTAATAGTATAATTTCTATACATTTATGTAATAACTATAGCGCTTTTTAAACTCTTTCTTTTAACTCATACCCTTTGTCTGTCTGTCGAGGGGCAACCCCATTCCCCTTATCCAATTGATCTGAAACTTGGCCCATACTTTTGTTGTGACCAAAGATTAATTTTAAAATAGTCACGTACAGTCATGCATAGTCACGGAGAGATTCAAAACTCATATGCCTAAGGAAAGAAAGAGTTTTAATAAATACTTTATTTTTATGAGTTAGATTATTTGTTATCATTATAATGGATAATTATCAAAAAAAAAAAAAAAACAAGTAAGAAAATTATAGTCGGTCTAGACCGACTATACGATACCCTATACCATGCGTTTAGAAATCCTATCTCTTAGGCCCAACTAACTGGACATTGAAAATAAGCAAAAACCAAATTTGAGTGGGATTTTTATTAAATTTTTTTTGGCTGCAGATATGAAAAAGTTCATATCGGATGCTATATCTATAAAGGGACTAGGTCCAAAAATGGACCGATCCTGATCATGTTTGGTAAAGTCTCTCGTATTTTGCAAAAATATATACAAACAAAATTTGAGAAGAATCAGTGCAATATTTTTGTTTTTTAATAGATTTAAGTGAAGATCGGGAAGCAGCTCTATATGGGGTCAAAGGGATAATTTTTGGACTACTCATTAGTGGATGTAATGAACGCATACAAACTCAATTTGAGTAAGATCTATATGACAATTTGGATCTTATGGCAATTTATGTCGATTTCATATGGGTAATTTGTATGGGGGCTAGGTCTGAACATGGACCGATTCTCACCGATTTCAATAGCGTTCATCCCATGGTCGATAAAAGCTTATATACTAAATTTCATCAAAATATATTCATATTTGCGACCTGCAGTTTGATTACAAGCTTTACATGGACACACAGACGGACGGACGGACGGACGGACGGACATTGTTAAATCAACTCAGAAAGTGATTCTGATTCGATCGGTATAATTAAAGATGGGTCTAGGTCAAATATTTTTGGTTGTTACAAACAGCAGCACAAAGTCATTATACCCAAACCACATAGTGGTATAGGGTATAAAAATTCTATCTCTACATAACAATGCATTAAAATAATGTGCTTTGTATTGAATGATAATTGGTGAACCGTTTTGATTTTTATACCCTATACCACTATGTGGTTTGGGTATAATGACTTTGTGCTGCTGTTTGTAACAACCAAAAATATTTGACCTAGACCCATCTTTAATTATACCGATCGAATCAGAATCACTTTCTGAGTTGATTTAACAATGTCCGTCCGTCCGTCCGTCCGTCCGTCTGTGTGTCCATGTAAAGCTTGTAATCAAACTGCAGGTCGCAAATATGAATATATTTTGATGAAATTTGGTACATAAGCTTTCATTGGCCATGGGATGAACGCTATTGAAATTAGTGAGAATCGGTCCATGTTTAGACCTAGCCCCCATACAAATTACCCATATGAAATCGACATAAATTGCCATAAGATCCAAATTGTCATATAGATCTTACTCAAATTGGGTTTGTATGCGTTCATTACATCCACTAATGAGTAGTCCAAAAATGATCCCTTTGACCCCATATAGAGCTGCTTCCCGATCTTCACTTAAATCTATTAAAAAACAAAAATATTGCACTGATTCTTCTCAAATTTTGTTTGTACATATTTTTGCAAAATACAAGAGACTTTACCAAACATGATCAGGATCGGTCCATTTTTGGACCTAGTCCCTATATAGATATAGCATCCGATATGAACTTTTTCATATCTGCAACCAAAAAAATGAATAAAAATCCCACTCAAATTTGGTTTTTGCTAATTTTCTATGTCCAGTTAGTTTGGCCTAAGAGATAGGGTTTCTAAACGCATGGTATAGGGTATCGTATAGTCGGTCTAGACCGACTATAATTTTCTTACTTGTTATTCTAAAGCTCATTACACGTAATGAAATGTATCAATGTATCAGACATAAGCAGGGTGTGGTAATGTGGTTAAGATTCCACCCCTCGTTCACAGAACCGTGTTCAAAAATTTATGAGGAACCAATTTTGTGCGTATCAAAAGATGAGGTTTAAAACAAAGACAACTCAACAGATTTGACGTGTATACCACAAGACGACAAATAGCATAGCTCTCAGAACTAATGAGAGTTTGTTTTAGCGATAAAAACAACATAGTTGCAGGAGAAAAGAAGAGTGCAGCGAATCAACAGGTCTTTTATTACAGCAGCGCAATGGTCAAAGTACGTAAACGGCAGACAGAAGCGAACGGGTAATCATCGAAGGCAGAATTTATCGGTAAGATATACAATTTTTAATTATGTTTTTGAAAATGAGGAAATCAGCACCAACACTAATTCACAGATTAGGGACGAATTAGATTCGTCAAATATTGGATTACATCGACCGAGCGCAGATCCAGCAGGTGGCTGAGTAACGTCCAGTTCGAGCAGGGTCGAAGTACATTCGTGCACGGGTTGGATGCGTTGGTAGCAAGTCAGAGTTCAGAACAGGGGCTCTATTATATTCACTAAAGTCTAGGGTATATTGCATCCATCCAGTTGGATTATATCCTAACCACAGAATTGATAAAACGGTAGCCAGTCCATGCTGCAAAATTACCTGCAACCACATTAATACCGGCGACACCAGCAACATGAGTACTCCAAAGAACACGCTATAGAAGCAATAACACAAATAAATATAGAAACATTAGTTAAGATATCAATGAAACAGGAAGTGAAGTGTTCCATTTTTCTACAAATTTAGTGCAACGCCGCACTATGAGGACTTTGAGAACAAAAGTCAAATTGTTAACATATTGTTAATGCAACATGCAATCATATTTTTAAATTTCGGAATAACTGCTATAATCAAATCAAAAAGAACTACTTAGATCTGACTACTAGTTTTTTTTATAGCATTTCGAACTCATTACTTGTATGTTTTATTGAACTGACTGAAATTAAACATAAGAATTTCAAGGCGAATATTATTTTATTGCTCGAGCCCACGTCTCTCTTTTTATTCTTCGTTTGAAATGTGATCTTTCATTGTGCTAATGTTGAAGAAATAAAAATTTCAGAGACTTATATTTTCTCTTTAAAGCTCTTTTTGCGAACAGAGAATAAAAAAACACATTTTTCCAAACTCTTGGACCTTCAATTTTAGCTACATTTGCCTACAGTTGGAAACTGCTATCAATACATAGTCTCATTTCTGCTTTTACATTTCAAATCAATTGCAAGTGCCCCTATGTGCCCCTTTTCAATTAGTTGCATCTATAAAGGAACGCTATTAAGATCTATATTTTTGAACTGCTCAGATTGACGCAACATATTGGAGGTAGTTTTTTTTTTTTTTTTTTTTTTTTGTTAACCAACACTCAGGGGATGCCCCCTACAAATGTAGTGCATTATGTTGATTTAAGGAAAATAGGTTATGGGAAGGAGGAGAGAGGGAGTAGTGTTTATGGATATTTGACTTAAATTTTATTAGATTATAACTGTCAGGAAAGACCTCTGCGGGGAGTTTATTCCACATACGGCTAGTTCAACTGATAAACGAATTCTCTCTGTAATGCGTTGTGCGGTCAACTGGACAATAGACTACAAACGGATATGATCTACTAGAGAAGCGGGTAGAGCGAACCGAAAATCGGGCACTTGGAATAAGTTCGCTAATCTCAGAAGAACATTTCCCATGGTAATATCTATAGAACAGTGCTACACAACCCACATTCCGACGGTGTTCCAATGAATCAATAGAATTGGATACCCTACTGTCATTGATGAGCGCCAACGCCCTCCTTTGCACACGGTCCAGTAGCTCCAAAATAGACTTTGAAGCCCCAGCCCATATATGGGAGTTGTATTCCATTTTCGGTCGGATGTAAATGGTATAGATTTTAAGGAGATCAGAAGGAGTGAAGTAATTTCTACACCGTTTTAGAAAACCAAGACACTTGAATGCTTCTTTCGACAGTTGAAAAACATGCTCGTTCCAACGAACATCACATTGAATTCTCATGCCCAGAACGTCAAGGGTATCCGATTCCTCAATGCCTATACCACCCATATATACAGACGACATTGTTGATTCCATGGCCCTATGGGTCAACATACAACATTGGGTCTTCATCTGTCATCTGGGTCTGTCATCTGCGAAAGAGTATATAGAGTTAAAAGTTTGGCCAAGAAGGTCGTTCAGAAAGATAAGGAAAAGAGAAGGAGAAAGAACGGAACCTTGGGGTACCCCTGAATTAAACTGAAACTCATTAGATGAGACCCCATCAATAACAACACGTATTGTTCGGTCTCTGAGAAACCTCGATATAAATCGAGAGAAGTCATTACCGACCCCAAATGCAATAAGCTTTGATATCAATGCACCGTGCCATAGACGGTCGAATGCCTTGGAAATATCCAGAGCAACCACTTTACTTTCGCCAAAATTGCGAATGGATCGACTCCAGCGCTCAGAAAGTAGAGCAACAGGTCTCCCGTGGAACGTTGTTGTGTCAACGTATAACATTTATATGATATTATATATGACATTATATATTTACTTTTTATGGGAGGTGCCACACCCACAGCCCATTTTTGGGCAACTACTCACATTAATTACTCATGAAGCGTCACAAATTCCCAAACTTTTTGATACTACAGTACTACAGCAATATGACAATAATTATTTACTTTGTGTGGGGCTGCCAAAAACATTTAAAAAGTAGGCGAACATGAAAAAATGTAATTGATAATTATGTGTTCAGACAAATTAAATTGAAGAAAAATCGATAAATCTATAAAGCTTATTAAATTCAAACCACTTACTTTATAGTTGTCTTACTATAGGTATTAATAATCTGAGGGCTGAGATAATTAAAGTGAGCTTCTTCCACACGGTATTGTAGAACATTACAGTTTGCATATTTCAAAGAGACATCTGAAGTTATACGAAAAGAAAGGGGAAGGGTCGATGAGGAAATATCGCAACTAAGAATACCTGAGTTGACATAAGTAAGTATATTATACAATGATTGACGGAAAGACAGCACACTCAGTAACGGACACACCAGCAGCATCTTCTTGTTTTATTTGTGGAGCCACAACCTCGAAGATTAATAAAATCGAAGAAGCTACAGCTACGCCGGTAAATGAAGAAGCACTGCAATTTGGTATGTCACCACTTAATGCACGTATTAAGCTGATGGAGTATCTTTTGCATATAGCTTATAATATTGAATTTAAACATGGGAAAGTCGACTCAAATACTCCTCAGATAAAGGAAGCCTGAAAAGAATTGTTAAAACGTGAACTTAAAGAGAAAATTAGTATAGACGTTGAAACCGTCAAGCAAAGCTCTGGTACGACAAATTCAGGAAATACGTCACGAAGATTCTTTGCTAATCCAACTATAATTTCCGAAATCTTGAGTCTAGATGAAGACATAGTTAAGAGGTTTTCAATTATTCACGAAGCTATTACCATCAGCGAGGCAGTGGATCCAAAAAAATATAGTGATTTTTGTCTGAAGACGGGAAAAAAGTTTGTTGCACTGTACGAATGGTACAATATGCCACCTACACTCCACCAAATTATTATTCACGGCAAAGATATAATGGAAAACTGTATTTTTCCTGAAGGTTTACTCTCCGAAGAGGCTCAAGAAAGTCGTAATAAAGACTATAAAAATATCAGCTCAGACACTGCAGGAAATGTAGTCGAATTGCCACGAACGAAGATATTATGCTCGGAATGATGGTATCATCAGACCCTATAATATCACATTTAACTCCTTCGTGATATAAGTAATGAAGTTAGGGCTCTTTTAGAATAATAATAATGGAATTATAATATATTTTCGTAATAATTAAATTTGTCCTTACATATTTTTTTTTCTCATATGAATTATTTTATGTTCTACTTATATAAATAAAACTACATCAGTTATTATATTTTATTATATTTTTTCAAAAAACCTTTTTTTCCTCACCTCCATACAAAAATGCCCAATATGCCACGCGCTTAGCTAAAACCATGCCCATTTTGGCCCGACATTAATAACTTATGAACTCGGACAAAGTTCGAAGGTTTTCTCTATTATAGTACTCCATATATATGACATTTTGTATGGGGGTACCACGCCCATTGATCTGATCCCGCCCATTTTTCCCGAGTACTAACGTTGATAACTTATTAATTCACACAAAGTGCCACGGCTTTCATTGTTATACTACTCCAGTTATACGATATGAAATATTTACTTTGTATGGTGGGTGCGACGCCCATTGGTCCGATTCCTCCCATTTTTTCTGCGACTCTTAAAATTAGTTTAATATTTACCTGTATATAGTTTCAGTCATTAGACTATTATATTTTCTGAAAAAACCTTTTTTTCTCACCTCTGTACAAAAATCGCCACTGCGCGCCGCTGGAACTGCTGAGCTATCCCAAATTAAAACCTGAAAGAACCGGAGATTCTTTGATAATTTTGGAAAACCTCCATAAGCAAAATGGGTACTAAAGATATTAAACGGAAACTGTCGTCATTCTACGGAAAATATCTTTGTTTCGTACCAATAACAAAAATCTTCGTATATTTCGTTTATGTGATGAAAAGTTCGTAATATGTTGCAAAATAATTGAATATTTTAAAAAACCCTTTTTTACCAAATCTATACGACTTCAAACTCTTGTAACGGCAGACCAATCATTTTGAATGGGGTCAAAATTTCAACTTGTACCTTGTCTGAGTATTCTGTTTTCAAGAAATTCCTGGTGCTGTAAAAATTCCTCCCATTTAATGTGAAAACTATCACAAGACTTACTATTCTTAATAAATCTCATATTGAAGTTCACTATTCCCATTTTGAAACTAAAATGGTATGGTATAAATACTATACCACTATGTGGTTTGGGTATAATGACTTTGTGCTGCTGTTTGTAACAACCAAAAATATTTGACCTACACCCATCTTTAATTATACCGATCGAATCAGAATCACTATCTGATTCGATTTAACGATGTCCGTCCGTCCGTCCGTCCGTCTGTGTGTCCATGTAAAGTTTGTAATCAAATTGCATGTCGCAAATATGAATATATTTCGATGAAATTTGGTATATAAGGTTCTATCGGCCATAGGATGAACGATGTTGAAACTGGTGAAAATCGGTCCATATTCAGACCTAGTCCCCATACAAATTACCCCTATGAAATCGATATAAATTGCCGTAAGTTCCAAATTGTCATATAGATCTCAGTCAAATTGGGTTTGTATGTGTTTATTACATCCATTAATCGGTAGTTCAAATATAATTCCTATAGGAAAATTCTTAGTCATAGGCCCCATATAGAGCACAAATCTTATTTAGACACGAGCATAATATCAAAATTGTATAATTTAGCCTAAATCCATATGAATGCAGGAAACAGGTAAATTTTTAGGCATGGTAGCATAAGCCTATATATTGCAAAATAAGCATAATGCCTGGATTAGTCTACGACTGAAAGTTGGCGCAACAAGTACTGAAACCATGGCGTTAAACAGTTTTAAATTATTTGAACTGTTTAGAAGGTCAACCACACCAAAGTTTTTCACGGAAGCTGCTTTAGAAGAACTTGATAGCTTATACGGAAATATTGAGAGAAGCGAAATTATAAAAAATAATTTTTATCTGATATATGCAAATATTAAGGCAAAATGGGTGAAATCTAATCGAACCATTCAGAACTTCAACTCCAAATACGAGGACTGGCTTAAGGAAGACACCATCCTGGATATATTGGCAGTAGATAAACCCACCACATCAACCAGAGGAGCAAAACGAAGGCCAAAAAAAGTATTGAGGAGTGTTCAATTTTCACAAGAAAGAGGAAACTTGCCGATGCCACCAATGACTTGATCACGAAGAATTTATCGGACGCGCTGTCTATTAAATATACAAAGGATAGTGAAAGAGTTAGGTCGCAGATTACAAAATCTGTTGCTGATGCAAGCCCACTGCTACTAAAAAGGATTAAGGAAAGCATACCCACGCCCACAAACGCACACATTAAAAAGTATGGTTCCGAAGAAGCCTTGGCCTTGTTTGTGGACTTACAACTTTCCAAAGAAAAATATGAGATACTACGGGCATCCTTGATGTGACACGGGGCTGACGTTTTACCAGGATACAAGCATATTACGCAAGCCAAAATAAATTCACGACCACTGCATACGGAGTTTACGGAAGTCTCTGTGAAAGCCAATCTGCAGGATCTCATGGGCCATACAGCAAAACGGTTGTTGGAGAGTCTTCCTGAAAATGAGGTGAAAATTCTTCCTGAGAAACTGAAATTGGTCAGCAAATGGGGTTGCGATGGATCATCCGGACAAAGTGTTTATAAGCAAAGGATATCTTCCGATGACGCTACAATATCGGACGGAAATACGTTTATGGCATCTGTTGTTCCTTTGCGGCTAAAATCTGATGTTTCCCTACACTGCAAAAATCCACGTCCGTCATCAGTGCAGTATTGCCGACCCATAATGTTTCAGTTTGCGAGGGAATCGGCAGAACTCATAAGGACCACGGTGAAGGACATTGAAGAACAAATAAGCAAGATTAAGCCTACAAAGCTGCAAATTGGAGAAGGAAAATATATTGAATGCAATTACGAGTTCCACCTGACCATGGTTGATGGAAAAGTCGTAAACGAACTGACAGGAACAACCTCAACATTGTCATGCCCGATTTGCAAAAAGAGTCAGAAGAACTTTGGTAATTTAAATGATTCTACAAACGAGGAGAATTACGAATATGGAATGTCACCATTGTACGCAAGGATAAGGTGTATGGAGTTCTTGGTAAAACTGGCGTATACCCTACCACAAGAGGAGGAAAACTTCGATGAAAATACATTAATAAAGGATAAGGAAAAGATCAGATAGAAGCAAATACAGGATGGTTTTTTTAAACAAGTTGGACTAAAAGTAGACTGTCCCAAGCACGGATACGGTAACTCAAATGATGGAAACACTTCTTGGAGATTTTTTGAAAATGATGAGGCAGTACCTAGAATCACTGGAATTGACAATCAAATCGTGAAAAGATTGGGAACGATCTTGAATGTTTTAAACTGCAAGTAAAATGTCAATTCTACAAAATATGGAGAATATGCATCGGAAACTGCATCCCTTTTAGCAGAAATGTATCCACAGAAGAAGTTGACCCCGACCATCCATAAAATATTGGCGCATGGCAAAGATATAATTGAGTACCAGTCTTTGCCAATTGGAGAGCTTTCTGAAGAAGCACCGGAGTCTCTTAACAAATTTTATAAAAAATATAGATTGCAGAACACATTCAAAGCATCAAGGGTAAGGCAAAATGAGGACCTCTTCACCATGTTGGCAGTATCTTCCGATCCACTTATTTCTTCCCTGCGGCATGTGAAGTCACGAATAGATTTAGAATATAATTATAGTTTAGAAATGATTAGTCTTTTAGATATACCTTCTCTTACGAATTGTGATGAATATTTTACAGAAAATTTAAAAAATAAATTTAAAAAGGAAGTAATTTTTTTTTATCTTATTGGGTAATAATTTAAAACATAAAACCCTAAAGAAAAAAAATAAAAACAATCTAAAAATGTAAAAATAATTTTTTTTAGTTACTATAAAATTGATTTTTCTACAAATTTTAACTTTGATAACCCATAAGTAGGCCCCTACAAAGCGCAGCGCCCTTCCCAAATGCTCATTTCATAGACTGAACAGTTATCTATCACATGCTGTTTAAACTGTTTTTTGCAACGAAAAAACTCAAATGGCGCCACTGTGCGTCTGTGTGTCCATGTAAAGCTTATAATCAAACTGCAGGTCGCAAATATGAATATATTTTGAAGAAATTTGGTATTTAATCTTTTCTCGGCCATGGGATGAACGCTGTTGAAATTGGTGAGAATCGGTCCATGTTCAGACCTAGCCCCCATACAAATGACCCCTATGAAATCAACATATATTGCCATAAGATCCAAATTATCATACAAATCTTAGTCAAATTGGGTTTCTATGTATATATTGCATCTATTAATCAGTAGCCCAAAAATGATCCCTATTGGACAACTCTTAGTCATAGGCCCCATATAGAGCTGCTTCCCGATCTTCACTTAAATCTATCAAAAAAGAAAAATATTGCACTGATTCTTCACAAATTTTGTTTGTAGATGTTTTTACAAAATACAAGAGACTTTACCAAATATGGTCAGCATCGGTCCATTTTTGGGCCTAGTCACCATATAGATATAGCATCCGATATGAACTTTTTCATATATGCAGCCGAAAAAATTAATACAAATCCCACTCAAATTTGGTTTATGCTTATTTTCTTTATCCAGTTAGTTGGGCCTGAGAGACAGGGTCTCTAAACGAATGGTATAGGGTATCGTATAGTCGGTCTAGATCGACTGTAATTTTCTTACTTGTTTTAGATTTGCGACATAATATCAAACGAACCATATAATCATTAATCCATTTTTATGATCGCTATATCCTTATAAACTATGGAGCGACCACTCACTTCTACACTTTGTTGTAATCAAACATTTTCTTAAATGCCACCCTAACTTAATCATGTCTGTTTTGTTGTACATGGCTAAGGTTTTACATTTTTATAATCATATTTGTTGAAAATACTTTTTTGAAATTGTTGTTCTTCAAAAAGAGAAAATTTAAATGAAACCTTCTTCCCCATACTTTTTTTTTATATTTTTTAACCGCAATTGGTTTGTTGTGATTTGTGTTAAGTAATCTGTGTTTTTTACTGACACAAAAGGAGTATGTTCATGTTTAGCAATTCACTTAAAGGCATGTTATATATTCTGGGTTGTAAATGGAATGTTATTGTAGTTAACTAGAGGAAGGATGAAACGTAAGAAATGAGTGAACGGATTTCTGGTTTATCATTTTGGTTCATAAATAAAGCAAATCAGTGAAATAAAATGAAAAAGGTTTGATGAATAATAAACAAAACAGCCTATAAAGCAAATATAATGAGGGAGTTATATTTCTGTAAATATTTTTTGGTCAGAGCGTAATATGACGAAACATTTGGCCATAATCATCTTAAGAGAATGCTGACATAAAAAATAATGACAAAAAAGAAATTAATTGACAACGTTTTCGTGTAATGTGTTCTAATAAATTTCAGAATAATAAAAAATGGTATATAAAAAATATTTAACTCAATTTAACAACTGTACTTCAGTAATATGAATTAAACCATTGGGGGTATTGTTAATTAAAAATTTTTATCACTTAGTTATAGGGCTCATTTTAAACATTTCGTTCTGGTTCTGCAACATGTTGGTCTTTTGACTAAGACTCTTTGATTTCATATAAAACTTTTTTATCCAACTTCATTTCGATCATTACTCTTGTCGAGTGCAAACATAATAAATCGTCAAATTGTTGCTTTTTTTGTAATTAAAGAAATCGTAAATCAATTGTTAAAACAAATGTATTTATTTGTCAGATATTTTTATTAGTAGTTAGAAAATAAATTTTACTTTGCTTGATAGGTGTCACTCCCACTAAGTGTGAGTATAGTCTATGTACTCACACATAGTTTTAATGCTCTTGCCTTTATAGTACTGTAGAGAGTTGACTTCGCTTGGAAGTTATTAAATCCTCTTGTCCGTTCCCGCCCCTTGGTTATACCATCCGCAACACTGTACAGAGGGCATATATCAGTTTGTCGATCCGTTTGTAACATATCGAAATAAATTCCGGAGGCGCTATAAAGTGTATACAGTAGAACTATATATGGTGGAACAAATGTCCGTCTGTCTGTCTGTCTGTCTGTATGTCTGTTTGTTAAAAGCATTCTCCTGTCCGCACTAAGACGAGTGGGTCGCAGTACTTAAGCCTAGAATGTTCGACATAATCTACAGCATTTTGGTATTCAATTTTGAGCCTCTACGTCTTACGGGTCAGGAACGGCTTACGAAAATGTAAAAGTGCTCCGACAAAATTTCATAAAAAAGAATAAAAATATTGAAAAAAGTCTATATGTAACGGAACATGTACATGTACAGTAGGGTTAAGACTTTTTGATTTTTTTTTTGCAAATATCAAATTCTACATGCCCTAGCCAAAAAGGCTATTAAAAAAAATACTAAGAAACGCAGTCTTACTTCTTCGCTGCTGTCAAAAAAATTTCCGCAACAAACGCGTTGAAATTTGGTTTATATTTTTATACCCTATACCACTATGTGGTTTGGGTATAATGACTTTGTGCTGCTGTTTGTAACTACCAAAAATATTTGACCTAGACCCATCTTTTATTATACCGATCGAATGTAATCAAACTACAGGTCACAAATAAGAATATATTTTGATGAAATTTGGCATATAAGCTTTCACCGGCCATAAGATGAACGCTATTGATATTGGTGAGAATCAGTTCACGTTCAGACCTAGCCTCCATACAAATGACCCCTATGAAATCAACATAAATTGCCATAAGATCCAAATTATCATATAAATCTTAGTCAAATTGGGTTTTTGTGTGTTTATTCCATCCATTAATCAGTAGTCCAAAAATGATCCCTATGGGACAACTCTTAGTCATAGGCCCCATATAGAGCTGCTTCCCAATCTTCACCTAAATGTATAAAAAAACAAAAATATTGCACTGATTCTTCTCTAATTTTGTTTGTATATATTTCTGCAAAATACCAAACATGGTCAGGATCAGTCCATTTTTGAAGCTAGTCCCCATATAGATATATCATCCGATATGAACTTTTTCATATCTGCAGCCAAACAAATTAATTACGATGCCACTCGATTGCAATTGAGCAATATATCATTTCGAAGCTCACATGAGTACATTTTATTTGATAGTTTTAAATTTGAAATCCATTAACCCATTATGAACCTTATTAAAATTTTTTTAGATTTTTTTTGCAAAACATGGCATTATCTCATAAAACGATCTCTACAATGTTGTTATTTACAACAAATGAATAAAAGCTAAATCCACTTGCTTCATTTAGATATATATTTTGACTTCTTAGCCCTTTCAGGACCGGATATATTAGGGATTTTGCCTACAATTTTAAGTTTTTCTAAAAATATATGGTTATTTCAAAGTTAGTTCGATAGAAAATCAAATATGGATGATGTGTTCGACGATGAAAATGAAAATTCTTTGACTGGCGAAAAGGCTCTTGAAGAAATAGATTATAAATCTCCTGAAATGCGTAAAGTTTCTGTTAAAACAGCTGCATCATTGGTTACAAATTTAAATATAAGCATCTAAAATCTGCAAACAATTGGCTAAGACAGGCATTAATATTTCAACGTCATCACAAACAGGTATTTACAGAGCGGTAGTAAAATCTACTGAAGACATAGAAATTAAATACAAAAAAATCATTGAAAAATGAGAAGTAATGCATTCATTTTTATGGAAAGAAAATTGATGGTAAAGAAATATAGGTAATCGAATTGGAAAATGAAACAAATGAAGCTATGTGTTCTTATTCTTAACAAGTAATAAAATCATAGTCGGTCTAGACCGACTATAGGATACCCTATACAATGCGTGTAGAGACCCTACCCTATAGGCCCAACTAACTGGACATAAAAAATAAGCATAAACCAAATTTGAGTGGGATTTTTATAAATTTTTTTGTCTGCAGATATGAAAAAGTTCATATCGGATGTTATATCTATATGGGTACTAGGCCCAAAAATGGACCGATCCTGACCATGTTTGGTAAGGTCTCTTGTATTTTGCAAAAATATATACAAACAAAATTTGAGAAGAATCAGTGCAATATTTTTGTTTTTTGATAGATTTAAGTGAAGATCGGGAAGCAGCTCTATATGGGGCCTATGACTAAGAGTTGTCCAATAGGGATCATTTTTGGACTACTGATTAATGGATGTAATATATACAGACAAACCCAATTTGACTAAGATTTGTATGATAATTTGGATCTTATGGCAATATATGTTGATTTCATAAGGGTCATTTGTATGGGGGCTAGGTCTGAACATGAACCGATTCTCACCAAATTCAATAGCGTTCATCCCATGGCTGACAAAAGATTAAACACAAAATTTCATCAAAACATATTCATATTTGCGACCTGCAGTTTGATTACAAGCTTTACATGGACACACAGACGGACGGACGTACGGACGGACATCGTTAAATCGAATCAGATAGTGATTCTGATTCGATAGGTATAATTAAAGATGGGTCTAGGTCAAATATTTTTGGTAGTTACAAACAGCAGCACAAAGTCATTATACCCAAACCACATAGTGGTATAGGGTATAAATATATTCATATTTCCAACCTGTAGTTTGATTACAAGTTTTACAAGGACACACAGACGGACGGACGGACATCGCTAAATCGACTCAGAAAGTGATTCTGAGTCGATCGGTACAATAAAAGATGGGTCTAGGTCAAGTATTTTTGGTAGTTACAAACAGCAGCACAAAGTCATTATACCCAAACCACATAGTGGTATAGGGTATAAAAAGCACGAAAATACCTAAAATGGGAAAAATTTGTTTTCCCTGAATATCCACTATATGTTTTTTTTACCCGCTATATTCACGTAACTGCAAAAATCTTCACTATTTCAAATTATATTGTAAGGTTTTTTTAATTTTTTCTATAATTTTAGTATTGGATTTTGTTATGAAATACGTCAAGAAAACATCAAACTACTGTGGCTATAAGTTTTCTTCATATCATTTTTTGATATAGTTTTTGAATTATTGAGGTACGCGATATTCAACTAATAGGATTTCTATATTACTCAGTTAACTTAACAAATAATAAATCTGGATTATGATTTAATCCTTTAATGATTAAACAGCTTTTGAAATATTTTTAAAGTTTGAATATTTTTAATAGATTGATTTTGTTCTGATAAAAGGATATTTTCATTATCTACTTTAACTGTTTTGTTTTTTGTAGTCAATATAATTTGAAGAAATTTAGTACATAAGCCGATAAGGCTTTAAAATAATTGCTTTTAAATTGGTGAGGTTCGGTGCATATTGAGACTAAGACGTCCAACAAATGTATCCTATGGGCTGCACCTTAATTTCTCGATGATCCATAAAACATGGCATCGGAGTGTTAAAATGAAAAGTGCATGGTCAATATAAGTGACTTCAAAATATTATCTGGATCCGTTTATTCGTGGACCTGGAAATCAGAGAAAAGTGTTTATTGAGACCTCGTTATTTATATTTGAATCCACAATTTTTACCTTATACACTACACTACACTAAAACTACATTAAAACAACTTATAATCAAATTTTGAAAAAGCATTTAATGTATAGAAAAATTACACTTTAATTGCAGATGCGAAAGTATTTTTAACGCTCATTGCGCATAAAAATACGCCTAAATAGTTTTCTATGGATTTTGTTCTGACTATATATAACGCTATGCAGTTGTGGATAAATTGCGCACGAAATATATGTATATATGTGTATGTTAACGTATGCCTTTTATTTTATAAGTCGACGCGATTACGATGTTTAAAAGCAATTATACATGTGCCGTCAAAAGATTTGAAAATGGAACCATTGCGCGTTTTTGACAAGTGGCATTTGCAGCTTTACGAATTATAAAATTGTTAATGATGTCAAACTTAAAAGCCATGGGATACCGTCCACGAAATCTTACTGATATTTTTATGCTTCTATCTGTTTTTACATAACCCGTTTTATTTATATCTATATTGTTTAAGTTTAAATAAAATTTTACCCTGTGCATTGAGATTTTTCGCATAGTTTTTTTTCTTCAATCATCCATGCACATACAATATGAAACAATTCTGAAAACAAATTTGTATTCAATTTTTTTTTCATAATATTTTGTTTTTGTCTACTTTCGTACTTAGATCTCATATGGCCTTTAGATTATTTTATTCTTTTAATAAGTGGTTAACTATTGGACTTGGTTGTAAGATAGTATGGTGGGACAGTCTACAAAAATTAATTTAAATATAATATGGTCTAGTTATTATTAATTAATTGAAAACTAATCTAAACTGATGTTGCTTATTCATCGAATAACCTAAAGATATAAAAATTGAAATAGTCGATTATAGTTAAATATAATTGCAAGACATGTAATCTGTTCTATAGCTTTGTTTTAAATGAATTAGATCTCACTGAACGGAGTTGTATTTCAACATAAAAATTATTAATATAATGGTTTTGCAATTCATTTTATATCGTTTATTCACTTCATTTCAAGTTTGGTGGGAAATTTGATGTATTGCGAATTTTATATATCAAATAAGTAGTGTGCAGTCTAAACGCTGCTATACAGAATTGCAAGTGTTGTTATGAAAACTGTCGAGTACATCAGTTGCTTTTCTTATACTCTATTCCTCTCTACTTACTTTGGGTTGCGTGAAATATTCTATACTTATTTTCCCAATTGTTGCTACTGTCGTTGTTTTTGTTGATGTTGTTGTTTACTAAGTGACTCGCGGCATTAAAATTCCTTAGTGTATTGTAAATATACTTTCCATTGGATTTTGACGTTTTTGTTGTTTGTTGGCATCAGAATGTTGCAACAAACAACTAGAAGTAGTGAATTGTGAGTAACAAGCAGTATTTGTTAAATTTATTGTAAACTATCAAGGAAATGCATTAGCAATTGACTAGTGGTATGTTTATCATAAATATACATACATACTTTGTATGAATGTTTGGAACATATTTTGCATTTCCTTTCGGTTTATTTCCCACAATAAGATGGTATTTTTATATGGCATCAATAACGGTTTTATGCATTTATTTTTCTTTTACAATAAATTTATTCTAAATGGCAAGTGTAAAGAGTATACATATCTGTTGTGGGTTTTACATAAATTGCTTTCTAATATAACTGGAAACTTTACGTACAGTTTTAAATAAAAAATAATTTGTAATTGAAAGATAAATGTAGTGTTTTATTTCTATAACTAGCCTTGAACCTATGTTGATCAAATATTATGAAATGAAATATATTGGACACATTGAATATTAGCTTCTCTAAGATAATTTTCTATTGACTGTTGTTCCTGAGTTTAATTTTGTTTGCAGAAACTTTTTGTAACAGATTTATTTGACGGCAATATCAGATTTTGATGTGTAAACATCTATACGTCTTCTTCTTTTTATATCCTATACCACTGTGGTTTGGGTATAATGACTTTGTGCTGATGTTTGTAACAACCAAAAATACTTGACCTACACCCATCTTTAATTATACCGATCGAATCAGAATCACTATCTGATTCGATTTAACGATGTCCGTCCGTCCGTCCGTCCGTCTGTGTGTCCATGTAAAGCTTGTAATCAAACTGCAGGTCGCAAATATGAATATATTTTGACGAAATTTGGTATTTGATCCTTTATCGGCCATGGGATGAATGCCGTTGAAATTGGTGAGAATCGGTCCATGTTCAGACCTAGCCCCCATACAAATGACCACTATGAAATCAACACATATTCCCATAAGATCCAAATTATCATACAAATCTTAGTCAAATTGCGTTTGTATGTATATATTACATCCATTAATCAGTAGTCCAAAAATGATTCCCATTGGACAACTCTTAGTCATAGGCCCCATATAGAGCTGCTTCCCGATCTTCATTGCACTGATTGTTCTCAAATTTTGTTTGTATACATTTTTGCAAAATACAAGAGACTTCACCAAACATGGGCAGGATCGGTCCATTTTTGGGCCTAGTCCCCATATAGATATAGCATCCGATATGAACTTTTTCATATCTGCAGCTGAAAAAATTAATAAAAATCCCACTCAAATTTGGTTTATGCTAATTTTCTATATCCTGTTAGTTGGGTCTGAGAGATAGGGTCTCTAAGCGCATGGTATAGGGTATCGTATTGTCGGTCTAGACCGACTATAATTTTCTTACTTGTTTTTTTTTGAATTCATCGTTATCTTCAAGGTTTAAACAATTGTTTTCAGTTCTCCTTTCTATAACTTGGCTGATTTCATAGTCAATCCAAAATTATATATTTGATTGTTTTAACATTAACATAGTCCTCAAATGTAACACCATTTGGGAAGCTTTTAATTCAATGAATGGATTCAATTCTATTTTTCAATAACTTCAAGGTTCTTTCGTATGCTAATAAGGTTATCTGCCAAAAATAACTGATAATATTAATAATAATAATAATTTTATGAATCGGTGTATGTTTGGACGTACTTCCCATACAAATGACCCCTACGTGATCAAACTTAACTGAGATCCAAGTTTAGAGAAGGTTAGGTTAGTTGCGTTGCCGGCGCGAAGGCGAGTATTCTCGGAAGCGATATGGCACATAGGGAAAGCCCTTAGATAGTGTCGGAAGGAAGAGATAGGAACGGAGATTACAAAAGTACGGATAGAATATGAAAAGAGTATGGACAGCGTCCATTTTCATCCCACCAAATTCCCTCAAGGAGTTTAGACGTTCGGCGAGTGGAGCATTTACTATGCAGCCCAGATTATCGATGAATCTTTGCCCTAAAAGAAAATCTGAATTATTTCTCCGAATTCCATTATTAAAAAATTTAACTCAGACAAGTCTCGTTAGAAAATATTATTAATTTTTATTGATGAATAATTATGTAACCAATATGAACAACCATTTTTGCAAAAATGGCACTTTTTTGAAAATGAAGGGTAATTTAAAAAAATTTACTTTATAAAAAATGGTACTTACAAAAACGGGTCCTTTCATAAAAAAGGGCAGTTTCCTGAAAAAATGTAGGCAGACAGGTTCTGATTCAATTGTCGCGAATTATTATACAAATTGTGGCATCGTAAACTACGACAACATTTACAAATACATTTAACATCTTGTAGTGGTAAAAGTGTTGAATACCAACTTCATCTTGCTGATAAAATTTATGAAGTAACAAACAAAAATCAAAATTTCTCTGCAATTTCCAGCATCAATCCAAACACTATGGAACAGTACTTGCATAATTTGACACAAATAACTGCAACACTTTGTCAAAATTTAAATAAGCTTTCATTGTATACAGCAGCAATTAAAACAAGATCAATATCTCAAGAATGAGATCCATCAAATCACAGAAGATATTTTAAACAAGGATTTTCTGATTCTCGTGTTCATAATATGTAGTTTATTTTATTTAATTTATTTATTCATGATTTCCCATACAACAAGATTTATAATTAAAGTATAGGAGTTTTACTTTGTATTGAAATAGAAAATTTGAAAAAATTGGTTTAAAAAAAAAAATATATGTAAATATAAAAATATTAAATAATATTGTAGAAAAATAACAAATTATAACCAAAAATGTTAATACAAATAATAATATGTAAAATAATATAAAAAAACAAAAATAAATAAAATTAGTTAAAATAAAGAAATAATATGTAAAATATAAATTATAAACGGATCAGCAAAAAAATTATTAAAAAAATTATTTAAAAAAAAAATAAGAAATAGGATCAGCTAAAAAAATTTGAAAAGTTCCCTCTTAAAATGCATTGCGTTGCTTATAACTGTAATGGACGATGGTAGCGAATTCCAAAGACGTATTGAGGAGACATAAAATTGCCATTTGGATACTAAATATTGGTATCTAATGTACATTATGTCATGATTTCTAGCGGTGCGCATATAAGAGTAGTGCGAAATCGGATCATATTTTCGAATATTGAAAATATATCTTAAAATTGCATTGAAAGTGGACTCAAGCTTTTTATAACTCTTAAAAGCAGTGCTTGTATATATTTCGCAGCCTTATAGTAAAGTTGACATAAGATATTCGAATGCTAAGTGGGGTTATATGTTGTGTATTCCATAATGTTCTAAACATTTAGTAAGTTCTCCCTGCAGTAATATGGTTAGACCATGTGAGATTATCATTAAAAATAATACCTAGACTCTCAGCTGTTGAAACGATTTCAATTTTCTGGTTGTTTAACATAATCAATGGTTCAAAAGGCAGTGTCGTTTTTCTCCTTGTAAAAATCAAACACCTTGATTAAGAGGGGTTGAGGCATAAACCATTTACACTTGCCCATGTATAAGTATTATTGAGATCTGAATTTAATTTTGCAACGCAATCTTTTATGCTGCTTATATCAGTAGTTATATATTTATAGTATATGTTGGCATCATAGAAAATTTAATAAAAGCGCTATTAGATGCATCAAAACTGGTAGTTTTATTCATTCTGACACTAGCAACATTGTGATGGTGAGAGATGATGGAAATAAAATCAAACCTGCTCACCGCCTTTTTATTTTTGATAAGTCAAATAATTTGAATTTTCTCCTAGATACTGGTGCAGTAGTCTCCGTTGTATTATCTTCAAAATTCAAACACTTCAAAAGGAATTCGGACATTTATTTAACTGCTGCAAATGGTTCATCCATAGATACTTTTGGTTCAAAACTTCTCAAAATTAATTTAGGTTTACTTCGTGATTTTGAATTTCCTTTTATTTTAGCAAATAATTCAACACCAATCAAAATTTGGCATCATCATCGTAGATATTAAAAACGAACTAATTACTGATCTCACAACCAAATTGAAAATTAAAATTAATTTTGCGATATTTATTCACTCGCATTTCCTATCACAAACCTTCTTAGAAAGTGCAATTCACTTATATCACAAAACCAATGAGTCACAACACGGTTCATAGAATATAACCTAAGGGTATTTTACCATTTACTAGACCACGTCGTCTTGATCCAATTAAATTAAAAATTGCAAAAACGGAATTTGAGTATCTCGTTAAAATTGGTATTTTTAGACCTTCTAACTCCTATCGCATCCGCTTTACATTTAATTCCCGAAAAGAAAGTAAATGACTGACGTTCATGCGGCGATTATAGAGTATTAAACTCCATTACCATACCCGATCGTTACCCACTTCCACACATTCACGATTTAAATATTAAACTCAAAGTTAAAAATATGTTTTCAAAATTACATCTAGTTCGTGTGTACCATTAGATTCCTATGGCTAAGAAAGACATCCAAAAACTGCAATCACTACACCGTTCGAAATGTTTGAATTTATACGCATGCCTTTTCGTCTTAGAATAGTGCTCAAACATTTCAACGTTTCATCAAGGAAGTATTTTTTTGGTAACGTAGGTGGCATTTTAATTGCCAAACAAAAATTACTTGAACACTTAGAATTTATTTTTACTCGACTCCAAAATTACGGACTCAATATTAAACCCACTAAACTATTCTCGGTGCATCTTTGTTAGATTTTCCTAGTTATGAGATATTCCCAAAAAGGAATTCAACCATCTAAAGATAGAGTTGAGATTGTTAATAATTTCGAAAAACCAATTTCTATTAAAAAACTCCAAATGTTTTTAGGCATGGTTAATGACTATCACCGATACATTCCAATGTTAGCAGCAGAACTTAATTTACTAAACGAAATGCTAACATCTGCAAATAAAAATTAAATTGGACTAATGAATCGACCACTGTATTTGAGAATATCCGATTACTTTTTGCCAAAAATACACTTCTCACACATTTTGATAAAAATCTTCAACTATCACTGGCAGTTGATGCATCAAATGTTGCTATTAGAGCTGTTTTACAGAAATTAAATATTCAACTTTCGATAGAGAATTATTAGCAACATATCGAACAGATTAACATTTCAGAAACTTTTTGGAAGGAAGAAATTTCACCATATTCAATGATTACAAACCTTTATCATTTGTTCTAAATTCCAAAACTGACAAATTACCAAGCCAATACGTCACTCAGAATACATAGCACAATTAACAAATGACATACAATACATAATTTGAAAACAAAACATCGTTGCCGACACTCTTTCACGTCTCCCAGAAATTGATGCATTTTCAACACCAGATATTAATTTTTCAACACAATTCAAAGAACAACATTCTGACGAAGCACTTAAATCACTCTCCAAATTCTAAATGCAACCTTAAATAAATTTTATTCCTGTTTTGAATATTAAAATTAGGTAAGTCCTTCTTCTCGTCCCCATGTTCCAATTTCAAGGCGTGAAAGCATTTTTGATAAAACTCATTATTTATCTCATCCTGGAATAAGAACAGCTAGACGATTATTTCAATCCAACTATTTTTGGTCTGACATGCGAATAGAAATAAATGATTGGGAAGCAAGTTGCATCAATTGCCAAAAATAAAAAAATAATATTTACACAAAAACACCTATACAGAAAATTTTAATTCCACCAGGCAGATTTGAAAACATTCACATGGATCTAGGGTGTTCCTCTGAAAACAACTGTAGATCAGGGTACACAGTTCACTTCAATATTATTTAGTGAATTAACTATTTTACTTGGTGCTCATAAAATTCACACTCCTACCTATCATCCATAAGCAAATGAAATGATAGAACGTTTCCACCGACAACTCAAGACAATAATTGTTTCATTTGGCAACCCATTACGTCAGAACCTTTGCCTTGGATACTTCTCGGTTTACGAACAGCTATCAAAGAAGGTATTGGTTATTCTTCTGCTGCATTAATTTACGGTCAAACATTAAAATTACATGGAGAATTGGTTGTATCTGGCAATAATACAATCAATACAGATTTAACTCTTAAATAATTAAGAGAATATTTTTCACATATTCGTTCTAGAATTATTCATCATAATAAGGATAATAGTTATATTCCGAAAACGTTATGTACTTGTCATTACGTATTTCTTAGACTTAAGCGCCCACCAGGACTTCACAAACTAATGGAAGCACTTTTTAAGGGTTTTCACGATTTAATTAAATATTTCACATTCAATATGGTAGCACAATTAAATCTGTCTCAATTGATCTTCTTAAACCAGCACACTCACATAACATACAACACTTAAAACCTACACTTCATACGTCTTCAAAAAAGAAAGTCACTTTTAATATTGTGCAAATAATTTTAGGTTTTCAATTTTATACGTTTCACTGGAGGCGGAGTATATCTACTGTATCTATCCTTTCATTTACTTATTTATACTTTTAATTTATATACTACATTATTATTATATTTTAATTTTTATTGTCTTTCAATTTTTCTTTTTGTAGAAAATATTTTCATTCAGTTTCCAATTTTCAATTTAACAACTATATCGTATATTATTAAGTTTTCTGTGTATTAAAATTTTTTATAAATAAATATTTGAGTTCTATAAATTGTGTGTCTGAATAAATGTGAACTATCTTTCCATCAACCAAAATGACATTTATGAATGTTTATTTACATATATTACTTGAGTACATATACATACGAGTAGTTAAAATAAAATTATAATTTTTGTTTATTATTTTTCTATGCAATTATAGATAAAACTGTTTTAAATCGACTAAAAACAAGTAGGAAATTATATCGGCCTAGACCGACTATACGATACCCTATACCATGGTTTATAGACTCTATCTCTTCGGTTAAACTAATTCGATATAGAAAATAAGCATAAACCAAATTTGAGAGGCATTGTTATTAATTTTTTTGGCTGCCGAAAAAATTCATATCGGATGTTATTTTGATATGGCGACTAGGTCGAAATACAGACCGATCCTGACCACATTTGGTAAAGTCACTTATATTTTGAAAAAATATATACAAACCAAATTTGAGAAAAATCTGTGCAATAGATTTAAGCGAAGATCGGAAACCAGCTCTATATGGGGCCTATGACTAACAATTGACATATGGCCTTTATTTTTTGGCAACTTATAAATGGATATAATAAACACACACATACCCAATTTGACCGAGATCTATACGATAATTTGGATCTTATGGCAATTTAAGTATGTAGATCTCATAGGGGTCATTTGTACGGGGACTAGGTCTGAACATGGACGAAACTTCACCAATTTCAACAGCTTTCATCCTGTTGCCGACAAAAGCTCATATACCAAATTTCATTAATTATTAATTAATTTTTGCGACCTGTAGTTTGATTACAAGGTTTACATAGACACACAGACGGACATCGATAAATCGACTCAGAAAGTGATTCTGAGTCGATCGGTATAATAAAAGATAGTTCTAGATCAAATATTTTTGATAGTTACAAACAGCAGCACAGAGGCAATATACCTAAACCACATAGTGGTATAGAGTATAAATTTATTGTCAGATTTTAAAACATTTCCAACATTTATAATACATATATCATACCAAAAAGATTCTAATTAATTGCTTTATTAAGTTAATACGTCATAGATTGCCCTTAATGATACGACAAAAAACTGGAAAGTATAAAACATTTCAGTTTAATAGTTTTTTGTTTTACATGAATTTAAATAAACATGAACAATAAATTACTTTAAAATTAAAAGAGAAGTAAAGAACCGTATAAACAACTATAAAGCAATATAATATAAATGGATTACGCACGGATATTGCATGTAAAAAATGTATAAAATTATTCTGAAGTATAGCACAAAATCCCACCATTAAGACTGAAAATGTCAGGTGCGCAGCAAATGTTAAGAGGGTAATACGGAATAGAGACTTGTCTGATGTACCACTTACAATGAAGGAGATTTAAATAAAATTTGAACTAAGAATTATTATTTAGAACCTCAAAATGTTTGACAAATGTGTCTTAAAGCATCTTTAATTCGTTTTAGTGTCAAACCATCAAAGCTGGAGCCCACAAAATAAGGATTCAAATCAAAAAATTCTTTACATATAGTGACTGCCATTAAAATCCAGTTTTAATTTTTTTCTTAAATAAAATTTTTATGGTAGTTATTGAAATAAAAGTCAAACCTCTTTTTATAAAATTCAAAATTCTGAATATATAAAAACTAAAAAATATCAACAAAAACCTGAAAAAATAAAAAGTTTTTGTTATTAGATAAAGTTGTAAATGTAACCAATGTTTAAGGGTAAATTATTAACTCTTTGATAAACCATTATTTTTATGACTTCCGAAAGACGATTCGGCATGTTGAAAATAATTTACTGATTTTATTCCATTCTTTCCACCTCCGTGCTTCACTGTGCTTGTGATATTTTTTCCATTTAGCTCCTCATTTGATATCCGCTATACCATAGTTTTCTTACCGCTATCAAATATATTGAATTTTTTTTTATCAAGAAAAATATCATCTTTCCACTATTTTACATCCTTCTTTGTATGTTCCTTAGCATATTTCAACCGGTATCTCCTATTCTCTAAATTAATGAAGCGCTTGAGCGAGGATTAAATCTATTTTTCTTATAACAAACTATTCTTCCATCTCGGTTAACTTTATTGGCTGGTCAGTCTGCTTCTTGAATTCAATTCTATTCTCGTATTTATATCTTCACGCTGTTATTTTTCTTCTATGCCCCATTGCTCCTATTAGTAAAAGAAACTTGACTTTTTTAAATTAATTCTTTTCACCAGGGTAAAATAAAAATAAGAAAATATTGCACTAAATGTTTATGCGTAAGTATAAAATACTGGATGCATTTATAATTATTATTACTACAAATTTGCTAACTTAAAAATTTAAACTTAACCCGAATATTAGTTGCAGTCACTGTACATAAAATGTGGGTAAAAGGAAACCCTTGAACCATTAGTTTTGATATTTTTTTTTAATTGAAATTATATTAAATCTTACAATAATCTAACCCATAAAAACAAAGCTTTTATTAAAACTCTTTCTTTCCTTATGCATATGAGTTTTGAATATCGCCGTGACTGTGCGTGACTGTTTAAAAGTTAACCTTTTTTCACAGCAAGTCTATCGACCAAGTTTTAGATCGATCGGTTAAGGGAAAATGGGTTTTAAATCACTCCGTGACTGTGCGTGACTGTGCGTGACTATGTCGAAATTGATCTTTCTTAACAGCGAGTATATCGACCAAGTTTCAGATCGGTGGGATGAGGGTAAATGACATTTAGATCACTCCGTGACTGTGCGTAAGTCAAAGTTAATCTTCTTTTCACGGCAAGTGTATCGACCAATCGATCGGATTAGGTTAAATGACTGTGCGTGACCATGCGTGACTGCGCGTGACTAAGTCAAAGTTGATGTTTTTCTCAGAAAGTGTATGGACCACGCTTGAGATCGATCAGATGAGGGGAAATGACATTTAGATCACTTCGTGACTGTGCGTGACCACGCATGAATGTGCGTAACTACCCCAAACAGGTAGTTAATCTCCATTTAAAATATTCCACATTTTGATACACCATTTTTTTTCAATTCCATTTTCCCATGACTCCCATATCTATCCACTGACCTAAGCTACGGACATTTTAGAGGATTTGCATTATTTGGTACTGAAACCACATTATTGCTATTACCGTAGTAATAAAAGATCAAATCGGGCCAAAAATATTCGATATATATAGAGCCCGTTGTAACAAATGACTTACTTCGTCTGCCACAACTGCTTATTTCTTGCCATATCAGGAAGTTTTTTTTTTGAAATTTCGTCTTTTTGAATCCTAAACTTTCCTTCAACATTAGTTCGAACGCACAAAATTTGACCTCGAAGCTGCGAAGAATCTGTCATTACATTCGTTTCGTCGCACATTATGCAGCAGGACTATTTTTTTATGAAGCAAGATTTCATAGATTGCTCGGTTTTTGGTATCTAGATTTTTTGCATAGTTCCCGTCGGGAGCATTTTGAACTTTCTATGTTTTCAAATCTGTATTGGCTTAAACTTTTTGCACCAAATAACCCGAGTAATGAGCTATATGAGCTGTGTTGGAAGCTTTTCTCAATATGCTTCTCATTTTCTTGGACTTTTCATGTGGACCTTTCTTTCTTCCAGAACCATGTTTTCTATCAATGGTCAAGTTCTCCTGATAGTTTCTAATGTTGAGTTAAATAGTTGATTAAGCATGAGTTGAAGTAATAGGCAGAAGGATGCTGACGATGAACAAGTCGCTTTGTTCGAAAGTAGCTACTCCATCTAGCGCTGTCTTCAATTTTTTTCTAATATTTCTCTTACATTACAAAAATTATTATCTTTCTTTCATTAGAAAAATATATACATGATCTTAAACCGAACAATAAATGACTAATTATTCCAATACAGATCAACAATACATAACAATAACATACAACACATGAGGTACAATGCATTTGTGTAATCTGTTAAGATTTCACATGTCATTACAGTTCCATCTAGAGGACAATGGCAAAAAGAAAGAGCTGTTCACATTACAAGACTTGTAATTGATCTGGCTATGTTAATGTAAAGAAAGCTAAAAATTGGAAAAGCTCAGCTTGTTCATACAAACTCTCGTATATAAAAAGAAAAACATTTCCCATGTTCTTTTCTTTGAAATGTTGAGTTAAATAGTTGATTAAGCATGAGTTGAAGTAATAGGCAGAAGGATGCTGACGATGAACAAGTCGCTTTGTTCGAAAGTAGCTACTCCATCTAGCGCTGTCTTCAATTTTTTTCTAATATTTCTCTTACATTACAAAAATTATTATATATACATGATCTTAAACCGAACAATAAATGACTAATTAGTTTATAATAATTTGCAAGGATCATTCCATATAAAACTGTATGTACGAAAATTTGTAGGTGTGAATTTTGCCGATCTCTTGAAGATACAATCACTGATCGTGTTGCATAAGTTTATATTTACACGAGAGCCTACATATCTGTTTAAACGGATGTCTTTTCCAAACTCAAGAAGAAATAATTCTATTATTCAAATATGGCATACAAGTTTGGTCTCCGAATGCCAGTTCTGTTCATTTATTTAATATCACATTTTACCGATCCTGGACTTTGATCATAAAACTCAGCATAAAACCATATAAATAAATAAATAAAAAACAGTTTGATGGCAGACCTATGATTATTTTCCAACATTTTTGTGGGTCCATAGTGGACTTTGTTAAAAATATTTGATAATTTTATCACGTACTGTCTCTCATTTTAATCGAACTAATAACTTGTAACTGAAATATTTCTTGATAAAAAAAAAATTCAAATAATGGTTGCAAAAAAATTAAGAGGAAGAACGTGTCTTAAGATTTTTTCGATCTCACTCCTTATAAGTAGATTTCGGGCTAGCATAAGAGAAGATTTGCAAGTTCCATTATTTCCTTTGTGAGAAGATGGTCATTAAAGTTCTCACTTATGTTTGAATTTCTATACTATCAGGATTTTGTTTGTCTTCTTCGGAACTAATCAACATTCAATTGACCATCTAGTTAGAACTAGGTTTCTGACCATAATTCTTAAACGCCCCTGTTTAATTATTTCTCGGAAATATAATCGGCTGCTTTATCAATATTGTACAATTTTAATACTAACAGTTAAATGTAAAGACTGTACATACATACCTACACTTGCACACAAACAACAACAACAAAGTTCGTACGTACATATATTATTAATATCAACATAAAAGAAAACATCAAGTATACATGAGATTACAAGTAGTGCAATCAATGAATGGAATGTACTTAAATACATTATACATGTGTAGCGCCTGAACGGGACCAATAGATGAAAATATTTTCTAAGATATTTCGGATCCGGGATGGATGTATGCGATTGCGATAGCGAATTAGTTTTCACTGTTTATTTGCTGCTCTATTTGGAAAAAAAAAATATCAATTAATTTTGTTAACTAAAAACTATTGTATTATCTTCATTAATTTTGGCAAGATAGAAAAAACTAATAAGTTTTGCATTTTAACTAAATTCGATTGCCATATTTGTCTAAATTTTCCTTTTCATTCCATAATCTCGAACTTAAAAGAAACAGTTGGTCTCGTTTTATAAATGATCAATATGAAAATACGTTGGTTACAAGTGTCTGAGTTACTCATGGCAATTGCAACTGAAGTGGTTGAACGGATTGATATTGGTTGGTTCCTTTGTCTTGGTATACTATTGATGGTATATTCGTATTATTGCAACAAGCAAATAAAAATTAAAAACAAATTAAATATGCAACATGCTGCATGTAACATGCAACTTATGCCCTTAACCACACTCACCGAAATATACAATTGTATACACGCGTACGTACAATCGTGAAAAATAAAAATAAAAAAAACAAAGAAAGCTAAAGTCCTTATAATCTATACCATGAGTTTCGGAAAGAGGTGCTAGGTCCAACCGCAATAACTGGATATACAACTATGTAAGTATTGACTAAATTAAGTCTTTGGCGACCAAACTCACTTTTATCGAAACGAACAGTTGTAGCTTTCAGATTATACCAACTAATTAGAGTAATGTGATCTCAGAGGCTAATAGCGTAAACCCGAAATAAAAAAAATCAATGTGAGTCCCATCACAGGGGAGATGTGTCAACATCTACACCTTTTCCAATTGTATTTCAGAAAGTATCAAATGTATTTCAGAAAACATCAAATGTATTATCAAATGCATTTCAGAAAATATTAATTGAATTTCAGAATATATCTATTGAAATTCAGAATTAAAAAGTAGTTTACCCTACAATACCGAAAAGTTATTACTATTTCTATTAGTGATTTGGAGTCGCAGAAAATGTTTAGCAATATTTGGACTTATTTGTTATGCACTGGAAAATAAACTATCAAGGGCGGCCTTTTAATCGAAAGAAGATGAGGACTTCATTTGTTAATCAGCTACAATATAAACACCAGGATTGAATTTTGACCGATTTTGAAGTCATTATTTTTAAAATAACACGTTTATATCGTCACCAAGAATCATATATAAATGAGGATGTGCAAACTGAAATTTGTCATTGCCTTTATTTTATAAAAAAAAGCAGTCGAAGCAGAGGAAACGGCAGAAGCGATGCCAACGGTGGCAGCGGTACAAGCGGTGGCAACGGTGACTGCGGCAGACCCACAAAAAAAAGATAAGGTGGAAGTGGCATGCCCGCCAAAACAACTTAAAATGGTAAGGAAGCCAGTGCTGTATCGCCATAATGCGAAAGAAGGTGAAGACATGGACGATTTCGACGTGTGCGTGGTCACCGTTGCTTCGAAACTTCGACAAATGACCCTTGAACGTAGCCGAATAGTGGAGAGGAAGATTTATGAGCTGCTGTTCAAGGGTCTAGATGAAAATGCAATAATGTAATTTGTTTTGTTTTTTAATTTTTTTAATATTTCAACTTGTTTTTTTTTAATTTTTTTTTTAAATTTATATTTAAGTTTCTGAATTGTTTTTTTTTTTTTATTATTATTTTTTTATATTTCAACTTGTTTATTTAAATTTTTTATTTCAATTTATATTTAAGTTTCTGAATTGTTTTTTTTAATTTTTTAATTTTTTTTTTTCTATTTTTTTGAATTTTTTTGTTTATATTTAAAATTTACTTTAAACTATTTTTTTATAAAATAAAATTTATATATGATTCTTGCTTTTACTTAAAAACTACTATTTTACCATAAATTTGTTTTCATAAATAAAAATCCATCTTTATTTTTCAGCTTGATTCTAAAATTTGGGTACTAAGTTTAAATTAGTTTTTGTTTTATGATGTTTTTTGCTTTTCCTGTAAAAAAAATAAAAATATTAGTTACGGCCTTTTGCATTTAAGGTGACGATATGTAGTTTTCAAGAAATAATACAAACCCAGTATAATACTTAAAAAAATATATTTTTATACAGGGTCCTGACTATTTTTCTGAGACTCAATTGGTATTTTTTGAAATTCAATTCACATTTTTTGAAGAAAATTTAATAATTTCTGAAATACATTTGATGTTTTCGGAAATACATTTGATATTTTCTGAAATACATATGATAATTTCAGAAATACATTTTATGTTTTCTGAAATAAATTTGATGTTTTCTGAAATACATTAGATAATTGCTGAAATACATTTGCTGTTTTCTGAAGTACATTTAAAATTGTATGATGGTGTCTTAAATACATTTGATAATTGCTGAAATACATTTGATAACTTCGGAAATACATTTGATAATTTCTGAAACTAATTTGATATTTTCTGAAATTCAGTTGATATTTTCTGAAAGTCAGTTGATGTTTTCTGAAATACAATTGATACTTTCTGAAATTCAATTGATGTTTTCTAAAATTCAATTGATACTTTCTAAAAATCAATTGATGTTTTCTGAAATACAATTGATACTTTCTGAAATACAATTTATATTTTCTGAAAATCAATTAATATTTTCTGAAATACAATTGCTACTTTCTGAAATTCAATTGATGTTTTTTGAAATACAATTGGAAAAGGTATAGTAATTAAAAAAACACCTAAGTTTATTTTCGACTTCTTCAAAGTTTTCCTAGTATTTAGCTTTTTAAACTCACAGCACACCCAGCAGTTCTGCTTACTAAAAAAGTTCTGTCAATAGCACATATACACTTGAATATTTAAAATTAACGAAAAAGATTTGTGATTTTGCTAAACAGACAGCGAACTCGGCGGTTCTGCTTACTAAATACACCAATACACTTATATATACCACACAACGATTTTCCCTTACGCTGTTTTTGTGATTGTATTGTGAAATTGTGTTTACACACCAAAAATATATTGTTTTACAACTTCTGATGGATTTTATTGCACCTCCAAGTTCAAAGTTTCAGTACGTCATGGTTTGGAGATATTTAATTTTGGTTTATTCCTTTTCCTACAGTACACTGATATGAAATGAGTTTTGGGAAGGAAATTGCGTTGTGGTCGCTATCGATATACACAGTCGTACTAAATCAAATTTATAAGTTATTATGGTAAAATCTAAATTGAAAAATTATAAATTATATCTGATCACTGTGAAAGCTATCTTTAAGCATTTAAAAAATAAATAGCGATCTAGTGGTATTCAAATTTCTTCCCTACAGATTTGCTGTAATAAAATATTTATTTTGAGCATTAGATTCCTACTCTCTGTCAGCTGGCTATTATATTGCGAAGCACGAGCGACACAATTTCTAAAATATTATATAAAGCGGAGAACGAACTTACTGGCCAAGAGAAAAAGCCGCAACATATAGACTTTGGAGTAACAAATTCTATTCCGAGAGAATCGATAAGAGTGGAATTATTATTGAACCTCTCTTCTGATTACATGCCTCTAATGGTTACTATTTTTAAATGCCAAAAAATTGTGACTTGCCGCTGACACGAAAGTCAACTGAGTGGCTAATATATAAAAAATTTTATTAGTACTCATTAAAACGGCAGATGTTATTGACTAATTTTAACCTTGGTTCTACACCTGCTAAAAAAACCCGCCTCCGACATAACAGACAAAGTAGTGTATTTTATGGGGATGTCTTATAGAGTCTTCGTTTCTGGATAACAATGTTGCATTTTATTTGCACTTTTTTTTCTAAAAGTGTATTTTTTATATATTCTAAATTAAGGGCAACCTTATCTAATACATCAATTGAAAGGTCTCAAAGTGCTGTGTTCATAAAATGCAAATTTTTTTTGATTATTATCCTCCTTGAAGTCATAGGGTTAAAATAATCAAAAAAAGAGGAGGAATGGACAAATATTCTGACAATATGACCTGTAAGCATTCAATGGCTGGAATTTTTTGCGATTTACGAGGGCTCGACTTTGACACATTTTGATTGTTTTGAACAAGACGGTTTTGTTTTAATTATCCTTTTTTATATTTAATTTTTCAAAAATGACAAATAAATTAAATTATTTGGTTCGGCTAATCATTTCAATATATTTTTTAGTTCCTTCAACAGAATTTCATTCATTCAATTTGATTTCGGTTAAATGTACCAAACCCAGATAAATGATTGGTTTTCTTTTCTTATAACCGAATTCAATAATTCTAAGTATTAATTTGTTTCTAATTTTTTTCCGCCAAATAACTTTTTTTTTTTGCAAATGCTATAAAAAAAAAACTGCTGAATATTATATCAAATTTCTTTTTTTATTTGAAAACACAATCCTTCCGGTTAATAATGGAAAATAATTTCATTCAAACGGCTGCCTCGGCTGGCCATGCAGTATCCTACACGATCGGTCCAATTTTTAAGAACATTATCGATTGTGTGCAGCTGTATTTCACCAATGGCTTCACGAATATTGTCCTTTAAAGCGTCAATTGTCTCTGTTTTGTAGGCGTAACACTTATCTTTGAGGGCACCCCACAAATAATAGTCCAACGGCAGCTCCGAGGTGGCCAAACGACATCAGCTCTGCGGCTGATAATGCGATCTTCAAAAACAGGGCGCAAAACATCGAGTGTAGCTTCGGCTGTGTGGCACGTAGCGCCGACCTGTTGAAACCAAATGTTACCAATGTCCTCCTCTTCAATTTTTGTGAACAAAAATTCGTTCAACATGGCCCGATAACGATCGCCATTGACTGTAACGTCCACTCTTGCTCATTTTCGAAGAAAAATGGCCCAATTATGCCTCTGGACCAAAATCCGCACCAAACATGACTCGTTTTGGGTGTATCGGCTTTTCAATATATGCGTGCGGGTTTTCTGTGCCCCAAATGCGACAATTTTGCTTGTTTACATAACCGCCAAGATCAAAATGAGCTTCATCTGAAAAGATGATTTTTTTTTGGCAAAATCGGCATCTTCTATAAGTCGATCCCAGGCCCACTTAGCGAAGCGAAAATGCATTGGATGGTCAGTTGGCTTCAACTCCTGAAACAATTCGACTTTGTATGGCGTCATACCAAGGTCTTTATGCAAAATTCGTCTCAATGATGCCTCCGAAATATTCAATTCTTGAGAACGACGGTGAATTGATGTTGATGGCGCTTCACGCACACTTTCTGCAACAGCAGCAATATTCTCGGGTGTACGCACTGTTTTTACCTTTTCACGCTTTGGTTTATCGATGAGGATGCCAGTTTCTTTCACTTTTTTCACAAGATAACGAACATACGGAGCTGACGGTGCTTCTCATCTTCGAAAATCCGTACGCAATTTTCACACACATTCTGTAACATTACCATGATTTTCAAAGTAATGTCGCAATATTTCCCAGCGTTGTTCAAGCGTATATACAACCATATTCGTTCAGCGAAAGGATAAAACTAATTATCTGTCAAATCAGATTTTGAGCTAAGTTTTACCATTCACGAAATAAGCACTAGTTGAAAAAAAAATGTTAGATGGCGGACCCTTTATATACCGACAATTTGTTTTCGGTTTAACATATATTGTGTTAAAAGAATTACATGTTCAAATCACCAATATTTAAGAACGAGTCACGTTATGGTAGGTTTAATTTAGTTCTCTCAATTGAAATTGTATAATATTTTTGCATAAAAATTTTCATTGGTAAATGGAACTTATTTTTCTATTGAAGGTACATTCATTTTCAGGGAATTATGTTTATATAGAAGATAATGACAAAAATCTATTGCAGTTGTGGATATAATCGGCCTATGTCCGCACCGCCAATATAAACCATCAGTATGCAAAATATCTATAATATTAATAGGCTAGACTATATCTTGTGACCGATATAAAAACTGTAGTTAACAATCGACTTTGACCAAATATACCTCACTGTATCTACAACAGTTACCGAGTCAAAGCTGTGTTAAAATATACAAAAAGTGAAAAAAATACACCTTGAGCAATAAAATTCGTATGGCCATTAAATTCTAATGGCAGCTAACTTGACAAAACGAATGATGCAGAAATTCCTACTTTTGGGGCTACTTTCAGATGCAATTGTCAGAATTGAATCCCCAAATCATGTGTTGTACCGTGTAATTTTTATTTTAAATTGCTACTTTAGGAGCACAGTTCTACTTAACATTGATGTATGAAACATCATTCATGTTCAGTTACAGCAGTGGTTCATTTTTTATGCATTTACAATTTTACTCAAAAACAAAAGACAGGTCATCAAATTACAAACAAAATCCTTGGATTTTTTTGTGAAATTATTAAAAAAAAAAAAAAAAACACCATACAATCTGCATATATTTAAGTTTGTGTTATTGTGTGGATCTACGGTTGTATGCTTTTGTGCATTGCGTATCCAGCATGTCCATCAGTGTGTTGTTCAACAAATTGCACTTGTGCATTGGGAGCCAGTCATACTGATTGTAATTCAAGAAAACATCATGGTTTTTATGGTATTGCTTATTGAAAGCTTTTATATTTAAGTATAAAATCAATATTTTACTCTGATATTTATTTAAAAAGTATGAAAGACCATTGATTGCACTAAGTTGTTAATATCCTTTATACTTAAATAATCTTTATAGCGCTTATTGAAAATAATAAGTTCACTTATATTGCCATCAGAAGAATGGAAGTTCCAACAGTCGGTATGCTAGACGGTAAGTCGCAGAAATAATTAGTTCACACATTACCATTTATAACTTCTAATAAAATTAGTTGTTTCAATCTGACTTTATAGCTCTTTTACGGAGCTTCTCCGCATTGTTTTTTATTACACGACAATGTCATTTGAAAAAGGGTCTTTGGACAACAAGCAAATACCAAATTTGAGTGGCAATGTTAAACATGTTTTTCCCGCAGAAATGATCGAAATATGGACCTATCATGACCATATTTAGTAAAGTCATATGTTTTTTTCAAAAACATTCATAAACAAAATTTTAGAAAAATATATGTAATATTTTTGTTATAATTTCACAATATTCCATACTAAAAATTTCTACTCCTGGTTAATTTGCGAAAAGTGGTAGAAAAAAAAAATGAATTTACATTGGAGTGCCTCAAAATAGTGTTGGCTACTGCTCATGAAAATAAACCAAGACGCTTCCACAATATTTTGTTAAAAATGATAACGCCCGTGAGCTAGAGCGTCTTCAAAAATCAGCCAAAACTTTGTTTTTATTTCTAAGCAGATTCATGCATGTGCCATCGATGCACCTACCCTTAATGAGAAATATCTTAACATTCCCATGGTTGAGGATGATCTTCATTATTACATTAACCTTGACGACTCTGCAAATGAAATTTTATTTTAGCGGCTTGAACCAAAATGAAGTTTTATCCATTTTCTTGTCAATAAAGTCAAATGCAGTTGGAGTGGATGGTTTGGATCCCAGATTTATTAAAATTCTCCTATCACAACTACTTCCACATATAACTTTTATTTTTAATATGATATTAACATCTAACATTTATCCTACTAAGTGGAAGAATGCTAAAATCATTCCATTACCAAACACTAATAATGATTACAGGCCAATAGCTATATTACAATTTCTCTCAAAGGCCTTTGAACGGCTTATACAAAAAAAAAAAAAAAAATAAGAGTGAAACAAAAAAAAAAAATTATATAATATTAGTATTATAAAAACCATGATAAAAAAACATTCACGGCCGACGCACGTCACTGACCTATGTCATCACTAACGTAGCTATTGGTAGTTCTGTTTGTTGGCATGGTTAATATATTAACATCACTTTGGCTTTTTGTAACTGTGTATGTGTCGTTTTACAACAATTTATCCACTAAACTGTTACAAGAAACACACGGATATTTTAAAATTTTTTAGATGTGTTTCCACATTTTTACTTATATCTTGGCACTATGATGCCCTGTTTACCCCATTTTCAACAGCCACCTGAAATGAATAATGGCAAACAGTACTGTTGTTATTCGGCCCAAGCACCTTATTTAGTTTGTGAATAAACGTGATTTTAACAGACAGACGGACAGATAAACAAACGGACAGACGAACATCGCTATATCGAGTCGAGTTGTTATAACGATGAAAAATATATACAGTTATGGGAGTCACAAATTCCTTTTTATGCGTTATAATCGCACGTGCCCAGAGGTGTGGATGATTTAAAAATTTCCTTATCTGAAAAAGTACAATTTATTAAAAAAGTTTCTTTTATTAAAAAATTACCTTTTAATAAAAATTTACCTTTTATTAAAAAAATCTTTTTAAGTAAAAAGTAATTTTATTTAACCAATACTTTTCTTACAGGAATATCTTTCTTACAAAAGTACCTTTCTTTACAGAACTACCTTAGGCCGAGGCCACGCAATGAGCGGCAAAGCGGCGAGCGGCAGAGCGATGAGCGGAAAAAAATTAAAACATATGAAATACTACTGAAGTGACCACACAATGAGCGGCATTCGAGCGGCATTTCTGAGCGTCTAATCGGCGGCGCTCAGGAATAGAACTTGTTCTAATTATTAGTTGTTTTCTGAGCGGCAAAGAATAAAAATGGCAAAAAAATGGCTTGTCTTTGTTTTGTCAATCTGTAGCGCGATTCAGTAACTTCTTTTAATGATAATCGAATTGTTAGAAAACGAAAACAACAAAATTGTTCAGTAAAATTGTAGAACGATATTCGCTATTGTTAAAGTCAGCTGTTTTTGTCATATTAACGACAACCATTTTTGTGTTGTTTTTCAATCGATAAAAAGTTAAAAAAGTACAAATGTAGTCATATATAAATAAAAATAATAAAATAGTGAAAATATTTTGCTTTTATTATAAAAACTTTTTATATAAATGACGTACAGTAATAAACCAATGGCCGCTCAAACTCGCCGCTCTGCCGCTAGCCGCTTTGCCGCTCATGGCGTGGCCTCGGCCTTATCTTGCAAAAGCATATTTCCTTACGAAAGTACCTTTTCTTACGAAAGTACCTTTTCTTATTAAAGTATCTTTTCTTACGAAAGTACATTTTCTTATGAAAGTATCTTTTCTTACGAAAGTACATTTTCTTATGAAAGTTCCTTTCCTTGCAAAAATTAGTTTTCTGTAAAAAATCATTTTCCTCAAAAGTACCTTTTCTTACAAAAGTATATTCTCCAAAAAAGTACCAATTACTAAGAAAGTACCATTTCTTAGAGGAATTCCTTTTACCAAAGAAGCACCGTTTTTAATATAGTATTTGCATAATTATTCAACAATTGAATTAGGCATCAGAGATCTAGCTAAATATTTATAATGAATGAAAAAAGTATTTTAATTAATTTACAACAGTGATGCCCACAAGTTTCTTATGAAAGTGCAAACACTAATACAAGTAAAGAATACTATTTATTTTCCTATATGTATTCCCATTGATGTAGTACACTGAAAAAAATAAAAAATTTTATCTGAAATGAAATGTCTCAAAATACTTTTCGATAGGATATTTTGTGTTAGTCTGAAAAATTTGAAAGCATATCAAACATTTCGCTTCAGCCATAAAGTTATAAGTGAAACAAAATCACTTTCCCAATCCTTGTCATTTTTAAAGTAATAATTTGAATTTTAAACTTAAGACTTACACTGATTTTTCCAAGTGCTTTTTAATTCACAGCTGCAAGCTATTTTTTAAATGGAATTAAACGTTAGACAGCAACAAAATTGAGCATTTCGGCCGCTAATGTGTACCCAAAAAGCATACGAAAGCGTTGTTTCTTTGCTCTTTGTTATAAGCAAGAAAAAACAACAAAAACCGTTTAGTGCTGTGTGTGTGAATTAGAATACACTGCCTATGCCTTAGTGTTTTTACAAAAAAAATGTGCATTGAGTGCATGGGACGTGGCCATATATGATTTTCAATATCTTTATGGTGTGTACACTCATAACTTGCGACCGATTGGCACAGCATATAAAAAAAAAGATTAAAGATTCTCAAATAAAAATTGAAAATGAAATAGATGGAAGTGAACTAGATGAGCATTTATTACGAAATCTCTTACACTTTTCTTTTCAAACAACCCTACAAAAAGATCTGGTTGGCCAGTGAATGACTTTTTTTGACATCACATGTTGCATGACACCGATAACCATTTCTACCTACTATTTTCACTCATTTACGGGTAGACATTAAGAGCCAGTGACTTTTTGGTCCTGCCATGGATATCCTCGACCTCGTAGGGATCATAGTAAATTTCATAGTAAATTTCACTTATCACTTCAACTAGTCCATTGGAATGTGGACGATGTCCCACTGTCTCGTGTTCAACAATATTGGGCACTAAACGACAAATAGAAATGACAGACAGTGCTTCCTAACCACGATATTTTCGACGAAATGTACATTAAGCTAACAAAACTTCAGGATAATTTCCAATGAACAATGGAGTAAAACGATACATAGTTTGGTGTTTCAAAAGCATGTGTTCTTCTATTTTATTAAATGTTGCCATATCGACATAACATTTCAATATATTCGTTCATTTAAATTTGTCAATTTCAAATATCTGATGACTGCATAATTACATACATTTAATAAATTCATACAAAATTTCAGATTGCTATCTCTAAAATGTAGAAAGTTGCAAATTTTTGATATGCAAATGACAAATATTTTCCTCTGTGGGGTGGTTCGACTTTCCTTTAAATGCTAAATAAAAGATGTGAGCAAACAAAATTTAAAAAGGAGCATGACGGTTAACCATTCAGATAGGTGCGATAGTTGAGGCATACTTAATGTAATAATATTTTACTGATACACAATTTGCTCCACCAAAATTCGTTTCAAGTACCCGCTGTGTGTATCCGATATAGCCCTAATTTAATAATGCCGTAAGAAATATGCAGTTTAAACGAAAAGAACCATTTTTGATGTGTAAACATCTATGCGCTCAAGGGAGGTAAAATCCAATTTCACAATACAATCAAAAAACAAGTGAGAAAATTATATTCGGTCTATACCGACTATACGATGCCCTATACCATGCGTTTAGAGACCCAACTAACTGGATATAGAAAATGAGCATAAACCAAATTTGAGTCGGATTTTTATTAATTTTTTTGGCTGCAGATATGAAAAAGTTCATATCGGATGCTATATCTATGTGGAGAATAGGCCCAAAAATGGACCGATCCTGGCCACGATTGGTATGGTCTCTTGCATTTTGCAAAAATATATACAAACAAAATTTGAGAAGAATCAGTGCAATATTTTTGTTTTTTGATAGATTTAAATGAACATCGGGAAGCAGCTCTATATGGGGCCTACGGGTTATTTTTGGACCACTCATTAATGGATGTAATAAACTCATATAATCCCAATTTGACTGAGATCTATGTGACAATTGAGATCTTATGCCAATATATGTCGATTTCATAGGGGTCATTGTATGTGGGCTAGGTCTGAACATGGACCGATTCTCACCAATTTCAATATCGTTCGTCCTATGGCTGATAGAAGCTAATAAAAATACCAGATTTCATCAAAATATGTTCATATTTGCGACCTGCAGTTTGATTACAAAGTTTATATGGACACACAGACGGACGGACGGGCGGACATCGTTAATCAGATAGTGATTCTGATTCAATCGGTATAATAAAAGATGGGTCTTGGTCAAACAGTTTTGGTAGTTACAAACAGTAGCACAAAGTCATTATACCCATTATACCCCCATAGTGTTATAGGGTATAAACAGCATAAGGGAAAATCGGTGTGTATAGCAAAATCACAATTTTTTTCGTTAATTTTAAATACTCAAGCTATTGACCGCTAGGTGTGTCGTGAGTTTAACATGTTCACAAACTAACAGAGAAGTTTTTTTTTTAATTTCAAGTATATGTTTGCTATTGACAGAACTTTTTTAGAAAGCAGAACCGCCAAGTTCGCTGTTTAGCAAAATCACAAAGCTTTTTCGTTAGTTTTAAAAATTCAATTGTATATGTACCAGGAAAACTTTGAAGAAGTCAAAAATAAACTCAGGTGTTTTTTTAATTACTACAACTTTTCCAATTGTATTTCAGAAAACATTTATTGATTTTCAGAAAATATCAATTGTATTTCAGAAAGTATCAATTGTATTTCAGAAAACATCAATTGAATTTCCGAAAGTATCAATTGTGTTACAGAAAACATCAATTGATTTTTAGAAAATATCAATTGTGTTTCGGAAAGTATCAATTGTATTTGAGAAAACATCAATTGACTTTCAGAAAGTATCAATTTAATTTCAGAAAACATCAATTGATTTTCAATAATAATCAATTGTATTTCAGAAACCATCAATTGATTTTCAGAAAGTATCATTTGTATTTCAGAAAATATCAATTAAATTTCAGAAAATATCAATTGAGTTTCAGAAATTGTTAAATGTAGTTCAGAAAATATCAAATGTATTTCCAAATTTATCAAATGTATTTCAGCAATTATCAAATAAAATTCAGAAAATTGTAAATGTACATATTTCAGAAAACATCAAATGTATTTCAGCAATTATCTAATGTATTTCAGGAAACATCAATTGTTTTCAGAAAACATCAAATGTATTTCAAAAATTATTAAATTTACTTCAGAAAATATGAATTGAATTTCAGAAAATATCATTTGAGTCTCAGAAAAATAGTCAGAACGCTATATAAAAACATATTTTTTTAAGTATTATACTGGGTTTGTAATATCTCTTGAAAACTACATATCGTCATTTTTTTTACAGGAGAAGCAGAAAACATCATAAAACAAAAACTACTTTAAACTTAATACCCAATTTTAAAATCAAGCTGAAAAATAAAGATGGATTCTTTTTATGAAAACAAATTTATGGTAAAGAAGTAAAAAATTATAGTCGGTCTAGACCGACTATACGATACCCTATACCATGGTTTAGAGACCCTTCTCTTCGGTCCAACTAATTCGATATAGAAAATAAGCATAAACCAAATTTGAGTGGCATTGTTATTAATTTTTTTGGCTGCAAATATGAAAAAGTTCATATCGAATGTTATTTTTATATGGGGACTAGGTCGAAATATGAACCGATCCTGACCATATTTGGTAAAATCACTTATATTTTGAAAAAATAAATACAAACCAAATTTGAGAAAAATCTGTGCAATATTTTTGTTTTTTGTTAGATTTAAGAAAAGATGGGGAAGCCTATGACTAAGAATTGTTCTATAGGTATTATTTGTAGACTACTGATTAATGGATGTAATAAATACATACAAACCCAATTTGACTGAGATCTATATGATAATTTGGATCTTATGGCAAATTATGTCGATTTCATAGGGGTCATTTGTACGGGGACTAGCTCTGAACATGGACCAAATTTAACTGATTTCAATAGCGTTTATCCCATGGCCGATAAAAGCTTATATACCAAATTTCATCAAAATATATTCATATTTGCGACCTGTAGTTTAATTAAAAGTTTACATGGACACACAGACGGACGGACGGGTGGACGTCGCTAAATCGACTAAGAAAGTGATTCTGAGTCATTCGGTATAATAAAAGATGGGTCTAGGTCAAATATTTTTGGTAGTTATAAACAGCAGCAAAGTCATTATACCCAAACCACATGGTGGTATAGGGCATAAGTAGTAGTTTTTAAGTAAAAGGCCGTAACTACAAAACAAAAAGTAAATTTTGAACTTTTTGTTAGTTGCGGCCTTTTGTATTTTAGGTGACGATATAAACGTGTTTTTTTTTTTTTTTTTTTGATATGATGACTTCAAAATCGGTAAAAATTCTGTCCTGGAGTTCATATTGTAGCTGATTAACAAATGAAGTCCTCATATTCTTTCGATTAAAAGGTCGCCCTTGATAGTTTATTTTCCAGGGCATAACAAGTAAGTCCAAATATTGCTAAACATTTTCTGCGACTCCAAATCACTAATAGAAACAATAATAAGTTTTCGGTACTGGACTTTTAATTCTGTACTTTTTAATTCTGAATTTCAATAGATATTTTCTGAAATTTAATTCATATTTGCTGAAATACATTTGATAATTTCTGAAATACATTTGATGTTTTCTGAAATATATTTGGTACTTTCTGAAATACATTTGATACATTGTGAAATACAATTGGAAAAGGTGTAGATGTTTCGCACATTTGTTTAAGCTGGATCAAATCATATTTAACGGGAAGAACGCAGAAAGTGATGTTTAACAACGCAATTTCGAAAAATATAAATGTTTTATCTGGTGTGCCACAAGGCAGTCATCTTGGTCCTATATTGTTTTCACTGTTCATTAACGACTTGCCTCATGTTATTAAATATTCGAATATTTTGCTGTACGCCGACGACGTTAAAATTTTCCTTACATATAATACCATCTCCGATTCTATTTATATCCAACATGATTTAAACAGTTTTTGCACTTGGTGTACTGTCAACGCAATGGAACTCAATTTAAAAAAATGTAAGCATATGCGATTTGCCAGAAAGAATGCTGCAATTGCTGAATTTTTTCTAAATGGATTCCAACTGGAGTTGGTTGCTTCATTTGTGGATCTTGGCATTTTACTCGATACCAAATTGGATTTCAATTCACATATTAATGCCACTGTAAATAAAGCCAGAGGGGTGCTAGTTTTCATAAAAAGATGGGCTAAAGAATTTTCTGATCCTTACGTAACTAAACAACTCTACATCTCACTCGTTCGACCTATTCAAGAATATGGTTCTCTTATCTGGGACCCTTCGTATAATGTTCACTCAGATCACGTTGAATCTGTTCAAAAATAATTCCTTCTTTTTTGTCTAAGGGAGTTAAACTGGAATTCAGGATTTAATCTTCCTCCTTATACAAGCCGTCTCGCTCTTTTAAAACTTCCGACTCTTAAGAGTAGGCGAACTATGCTGAATATCTCATTTATATTGAACCTCATTAACGGCGATGTCAAATCAGAATTTCTTTTACACAACATTACTTTTAAAGTTCCTTTCCGCCCTTTACGACACTACGAACCTTTACACATCCAGTTTTTCCAATCAAATCACGCAAATGCCGATCCATTCAGGAGAATGGCCTCCAACTTTAACGAATTATATGAACTCATTGATTTCTCCTCCAGCATCAATTTAATTAAACATAATATCATTAACTTTTTAAATCAATAATATTAATACTGTTACTTGTTTAATATGTTGTTATTATTTATTTTGTAATAGCCTATAAGTTTTTAATCAGTCTGAAATGGCTCGGTCCATAGACTTAAATAAATAAATAAATAAATAAATTTACACATCTCCCCTGTGAAAATTATAAAATATGCAGTTTTCCTTTAACAAGAGGGTATTACGGAAATAAAAACCCTTAAAAAAATACAGAGCCATTTACTAAAAGGTTAGTAAATGATGACAATATATAAAATCCTCATCTGTTTAATATATTGCAAAAATAAGCCCAATTTTGAATTCTAAGATTTCAATAATTTTGTAGTATCCCAGCAATATATTTGGGACTCTCAAATAATTAGTTCCGGAATGTCTTAATCGCGAATCTGGAAAACTACCCTTGGAACAATTTATGTTTAAACAAAATAGTTAATTTCTAAATGTAATTTAATCCTCATTCAAAGGAATTGTAAAATTGGTGATTAAAGGTTGGGACGAAGTCATATATTTTTCATGAATCGATCAAGAAATTGGTTAATGAGAACGAGGGAGGGAGCTTCTGTTCATAAATTTTCCTCATGGTGACAGTTTCACGAAATGATTATCCGCAACTTAAACATCTTCAGGTACTGCCACATACTGCTTGGTGTTAGTATAATTTATGTATTTTTTTTAATATAGCTAAAGGAAATTATAAATTTTCTTTCAAAATAGTTATTTTTTAAATTTAAAAGTTTATTTTTCATATACTGTGGGTATCTCTATATCGAAGAACTTTTGAAATAATTGTTATTATAAATCATATCTTAAACTTTATACTAAGAACAAAAAATAATAAGTAAAACATTTTCTATTATTTTACCACAACGATGAATATATTCATATGTATGTATGTACGCTTAATATATGCATGTCTAAGCATGCAAACAAAAAACTACATGCTTTCAAACATTTAAACACGAATACACAAATTCTTATATGATGCCACACATATGCACTTCTAATACAACTTGCCACAAATACCACAAGCTATGCAAAATAATAAAGTTAAATGACTTAAGATACCAATATATATGTATATATATATACGTAAATTGAAAGCGTGTCTCAAAATTTAAGCAATAATCGAATTAAATTGAAAACGCAGTTTATTTTTTCACAATGTTATTTTTGTTATTGAATCATAAGGAACCCAGTGTGGGTTATGTACGAAACAACACATCGATCACATGGCTTTGCTGGCCCTCTTTTATCGAAAATTTCCACGACCATTTTAAATAAGTTGGCATGAATATCGCCGACACAATGAATTTTCTTCTTCATTGCACGGACGGTTGTGCACTTATTGGCATATAACTTTGACTTCAAATAATCCCATAGGAAGAATCCAATGGCCTTATATCCCATTAAATTGGATCTAGGGATTTAATTCTAGTTAAAAAATGAGTGTGGAGACTACCAGGCAATATCTGATACAGTAACTGAATCTTGTTGAAACCACATATCGTGCACATCAATATCATCCAATTTAGGCAGCAAAAACTCTCTTATCATGTCACGATATCGAGTACTAGTAAAACTCACTGCTTGATCGACCTCATTTTCGAAGAAGTATGGTCCAATAATGCCTTCAGCCCAAAAAATGGTACGTTGTGAATTTATAAGTTTTTCGACAAACATGTATTCGCTGAACCACAAATGATGCAATTTTGCCGATTAACGAAACCACTAAGGTGAAAAAGAAGGACTTAAAGACTTTGACGGGATTCTTTATTGGACACTGTAATCTTTCATATCATCTACGGGCTTGGTTTTATCTTTATGATAACCATGGGCTGTTCAAAAGCTCATAGTCACAGTGCGTAGAGGCTTCTTAATGTAATCTAATCTAATGTAAGTTGAAAAAGTGCTTTTGCACTTAGGCTAATTTTGTTCGAAAAATCATCATCCACTTAGTGGTGTTCAATATTACATTCAACGAACTCTCTTCGCTGAGCATAGTCATAAAACTTTCAGATCTTCAGTGAGCTTCCGGGAATTTGAAACCAGACGCCGAATTATGCTCCAACACTTTTATGCACTGTTTCTATGTTGACATTTGAATGGTATTGATTTTGGGCGATATTGGTTTTGAACGACTATTGTGTTAAGCATCTCCAAATGATTTGTAACCGCCAAACTTCCATTAAAATGCATTGTAATGTTTCATTTTTACTGACCCTAAACTGTCAGGTGTCAGAATATCATTTTCTCTTGGTTGCCACCAGTTCACTGCAGAAATGACGGCAAATTCCAAAATTACACGAATTTTGAGACACCCTTTACTTAGAGATATCTAAAGAAAATACAACTTCACGAATAGAATGACACTATGTGTGTTAGGATATTAGAAGAGAGAAAATTTAAAATAAAATTCACAGGTTTCTTGAAAATATATTTTCTTCTTCTTTAGCACAAGACACAGTTAAATAAAAAAATAATTAAACGAGAACTAAAATTTTCCATATGGCAATATCGCTTCTTATATAAAGGGTTTTTCTACAGGGACATAATAATTTTGTATTTTGTTATGATGTTTCAATGGCACAACGTCAGTCAACGTTTGTACATTATTGAAAATTGTTAACGAAATTCTATAAGAATTTTCGCCGTATTGCGCACAATGAACCTCGACATCGGACCATGACTTCAACAAGTTGGTGCCACATCTAGTGTAATTGTGTAATCTTTGGAAGTTTTCCGGTCGAATGGCTACCTCACTTATGCGATTTAGCGCCTTTTGTTTTCTTTTTATGAGGTTATGTTAAGTCGGCCGATATGTATGAAAGAGGAAACTTGTCTCCAATGAATCGGTGGCTGCAAACATGCTCGCGATAGTCATATGAACGTGATAGAATTCAATTATTATACGTAGCATGTATACTGCACATGGAGTAAATTTTAGCTCAATATCTCAATTATTCTTATTTAAATGCTAAAATGATATGCCCTTTGTGAAAAACTCGATATTTGAGGTTCTAAGAAAATAACGTAATAAAACTATAACAATTGTAAGTGTATATAGTGCCCATAGTATGGACGGCCAATAGTTTGATAGCGATCTATATGAAAATTCTTGGAAATTCATTTGTCAGAAGTTTTATGTCTTCGATCCAATTAATATAAGAATCATCTTAATATATTTAGACTATGATAATGTCTTTAACTAAAAACCTGCTTGTCAATATGCGGATAATATCGAAGTTGATAGTTAAAGTGTCGTGTGAGAGCTAATGCAATCAAGACTAACTGCTTTCGATCCCATTTCTCTAAACCCTACTGAAGTCGCATTTTTCGATGGTTCCAGGTATCGTGGAATATAACTTCGGACGTAATTTTGAGGAGCAAGCAATGAAAGCTCTATAGTCTTTAATCCATACTCATTGGATCTATTGATTTATCCTATCCTGCTCTATGGGGGTTATCTTTGGCCTTCAGTGTTAATCTCCTCGAAGGATAAAAGGAATGGTTATTTACCAAACCCCGTTTCTTCAGCACCTTCAGATGCGTCGTCTATTCTCCTACAGCTAACATGTTTGTACATTTTCAGCCGTATTATACACCACGGTATTATTTGGTGGAATATTAGAGAAATTACCGTTTCTTATGATCTTTTTGACAGTATTATTGATCGTAACTTTTGGCCTGAAACGTTCCAAAAAACTAAAAGATCTTACTGGTGAAAACATATCATTAGTTTACCAAAATGTTCGTGGTCTGAGATCTAAACTGTCAACTTTATATATTGAAAGTTTCAACATAAGTCATCATATTATCGTATTTACTGAAACTTGGCTTAATCATACCTTTTTAAATACTGAAATATTTTGTAATAAATATAATATTTTTAGACGTGGCCGTTGCAATAAGATGAATGGCGGTGGCGTTCTTATTGCTGTCTCAAGTATCTTATCATCTGAGGTTTTATTAATTGATTCCTCTTTAAACATCGAATTCGTTGCAGTTTTAATTAAATACAATCATAAAAAAATATTTGTTACTTGCTCATACATCCCTCCATCGTCTCCGCAGTCTTTATATATTAGACATGGAGAAGCTATTAAATCTGTTCTACGTTCTGCTAATCCGGATGACTCTGTTATTGTTCTTGGAGATTTCAATTTGCCTTCAATTTCGTGGAAGTTCTTACCTGATGAAAAATAATTTTTTTCTACTAAATCAAATGATAAATGTGATGAGCTTTTTAATATTTTTTTTAATATACATCTTTTTCAATTAAATGGAATTCTTAATGATCATTCAAAATTATTGGATTTAATATTTGTTAATGAAGTTACTGAATGTTTTACGATGCGATCAAACCCTATTTCTATTCCTGAAGATGGACATCACCCTACTATTGAAGTAAATATATCCATTCCATCTGGACTTGTAGACACACCTATGTTTAATGAACTTATAAATAATACAAACTGGCATGATTTATTATCGTTATCTACTGGTACAACTCGTGCCATTGATCAAATGACTGAAGCTTTCTAAAACAAGATGTATTCTTTTATTGACTCATGTGTTCCTAAAAAATTTTTGAAAAACCTTTCTGGACCACCTTGGAATACTAGGAAACTGGCTAGTGTCAAGAATAAAAAAAATAAATATTACAACAAATATAAGAAAACTGGATCTCTTGTTGATCATGGAAACTACTCCATTTGTCGTGCCGAATATAATACTCTGAATAATTCACGTTATTTAAACTATTTGAACAAAATAAAAAATAATTTTAAACGAAATCCGAAGTCATTCTACAAATTTGTTACCTCTAAGAGAAAAACTAAGGGCTATCCTGCTGTTATGAAATTTCAACATAATGAATCCTGTGATGATACTATTGTATGCAATTTATTTGCTGACTTCTTCTCTACTACTTACTCCGATGCAACTTTTGATGATTCTAATCTCTGCTCATATTCACTGACTGCTACTCAAATTATATCCATTCCTTCTCTTGCTATATCTGTGGTTTCTAATGAATTGAAAAAACTTAAATTTTCCTGCAACAGTGGTCCAGATAAAATTCCGGCCTGTATTTTAATAAAATGTGCTGAAGTTTTAGCTGTACCATTAACACTCATGTTTAATACCTCAATTCATTCATTATTCCGCTATTCAAATCTGGTAACAAGGCTGATATTACTAATTATCGTGGAATTGCTAAATTAAGTATTATACCTAAAATTTTTGAAAAAATTATAACGGATTATCTATGCCCTCAAGTAAATACGTTAATTTCTCCCTTCCAACATGGTTTCCAAAAAAGATGTTCAACCTCTACAAATCTATTACAATTTACTACAATTGTCAACCGTGGTTTTCTTGAACACAAACAAACAGATGCAATTTATACTGACTTCAGCAAGGCTTTTGATAAAGTCAATCATAAGCTTCTTCTTAAGAAATTACATATGATGGTATTTTCAAATCTTTGCGCAAAGTGGATATATTCTTATTTAACCAATAGAACACAAAAAGTATGTTTTAAAAATGTTATTTCAAAGCCGATAGATGTAATGTCGGGAGTACCACAAGGCAGCCATCTTGGACCGCTTCTTTTTTCTTTGTTTATAAACGATCTTCCGAATGTTATTCGTTTTTCAAACATCTTGATGTATGCGGATGATATCAAAATTTTCTTCTGTTATAATCAACACTCTGATCATGTCTTTCTCCAAAATGATTTGAATTCATTTTATTCTTGGTGTAATTTAAATTTAATGGAGCTAAACCTTAAAAAGTGTAAACATATGCGTTTCGTCAGAAAGAGGCCGATATCTGTCAACTATATGCTGGGTGATTATTGTCCCGATAAAGTAGATAACTTTATAGATCTTGGTGTTTTATTGGATCATAAATTGACCTTTGTTCCTCATATAACAATTACTGTCAACAAAGCCAGAGGTGTACTTGGTTTCATAAAACGTTGGGCTAAAGAGTTTAATGATCCCTATGTCACCAATACTTTATATACGTCACTTGTGAGACCTATACTGGAATATGCTTCTATAATTTGGGACCCAATCTACCAAATTAATGCCGACAGTCTGGAATCTGTGCAGAAACAATTCCTTTTGTTTTGTCTTCGGAGTTTAAACTTCAATCCAAGTAATCTTCCATCCTATACCAGCAGACTTGCCCTTATTAAGCTACCAACTTTATAAAGCCGGAGAACTATGCTAAATGTTTCATTTCTTCTTAATATAATTAATGGTGATGTTTGTTCCGGTTTTTTGATTAACAATATATCATTCAACATTCCTCAACGACCAACACGTTACTTCTCACCTTTATCTGTACAGTTCTATAGAGCTAATTATGCAAATGCAGACCCTCTCAGGAGAATGTGTATTCAATTTAATGAACTTTATAGATTTATTGATTTCTCATTAAATACTAATCTAATTAAAAGTAAAATAATATGCTTTCTAAATTCATGAATATCTATGTACTAAAATTAATTTTAAAATGTTTTTCTTTGTAAATAGTCTGTAAGGATAAATTCCATAGACCAATATACGAATAAAATAAAAAATAAAAAAAAATAAAATTTCTTATAGATTAAAGCTTTTCAAATTCCTCAAATTCCTTTTGAGTGGGAAATAATATACATATATGTATACTACGTAATTTTAACGAACGATTTATCGAATAATAATAATTTTCACTTTTTAGTAGTCTTTTAAATAACATATCGTTTGAAAAAAAAAAATATTTGACAATCTTACGAAAACGTTTTGTTATGTTCTTTCTCCTGGATCTTTCTGATCAGTATTGGAACTTTTCCGATAAGAAACATATATCTTTAAATCCACCTCGACCGACTATTACAGTCTGATTTAGTAAGCTCAGATCTTAGAACACATATGAGTATCTAATACTATGTAAAATTTTGTGTGAATATGATTCACTATCGCATATGTAAAGAATTTTTTCAATATATATATAATTCCGCACTCCCTTTTCGAAGCAATAACAGATATGGAACAATAGTTCCTTTAGATTTTGTAAATTTTCAACAAATGGGTTTAAAAGTTTTAATCGGTTTTTCAATAAAAAAACTTCAGTTTTACCAGTACAAATTTAGTTGTACAAATTAATGGCGAATAAGGACATGTTTTTATTACGTTACAATTAGCAATATTTTCTACCATTAGCAGGGTTCAGTGAAAGGAAAGTTTTAGTTTTCTGATAAATCAACCAAGTGCAAATCCTATATATTGTTTTCTGGTAAAACAGTTTTCGCTGGACCCATATAAAACAAATGAAACCAAATAGGCAACAACGTTATACAATTTAAACTTCTTCCAATCCAGCGATATAGAGTTGTGTTTCCAATAGAGCAATAGCTAATAATTTGAATGTATTTTAAATCAAGTTAATTATAACAACGGACACAACGTAAAGAATAATATTTGTATTTCAATATTTACACACAATTCTAAATTGTATTATGCATAAGTAGTGGTTAGAGAATATAAGTAAAGTGCTTAAAAATTTGTAACAATATCCAACTGGTGTGAAAAAGTTTTAATGTTACTGCTCAACTACAGCAAGCAATTTTTCTATCGATAAAAAAACAAATAATTACATTTTTTTGATGAGTTTTTTTTCATTTTTATTTTATTGAAGAAAAAGAGAAAAGCATACGCATTAATGCTAGTGAAATAACTGAGAGAATTAGGAAATTCTCAAAAACATTATCGCTTCAAAAATATACCGTGAAGGAACATTTGAAGCCATAGTTAATTCTGACCTCCGATATTCGTTTAAATACGTATTGTAAATATGTATATGTATTTTAATATGGTTGGAATTCAGCAGAGAAAAAAATATATTAAACAACAAAATAGTTAGAAACAAAATCATAACAGTTCTAATAAATCGCCAATATTCAGCAGTATCGGAAAGATCAATTAAATTATATTGTATATTAACACATTGAGTGCCAATGGGTTTTGACGAAAACCTTCCCCGGGTGCCAAGCACATTTTTTGCTATAAACTGGTGTAAAAGTAGAAAATATTCAGTTCTGCGCCAATCCGGGATGATGTTGTAGTTTATTTTGGATTTTATAACGGTTTTTTTATGTCGCACGTTTCCGTACGACGTGGCACTGCACGACGGAATTGCAATCGTAAAAATCGCTGTCGTACGAAAATGTGCGACGCGATTTTTTTTTTGCTATTTCTTAATTTTTTTTCTTTTACGCATTTTTCTTTACATTTATTTAAATTTTTTTATTATATCTGTTTTTATTTTTATTTTGTGCTATTTTTTATTTTTATTTGTCTTCTTTTTCTGTTTTCTTTATATATATTTTTTTTTATTTTCTTTGTTTTTTATTTTTATTTTTCTTTATTTTCTTTTATTTTTGTAGATTTGAATTAGAAAAATGGCGAAGCGAAACCTTAGAGATCGTGAAATACGTGAAGTGTTGGAAGAAAGTGATGATGATGATTTTTCTTGCGATGACTTGATTGATGAGAACTGGCTACCAGATGATTCGGACACTGACTCTGATAATAACAATGATACTAATAAAATTGATAACATTTATAACAGCGATACTGAAGACGACTGGGACATGGATGAGGACATGGATGAGGGCGAGCCAACAGCATTGTCAAACGTAGTCGGTTCTTCCGAAACAAACATATGGACTGAATTTAGTTCTCGTCAGAAAACTTTTACATTCACTGGGCGATCAGGCTTGCAACAGTCTATTCCAACAGATATTTCTTGTTTGGATGCATTTCTCCTATTTGTTGACAAGGGCGTTATTGAATTAATTGTATCAGAAACAAATAGGTATGCGGAGGAATATGTATTTAAAGGTGCTGTTACCAGATTTTCTCGAAAAAAAAATTGGATACCAACAACAGATCTTGAAATGAAGAAGTTCCTTGGCCTTCTTTTGTGGATGGGTTTGGTGAAGGTCGAGTGTTTCAAAGACTATTGGTCCAAAGATTCGCTCTACAACTTTTCAATTCTGTGGAAAATAAAGTCACGCAATCGCTTTCAACTATTGCTTAGTTTCATGCACTTCTCAGACAATAACTCAATTGTACCAGGTGATAGGCTTGGTAAAATAAAACCACTATTGGACATGTTACAAATGAGATACAAAAAATTTACGTACCAGGTGAAAACATAGTAATTGATGAGACCCTTATTCCATGGCGAGGCAGACTATTATTCCGACAATATATACCAAATAAAGCTCATCCTTATGGTATAAAGCTTTTTAAGCTCTGCTCTACGGAAGGATTCACCTGGTCAGTGAAAATACACTCCGGAAAGTCATCAAGTGGATTGAGAGAAGTCGGTTTGGCAAAAAGTGTTTGCGAGGATCTGATCATTGATTTGAAAGGTCAAGGTCGATCTTTATATGTAGACAACTTTTACACAAGCTATGAATTGGCTCATTCAATGCTAGATCAAAAAACACATGTTGTCAGTACACTCCATGCCAACAAGAAACATTTCCCAAAAGAAGTTATGGTTGCTCCTATAAAGAAAGGCGAAGTAGTGGCTAGAGAAGATCCCAATGGTATAGTTGTTCTGAAGTGGAAAGATAAACGCGACGTCAGAATGCTATCTACGAAACATGCCCCGATAATGGTATCCACAACAGATGGAGCACGTAATCCTGAAGAGCCTTCAACTAGTCGAGGAGCGAGACGTAAAAGACGAGCAACAGAAAAGCCATTGGCTGTGGTAGAATATAATAAGGGGAAATCAGGCATTGATCTTTCCGACCAAATGGCTTCTTACTCAAATACCCTTCGCAAATGGTTAAAATGGTATCGAAAGATGGGAATTGAACTTTTACTCGGACTTTCCGTGGTAAATGCCTTTACTATGTATAAAGCAGCTACGAATAAAAACATTAATATACGAACATTCCGTGAACGCGTTGCTAAGGACCTACTAAATCTCACATCCCCGCAGCCTGTATCGCAATCAAAACATATTATCACAAAAAGAGTAGATGAAAATAATAAAACCATCCGACGTGCTTGTGCTTTATGCTACGCTGAAGCAAAAAGAAAATTTAGTCGAAAGGAAGCAAGAAAGAATATCAAAAGGACAACAACGTACTGTCCGCAATGCCCCAACACTCCCCAATTGTGCATTGATTGCTTTCCAAAATATGCACATCTAAAAAATTAATGTAAATTGAAATTATAATGTCCTAATTTTAATATTTTTGTATCTTTTTTAAACTTTTTTTCCGAAATATCGAATGAATTCCAATAAATTTTCAAAATTAAAAAGAACCTCCGAATTTTTATCATAAAAACCGCAAAAATTAAGATATCTCTATGAAACTTGGACTTTGAATTTAGGGCCAACATTAGGTTACAAGAAACACATTAAAAAACCCTGTAGAGTCAAACAGAAACGCACGACAATATCTAAGGCCAGACAATGCCTGTCGCAGGTTTTCGTAGGACGTGGCGCCCCAGGAAAGATTAGGTGTCGCACGAAAACGTGTAGCCATGGCACTCAATGTGTTAAATTATTCAGAATGAAAAAAAATTCTAGTACACAAGGTCTTAAGATCAAGGTTGTCTGTTAGAAAGATTTAAACATATTTTTCTCTTTAATTATGAACTAACTTAAGGTAGAATGTTATTAAAAATAATCGTTCTACTTTTCAATATCGGATATTTCACCAGAGCAGAACGCCATGTTATTATTGAGATGAACTCCAAAAGCAATAAACAAGACGACCGAATTTAGCTTTAGGCCCCAAAACGAAAATGAAATAAGGCCCCAAAAAATTGTTAATAACGCAACAACAGCAATATTTGGGATATTATTTCCTTTTTCGGGGCTTTGTTTCATTTTTTTATTGGGGTCTTATTTCATAATGAAATAAAGCCCCAATTCCAAAAAATTAAATATTATCCCAATATTATTTTTGGGGTGTTATTTCATTTTCTTTAAAATCAACATTCTTCAAAAAGTCATGTTAAATACCGTTACAATTACTTTACGTATTGCAAAAACATTCATTAAAATTGTTACAAAGCGATCAGTTTGTGAGATTAAGTCATGCAGTCAAAACAAATCGGTATATAAAAATACAAAAAATATGAGTGTAGGCAAAAAACATGCAAATCAAGAATTAATTTGCTTCCTGATGGAATCTGTGTATTAGTTAAAAACTATGTGGGCACAATCACGAGAATGAAGAAGCAGCCTACAATGAGTTGAACGCTTCAAATGAAATAAAGCTCGACTGCCAGAATATCGGTCTAACGTTAGGAGGCGATACGATCTCGATGAGCTCTATTATATCATCTTTTCTGCAAACTTGTGAAAGGTAAAACCAATTATATTAATTTAACATTTTCAAATATTTTTTATTTAGAAATCAGGAAGAGACGAAAAATATTGCTTTCTCAAAAATAGAAGGTATATTGTATGCAAAAATTTGGTCACGTCACCAAAAAATGCGGTTCAAGTAATTGAAGCTTTCTATATTGAAAACGTTTGTTAGAATTTTGGAATACCCAAAGACGAAGCACCTCAAGGCACTGCATACATAATTGAGGAATAATATTCTTTTTGTTTGGTTTCATCAGAGTTCAGAAAAAAACACATTGAATAAAAACTTGTACAGATTTATATGTAAACGAACATAGCTCAGACCAACAAACACATATATTTATTTTCATATCAATTATGTGTTTTTCTTAATTTTGTACGGTGTAGAACACAATCATGAGTGTGTTTCGTTTTAATATTTCGTTATCTACACGAACATTTTCCTATCACGTATTTTTTCTTTCGAACACTCATAACCGCACAGATTCGAGTGTAGCTTTATTTTAAGTTCATTTTCTTGCACGTGTACTGCTAAAAAAACAGAACATGTTCTTCAACTCGTACATTTAAAAATTAAAACATTATCTACTCGCGATCTGAAAAATCGGAAACACCCCTATAATAACGACAACAATTGTTTCAACCAAATTTGTTAAAAAAAAAATCTAAAATAATTCATTAGCAGTTGTAAAAAAATAAACATAAAAAATATAATAAAAATAAAAAATATTAAAAATAAAAAGATGGTAATAAAATAGAAAACAGATAAATTTTATATGCTGCTTATGACTTAATTTCGTTTTTTTTTTCGATCGCGAGTGGGTAGTGTTTTAATTTTTAGATGTACGCGTTAAAGAACATGTTCTGTTTTTTTAGTAGTATCTACATGTGCAAGAAAACGAAACTAAAATAAAGCTACACTCGAATCTGTGTGGCTTATGTGTATTCGCAACAAAAAATGAATGTATTTTTTATTTTCAAGCGATATCGAAAAAAAAAATTTTTTTTGTTCTCTATCATACTAATTACATTTATTTCTAGGTTTCAGTTTTGTCAAGCAATTAAGCGAAAGATTTGTAAGAGGGATTTATTGCCACAATATACATATAAGATCGTCTAAAAACGCATCGTTGTTTTACCACAAAATTTTGGCACTTGTATTACTGCCGCCATAAATAATACGAAGTGCATTTTTGGAAATCAAATCTAAAATATTTTTGACGGATAACGAAAACTTATTTTTACCACTTTTAAAATATTTTGAAAGTAATTGGATGCAAAAGGTAATTACATCACTTATATGCATTCATATAAATATATCTATATATGTATTTTCCACAGAGTATCATTTTCAAAATTATTTTTCTCTTTTTAGATTGGCTGCAAGAATTTCAGCATACACAATGAAATGACAAGAACGACATCTGCTGTTGAAGCGTATAATGGAGTCCTGGGCGGTCTGTAGAGAAAATGGTCATTTTTAAATTCTCTCGTGTTATTCGACATGAAGGGTTCTTTAAAAGTAGACACTTTTTCATTATGTGCGAAAGTGGAGTATCGCTTTCTGAGAAGAAACGAAAGAGCAGTGTCGAACAGAAGCACAAAATAAAAGAAGCAACTCTTCTGTTCGACTAAGAGAAATAACAGTGGCGTAATTTCTTTCCCGCATGGTCTATGAAATTAACGAGATTTGTGTTAACATGGTCCCAAAACTTAATATATTCACACGTGATCCTTCTGATGACGTATAGTCAGATGAAGAACTTGATATAGTGTCTTCAAATAATGAAAACGAACGTGTATTTTGTAAAGAAAACACTTCAAATATTGCTCTTCTGCCTTGTAAACACCTAAAGATATGTAATGAATGCAACGATATGCCGACGCAATTTCAACTGGTTTACAAAATTTCAACTGCCCATTATTCAGGTCTTTACATGAAAAAGTAATTATTATTTCCAGTTGAAGAAATCTATATATATAAAATTCATTTTCTGTTTGTTTGTTTGTTTGTTTGTTTGTTTGACCGCTATACAAATTTTTATTTTTCAACGGATTTTCCTGAGATTTTGTACACACGATCTCTATACCCCAGGAAAGGTCGCCGTATACTTTTTACCGACCACGCCTACTTTTACGCCCACTTTTTATGTAAAATTCATTTTCTGTTTTATTCATATTTGTTCACTATACAAATTTTTATTTGTTAACAGATTTCTCTGAAATTTGGTAAACACGATCCCTGTATTCCAGCTAAGGTCACCATATACTTTTTATCGACCACGCCTACTTTTACGCCCACTTTTTATATACAATTCATTTTCTGTATTTTGGTATATTTGTTCGCTATACAAATTTTTATTTTTCGACCGATTTCTCTGAAATTTGGTACACACGATCTGTCTGTTCCAGGGAAGGTCGACATATTTTTCGTACCGGTCACGCCAACTGTTACGCCCACTTTTTGTATACAATTCATATTCTGTTTTTTGGTACATTTGTTCTCTACACAATTTTTTTTTTAACGGATTTCTCTGAAATTTGCTACACACGATCTCTGTACTCCAGAGAGGTCGCCATATGATTCTTGCCGGCCACGCCTACTTCTACGCCCACTTTTTATACAAAATTAATTTTCTCTTTTTTGGTATATTTGTGCACTATAGAAATTTTTATTTTTCAAGGGATGTCTAAAATTTGGTCACACGATCTCTATACAGGCCACGCCTACTTTGCGCCAACTTCTATGTATATAAAACTTATTTTATCCTTTTATTTGTTTCTTTATTTGATTGATATACAAACTTTTATTTTTCAATGGCTTTCTCCGAAATTGAGTACATATTCCAGGGAAGGTCGTCATATGATTTTTACCGACCACGCCTACTTTTACGCCCAAATTTCATATAAAATTCATATTTTGTTGTGTGGTATATTTCTTCCCTATACAAATTTGTACTTTTCAACGGATTTCTCTGAAATTTGGTTTACAGGGAAATAACTACAAGGTGAAAAAATTCCCCAAACTTAAAAAAAAGGTACCCACAAGAAATGAACAAATTCGCCATTTTTAATCGAAATAAAAATTGAACTTACTCCCCAAATTCATTCTTAAATTTTTACATATTTTTATTTAATGAATTTTGTTAAATATTTATTATAGTAAACATTTGCATACTGCTCTCAATATATGTCCTACAATAAATGCATTTAAAATGAGTATTCTCTTCAATAGCATCATTTCGTTGCGCGGAAGCTATGTGCGCGGGGAATACAGCTTAGCTAGAATATCGGAATGATCTGAAAAATATATTTTGACAATTAAAATAAGTTGGCAACAGCTGCGCGGCAGCACAGGTGTGGTTGCCAAACGCGCGGAAGCGGCGCGCGGTGCGCGACCGCGGACTCGGACGCGACGGATGCGGACGTGACGCGCTCTTGGAACACAGCTCACCTAAAATATCGCAATGCTCTAAAAAATATGTTTTAAGAATTAAAATAAGTTAACGAGAACTAAGCGGCAGCACGGGTAGTAGATGCGAGGAAGCGGCGCGAGGCGCGCGAACTCGGACGCGACGGATGCGGACGCGACGCGCTCTCGGAACACAGCTCAGCTAAAATATCACAATGCTCTAAAAAATATGTTTTAGGAATCAAAATAAGTTAACGAGAACTAAGCGGCAGCAGGGGTAGTAGCTGCGAGGAAGCGGCGCGAGGCGCGCGGACGCGGACGCGACGGATGCGGACGCGACGCGCTCGCGGAACACAGCTCAGCTAAAATATTGCAATGATCTGAAAAATATATTTTGATTAAAATAAGTTGACAACAACTGCGCTGCAGCACGGGTGTGGCTGCCAAACGCGCGGAAGCGGACGCGACTCGCTCGCGGAACACAGCGGCAGCACGGTAGGCGCGCGGACGCGACGCGGCGCGCGACCGCGGACTCGGACGCGACGCGCTCTCGGAACGCAGCTCAGCTAAAATATCGCAATGCTTTAAAAAATATGTTTTAGGAATTAAAATAAGTTAACGAGAACTAAGCGGCAGCAGGGGTAGTAGCTGCGAGGAAGCGGCGCGAGGCGCGCGGACGCGGACGCGACGGATGCGGACGCGACGCGCTCGCGGAACACAGCTCAGCTAAAATATTGCAATGATCTGAAAAATATATTTTGATTAAAATAAGTTGACAACAACTGCGCTGCAGCACGGGTGTGGCTGCCAAACGCGCGGAAGCGGACGCGACTCGCTCGCGGAACACAGCATAGTGAAATGTCGTATGATAAATTTTATCTACGTATGTGAAATAATTACCTGTTGATCAAAAGAGGCCACACATATACTATAAGCAGTTGCTTAAAAAGAAACCTTGCGACACAATATTAAACGTCGCATTAGTCTTTCATTTCTGAAACTTGAATTTGATGTCTCTGCTCAATGGTGATCACTTATTGAATGAAGTAATTCAATTTTTAAAAGTTCCGATTCCTTTAATTTGCGAACCATTCCGTTATATTTGATGTTTATAAATAAACTGTAAAAAAAAACTTAAAGCGGTTTCGCCGCTTATTTTTGAAGAATTTTTGCTGCAGCATCTTATAAAAAACTTCTAAATTAAAAAATCAAAAAATTTTTAATTGAAATAAAAATGAATTTACTGCCCATACAAATTTTTGGGGAGAAAGTTCATTTTATTGGGGAATTTTTTAATTGGGGACTAAGTAATCAGCGCCTGGTAAGTATACTGAACCATTTTTCAAGTCAAAGGCCTTTTTATTCCGGGCAAGACCGGGTAAAAACTGCTAGTATGAAATAATTCTTTTAATTATTATTATTTTTATTGTTATTTGTTATGAAAAGTATTATTTTCAATGGAAGGAATATAAAATAATATTTTATTTTATTACTTAGCTCGAAGTTATCTCCAATAAAAGATATATAAACTAATTTGTTATTTTATTATTTAACTTTCAGATTCGGCAGTAAATTCAAAAATGGGGTCTTAATTTCATTTTAGCAAATGGTGCGTTATTTAATTTTTTGCGATTTTGTTTCATTTCGTTAGGGCTTTATTTCATTTCTAATAATTTCGCAATGAAATAATGCCCCATTGTTGGAGCCTTATTCCATTTTCGTTTTGGGGCCTTATTTTCTGGGGCTTTATTTCATACTCCTTTAGTTTTATGTCTTCTGTGAAATATTCATTCATAAATGGAGAAATGCATAGACTGACATTTTTTAGATTTAAATGTATTAAGTTGTCATTACATCAGTTTTAGAAGCCATTTGGTAATTTTTTATAAGAGTTGAGAATATGTTTACATCGTCGATACATATATGGATATTACAATATTCGACGGACTTTGGAAGATTAATAGCAAACAGCAACAACGTGAAATATCAAAGGTGATTATGTCCAAAAGTAAAATTTATATATATACCTCGATTTATATTACGATTTTTTAAGTAAGATCTAAGAATCTATTTTAGAAGTTGCCTCAAAATCCAGTTTTATCAAGCTTAACTATCAGTACATCAATATCTTTACTAACGCCTGCATACTATTGCTCTACTTTTGCAGAATCTAGGGTTGATATAGAAGTCAATTCCATAGGTTAGTAGTTGTGAATTAATGACATTTGGATGGATAGTAATGAATGATATTATTTTGTTAATAAATTTTGGAATAGCATTGTATTTTAAATTGTTCTATAATTGGTGGCATCACTGCGGTGCTACATTTACAGTTCGAAATAAATGAGTCTTTCCACCATCTTCGGAAGAATCAAAACTTATATGAGTTATTGAATAAGTGGTACGAATATAATGGAGTAGGCAACATTTGGGCAAAATTTTTCAAGACGTATTTGGTACAGGACTATATGAACACTGCATACTTTTTAGGCTCTTAAGAAGAGTCAACATGTCCTTGGAATATCGTAGGGATTTTCAGTAAAAACATTCGAAATACCAACTATCGTTATCGTTAAAAACACAATACCATTAATTTTCATAGTTGTGTGCGATGATTGCATTTTTCTAATATTTGATTCAATTGCCCTAAGTCAAGTCTTTTATTTTATATGTTGTAAGGACTTCTGGCTATATAATAGATTTTGGTCAATTGCATTTTTTATCTTTCTTAAGTTTTTTAAAGATTCTTTTCTCAATAATGCTAGTGTGTGAGATTTCTACGGAAATTTTGTTTGTTTGTAGGAGGTAATCACCGTAACTACCTAACTGATCTTCCTGAAATTTTCACAGAGTCTTACTGCGGATATGGGAAGTGCTATAGGCTATAATTTTTTAAATATTTTTAGTGGGCGTCGCACCTCCCACACTAAGTAAACTTTTAATATCATTTGCATTGAGTACTATAAAAATTTGTGTGATGTAACCTATTGTAAATACGCCAGAAATGGGCGGAATCGGATAAGTGGGAGTGGTACCTCCCATACAAGTAATAGTTCAGTATTATATATCTCGTGTACTGTGATAGAGAGAGCTTTTCAAATTTGTCTGATGCCACCTATTATTAATGTGAGTAGTCCGATAAAAAATGGGCAGTATCGGACCAATAGGCGTGGCACCTGCAACACAAAGTAAATATAAAATGCCATATATCTGGAGTACTGTAATAGTAAGAGTCTTGGGACTTTGTGTGAGCCCATAAGTTATTCGTGTGATTAGTTAAACAAAAAATGGGCGTGATCGGAGCAGTGGGCATGGCACAACCCATACAAAGTAAATATATGACATCATATAACTGGTGTTAAAAAAGGGAAGCTTTAAAAGTTTGCACGAGCCCATCAGATCTTAGTATGTGTAGTCGGACAAAAAATTGGCGCGTTCACACCAATTTGCAGAGCACTCCCCATGTACTGTAAAAGAGAGAGCTTTGTGGCTTTGCGTGAGCCCATATGTTCTTTTTGTGATTAGTCGAACAAAAAATGGGCGTGATCAAGACAGTGGGCGTAGTACCGCCCATGCAAAGTAGATATCTAATATCATATAACTGGTGTAATATAAAAGGGAAAGACTCCACATTTTGCACGAGTCCATCAGATATTAGTGTGAGTTGTGCAATAAAAATTGGGCGGTATGGTATTAGTGGGCGTGGTACCTCCCATATAAAAAGTACCGTAAGTACCGTTTTTTTTTTAAGCCTAGTTCCGCGAAGCCTAGGGCTTGTCTGCAGATTCTAATTTTGGCTTTTTTTTTTATTTTTTTATTTTTTTTTTTTTTTGCAGCGACACACCAAAGCCTCTGGTGGGAATCGAACTTACGACCCCCGCATGATAGGTGAGCGCGCTACCAACTCACCTACCGGGGCGCTTTCTAATCGAAAGAAAGCCGCTGATATGAACCCAATATTTGTCCGTAATGTTTTCCGAAGAGTTGGATCAACAAAATAGATTTATAGCTGCAATAGGAATAAATAATTGCGTAGCAAATAGGGTAATATTTAGTTTGGCTCATATGAAATATTTCCGGTATATAATCCTAAACTGAACCAATCAAGCTAAAACAATGGAAGTGATAGCGGATAGTATGGTAAAAAGTCGCAGCCCAAATCTGTAGTGAAGTTCAAACAATATGCTTACTTAAAGGAACGTTCAATGACAAATGATTTTCATGGGGTCTTTCGTCATACCAAAATTTCTTTTTATCTAGAAATCTTGACTGTAGGTATATTTATTTATAGAGAAGAAGCCCTTAACAATATCACAACTAACACGCTTATGTAATGTCTAGGGCATTTCGACATAGACCTGATAATTAAAGACTAGATCAGTCACATGATTGAAATGAATAAATTGGATAAATTGCGAGGTTGATGACAGCCCTCGAAATTCGAGTGCAAATTCTGGTAGTTTTTTTTTCATTAAATTTTTTTTCTTTCATTATTGTTTTAATGTATTTAGTTAATTACAATTGTGAATTTATTAATAGAATTCATTAAATTTCATTATAAATATTTGTTGAAAACACAGAAGATATATAAAAGTCCCTAAAGGTATGCTAATAAGTTTTAGCCAATTCACAATTCAATACAGGGCTTTTCATATGCTAATCAGTTTTAGCCAAATTCAATATACAACACAAGCATTGTATAGTTTTATGTATATGCTAGCAGCAACTTTAAATGTGGACCTGTTGTCGCGAACCGCAGTCTGCAGACTATTTTTTTTACATGAAGCTTACTCGATAGAAAAGGAGAGTAAAGTAACGAGAAATTTTTACTCGTTATGCTGCAGACTAATTTGATTTTGAAACGCAGTCTGCAGTCTGCAGACAAAATATTGCCACCATTTGTTTTTTTATTTTTTCCTTAAGATTTTTAAGAAATGTATATTTTTATGTGGTTCTTTGGCATCTCTGTGATGCTATCATATGTGCGAAATGGTGGAATAAGGTAAAATGTTTAAATTCAATATATACTGGTTTGACTGGTTACCTGATTTTTACCTGCATTTACAGATTTGAATAAACTAAAGGAGCTTATATCAGAGGTACTCTGTGGATCAATGTTCACCGCATTGATTAAATGTTTGAACTTGATTTGAATAAACTAAAGAAACTTATATCAGTGGTACGCAACTCTGCGGATCTATGCGGTGAAAGTTTTTAAATATTTCAACATCTGTTAAACGCATTCTTGGTATCAATGTAGCATAATATCCTTTCATTCGGCGTTCGCGCAATATTTCACGTACAGCAAAAATTTTTTTTTCATCAATCAAAAGCAATTTTGCCAATAGGTAAAACTTTTCCACTTCTAATATTAGTTCGCGGCTCATATTTCCACAACTCATTGTATTTCTTTTTAGTTTAGGTTTAAAATTGATAACAACACTTTTCAATTTCGCAAACACATCTGACAGCTGAACAGCTGTTTAAAAAAATATCTGCAGTAAACTCAACCTACAGGCAATGAATCGAGCTGCGGGTTGCTCGTTATAATTCAACACACGAGTCTTCAGTCTGCAGACTGGGGTTTGCGACGATGGATCCACCTTAAACGAAAGAAAGAAAAATGTTCCAGACTGTGAAAATATGAAAGTCTGGTGGACAGCTAAAAAGAAATACCGTTCAAATGAGGTATGTTTGGTCAAAATCGGTTATTAATTATGATTTTTATATCGGTCACAAGAAATCGCCTTGCCTATTAATATTATAGATATAAATTCTGTTGTAGGAAAGGTGAAATTTAGTTGGTACAAAGAAAATATCAATTGCAAATTATTGTTGCAACCATTAATCGGAATTTTTACTAATAAAAAAAAACAAAAATTGTTGATATTATTTATTTGTTTTCTTTTAATAATTTATAAATTTTAGTTTAAACTAAATAAAATATATCTGATAAGATAAAAAAAATTAAATAGTTATCTTTGGTCGTTATACCATACAATAAAATGGATTTGAAATCATGACATACTCGCAAAGCATGTCTAAAATTCTGCTAATATTTTTAGAAGAATAATTATTATTATTATTAAATTTTATATTACGCTGAGAAATATCTAGATTTATGCTGGATGTGAATATAATATGGGGAATAGGTAAAAATATGGAATTAAGTAATGTCACTGCTATATTCTAAATACATTTAGTTGTTTATATTATACATAATATATCCAATATTTGATACATTAATGGAGAATGTGGTCCTACATTGGTTATTTTTCAACCAATGCCATATGACTTCAATCTCAGTTACTCCGCACAGGAAATTTGAAATTGTGTTCTTTGAACCAAAATCATAAGGAATATTTATATGTGGTCAAGGTCTCAACATAAACTATTTTTTTTTTTTACAAATTTAAATAGCTCTTTATATGTACTGTATGATGTACTCTATATGTATGTAATTTCTGTGGTTTTCTAGAATAACCGCGTATGTCATACAATTAAAATGTTCAGGGAGCCAAAAAACGTTATATTTGAAATTATGGGCTCGATATAAAGATTTTAGAGCATTTTATTTAACAGTCCTGTAGATATGGGCAATAAATACTTTATATAAAATTTTTAGTCAAAAATCTTCAGAGGAATAGATCCTAGAGAAGGACGAAAAAACGATACGTAAATTACACTTAAAGTGTGTGCAGATAAAACCACTGATGTCGACAAATGTCGTTTTCTTTGGAAAAGAAAACTACCAATGCAACCACCCATGTAGACATAAGTTGTTGTTGCTTGAAAAATGTATTTTTTTGTTCGTCAACAAAAACTTAACGGGACTTAGGATGAGGATATAACAACGTATCAAGAATAATAGTCACAAAAAATAATAGAAATAAACTCACAAGTTTTTTATAAGTGCTTATACACTGAAAACTAATCCGAAATTATTTTGCATTTTTTTTCACTAATAACAACGTATGTCGCTATGTGACGCTTCCTGAGAAAATAATTTGTCAGCGATCAAACGTAGGTTGACATACGTCATTAGTGCTGCAAATTAATTTAATAAACATTTAAGTTATGTCGTTATTTAAAGAAAAAACTCAGAAATGGCCAATATTAAAAAAAAAAAAATTGAACACATGTAAAGAGCGTTAAAAATTAATGGATTTGGCATCATTAACTCAAAACTGACAAAAATGGACATACGCGGTTATTCCAGAAAACCACAGATTTACCATATTTATTTTTGCTATCTATAGTTTGTTTATAAGTGATGGAAAGCTTAATGTGGCGTCGGTCGACATTCTAAAACCTGTATTTAGGTCAAATATATTTCGTAGTACATACTTCAGCACAATCCCGTTACTTACCCAATCGTGCAATAACCTCTTCGGCCAATGGATCGAATTTACAACAACGACTGTATTCGTGACCTTGTTACAAGAAAAATATGCATTGGTAAGGATTTTGAATACTTAATGGATTAGGCCAGGTTTTTGAATACATCTTGGAACTTTTCATATGCCTTCTCTGCGTGCGTATGCAATTGCTGTTAATCGTACTTCCTCGCAACTGAGTGTACTGGGTTCCAGGTTATTTACTCGGAAGAATTCTAATATACGTGACGAGTGCCATACAATGCATTGACTTTGTGTTGCTAACTCAAGTTTCTGCCAAAATCAAAGGCAGACGATCATGAATGGAATTATTCAATATGGCAATCGAGAAATATGCACATTTACATCTACTCGAACGTGTTATGGTTTTCTAACTTTCAACAATACATGCCATATAGACTGAGTAGCATCTTCAGATTCCCTGCTAGTGGGTATCTCTTGTCTTGTAGAATAATTTTGCACTAAATGATCTACCTATATTTAAATATTTTCTTTATTTTTATACCCTATACCACTATGTGGTTTCGGTATAATGACTTTGTGCTGCTGTTTGTAACTACCAAAATATTTGACCTAGACCCATCTTTTATTATACTGATCGAATCAGAATGACTTTCTGATTCGATTTAACGATGTCCGTGCGTCCGTCCGTTCGTCTGTGTGTCCAAGTAAAGTTTTAATCAAATTGCAGGTCGCAAATACGAATATATTTTGATGACATTTAGCACATAAGCTTCCATTGGCCATGGGATGCACGCTATTGAAATTGGTGAGAATCGGTCCATGTTCAGACGTAGCCCCCATACAAATGATCCCTATGAAATCAACTTAAATTGCCATAGGATCCAAATTATCATATGGATCTTAGTCAAATTGGGTCTGTTTGTGTATATTACATCCATTAATGAGTAGTCCAAAAATGATCCCTATGGGACAACTCTTAGTCATAGGCCCCATATAGAGTTGCTTCCCGATCTTCACTTAAATCTATTAAAAAACAAAAATATTGCACGGATTCCTTTCAAATTTTGTTTGTATATATTTTTAGAAAATACAAGAGATTTTGCCGAACATGGTCAGGATCGGTCCATTTTTGGGCCTAGTCCCCATATAGATATTGCAACCGATATGAACTTTTTCATATCTGTAGCCAAAACAATTAATAAAAATCCGACTCAAATTTGGCTTATGCTTATTTTCTATATCCAGTTAGTTGGGCCTGAGAGATAGGGTGTCTAAACGCATGGTATAGTGTATCGTATAGTCGGTCTAGACCGACAATAATTTTTATATGTGGTTTGGGTATAATGACTTTGTGCTGCTGTTTGTAACAACCAAAAATATTCATCCTGGACCCATCTTTAATTATACTGATCGACTCAGAATCACTTTTTAAGTCGAAATAGCCATGTCCGTCTGTCCGTCCGTCCGTCCGTCCGTCCGTCCGTCCGTCTGTGTGTCCATGTAAAGCTTGTAATCAAACTACAGGTCGCAAATATGAATATATTTTGATGAAATTTGATATATAAGCTTCCATCGGCCATGGGATAAAAGCTGTTGAAATCGGTGAGAATCGGTCCATGTTCAGACCTAGCCCCCATACAAATGACCCCTATGAAATCGACATAAATTGCCATAAGTTCCAAATTATCGTATAGATCTCAGTCAAATTGGGTTTGTATGTGTTTATTACATCCATTAATCAGTAGTTCAAAATTACTCCCTATAGGAAAATTCTTAGTCATAGGCTTCCCGATCTTCACTTAAATCTAATAAAAAAACAAAAATATTACACAGAGTTTTCGCAAATTTGGTTTGTATATATTCTTCCAAAGTATAAGTGACTATACCAGATATGGTCAGGATCGGTCCATTTCAAATTTGGTTTATGCTTATTTGCTATATCCAATTATTTGGACCGAAGAGATGGGATCTCTTAACCATGGTGTAGGGTATCGTATAGTCGGGCTAGACCGACTATAATTTTCTTACTTGTTTTATATCAAATAAAAGAAATATTAAAAAAAATATATTCTTCTATTAAACTTACTTCAATTTTATTTTATACCGGCAGATTCCAGCCCTCGAAATTCGAGTACAAATTCTAGAAAATTATATTTTTTTCTTTGAATAAAGACCCTAAAGTTATGCTAATCAATTATAGCCAATTCACAAGTCAACACAAAAATCGAACTCATTTTTGTTACAACCACATTAACAAATTTAACAAATTTAATAAAAACACACATAGCATTATATAATTTTATGTATGTGTTTGTAGCAACTTTAAATGCAACTTACTCAAAATGAAGACAAAAATTAAAAGTCTGTAAATCTGCAAAACGGCTAAAAAGAAATAAATTTCAAATAATATACGTTTGGTCAAAATCGGGATTAAACGGTAGAACAAAACATCGGTCACAGAAATTCGCCTAGCCTATTAATATTATAGATGTCAAATATGACAAATTAAATCAATCATATTCTTATTTTTTCTTTGGTATTTATAACAGATTCAAGCAAAACAGTTGAATAGTTTTGGTTTCTTTTGTTATAACTGAAAAACAATTTTTAATGAAAATTTTATAAGTGGTACTCTAACCAATTGTCGTTAAATATCTGTAAAAATATTTTCAATTTGAAATATGTTGTTATAATAGAATTAGCAGTTGCAGTCGCCAATAATTATGATTGAAGCATATTATTATTGGTTTTATAAGGTTGCCAATGTCTTTTTATAAATTACTAGATCAATTATATTGGAATTCATTTAGTAATTTATAAAAAGACATTGGTTGCTAAACGGAACTAATTTTGTTGGTTTGGACCCCACAATTTGAAATGATTTATGTTTATACCATGGTTATAAAGAAATATCTCTTGTGGTTTTAAATATTAAATAAATATAATAAACATTCGAATTACTTAAAGAAAATTCTAGTTGTAACCGAATTCCATACAATATATTTTCTGTGGGTATTACATATAGCCAGCAGAGCAACTCGAACTGAAATCCGACAAAGTTGGATAAGTGTAAACTTTCTTTGGAACCTATCAGCATCACATTTATATTCGGATGATAGAAGAGGTATTGGTTTTTAAGATAGTGACAATTCAGTAGAGAAATATTGGAAATGTATTAAGTTTATAAGCATCATGGCCACAGTAACGGATATAAATATATTAAGTCAACCTGCTATCAGGACGATAGACTTTAGGAAAAATCTAACGTGTACAAATTTAAAACCTATGGAAATTCTAGAGCTATACAAAAATGAACTGACAATGAGTTAAGATACTGATATTCTTAGTGCCACTGTAAACTGAGAGTTCGCTCAAATTTTAGTCCGTATACATATTTGGGGGTTATTTTAATTCGAATATGTTTTCATAAAAATCTCTCCATGATGTTTTTTTTTTTTTTTTTGTATACATAATAACTATACTAAGTTCAAACTGCTTCACTGAAAGTCCGACATATTTCGTACTTGCAACAAAGTATGTGTATTATAACATATTGAGGAATAGGTGTACAAATATAATAAACTAATAAAAATACGCTTTATATAGTCTTAAATATATGGCAGCTTACTGCATTGATATTAAGCTAAACCATATAGAAGGACAAATCTAATATAGAAGCAGTAATATATACACAGGCAACCACACACAAGCGGAAAACGGTCTATTGCTGTATGACCAGAAAAAAAAAAAAAACCCCAACCAGTTAACCACATATAATAGACTTATAATACAGGCTCTAAAGTCTATAAATTTATGAGTCATTTGCATGTGTATATTTTAAGGCTGATATATAAGTCTGGTCTTAGGCAAAGTTTTAGGAAATAGATTTTGTTTTTTTTTTCTACTGTAGAACGAAGTTTAAAAAGTTATAAAACAATAAGTAAACATACGAAAATACATACATATATCAAAACATACTGTGCTGGCAAAAAATGTTTTTTTTTTTTTTGCTGACATAAAATTATGAAAATTTCAATAACACGAGTACGATAATAGTATAGAAAAGAATCTGATAAAATTGTAAGAAATTGCTTTTGCTTTAATTTAATAATAGCTTTAAAGTCATACACATCAGGGATGGTCACCAACCTATTTTAATCGATCTCGAAATAAATGAAATATGTATATACTGCCCTACAGTAAAATTGAATATAACATGAACGTGAAAAATTATGTTCTAATATTTAATGGCTCATTTGTAAAGATTGAAATTTGTATGTAAAAATTGAAATGTTTACTTCACACCGATGGTCAAGATAAATAATGTTAATATAACATCAAGATAAAAGTTAATAGAAACTTGAAAGTAGGTGAAAGCCAATTATTACTTGCTATTTAATAATTTTTAATTTTTAGCACCCTCCAGACTACTATACACAGAGTATGTATCAATTTGTTAATATGTTTGTTGTTCATAGAAATAAATACCTTAGATTATTTCTTTAGTTCTAGGCGGCTGAATTCGTCTAATCCGTACTTGCCGAATTAACCAATTTCTTGAACTAGTCTGAATTGAGACTTACTCGAAACTTGCAGTGTAGGCCAGCAGTCCCATCCGCTTGTTTACTATTTCAAGAATTTTGCAAGGTCTGAAATCAGCCGGTCAGAACCCCGGACAAATTGGGTTGTGTTTGGCTCAAAGGAGGGGTCCGAACCTAAGTGAAAGCTTTTCACCCTTTTAAATTATGATGGTAGTCAGTTTAAGTCTTCCAATCCACCCATACTGCCATCGTCAAATGGAGGTATGGCCGGAACAGAATTTTGCAGTTCCCAAACTCATCTAGTTCGAACCCGACTACCCAGTTGATTACCACAGGCTTGGTTAGAGGACATGTTACTGGTGGCACTACTGGTGGTACTACTATTCAGGTGACTACTTCAGGCCAAAATAGCGGACTAGATACCACTCTCCAGACAGACGAACATGGATGTGGCTTCAGATAGTGATACTTGTGAACAACTGTCGAAGAACTCTTCCTGCATGCAACAGATGAGGATGTCGAGGAACCCAACTCAAAAGAGTTCTGTCTGAATAGTGCTGAGAAAAAGAGGGCGGCAGGCTTCAAATACTCGCTAAGGTTCTTAAGACAGCTAAATCAGGGAGATCAGCTACCTTAAGTACCAAGGATAATAGTTTGTGGCGAAACCATGAGCTCGATGGTGGTGGTCAGGTCATCCAAACCCGCAACGGGTGAGAGCAAAAGCTAAGCAGATCACAAGTAAAAATGTGCAACAGTAACTCTGATGCAGTCATAATGGAACCCGTAACTTCTAATGCTTACGGGAACGACCACTAACATTCAATCGAATGTACCTGATTTATGTTCATCCAGCCTAAGTGGCACACATGCACCTTGTACTAAAAAGAATGGCGATCGTGGCGCAAACTCCAATGGAAGGTACCTGCTGTATGTTCGTCCAGCCTAAGTGGCACATGTAGCTTTTACTAAAATTTATGGCGATCGTGGCGTAAAATCCAAGATTGGAGGCAGTCTCCTAAAGGACCGGTAACACCATCCTCTTCCCAAAAAGGCACTATTGGCCCAAAGGTCAGTGTATCCAAATCTGCTGGAGAGCCTCAAACATCCGGTGATACGTAGGTGAGTGAGGGCAAGCGGTTGAAATCTTCAACTAGGAAAACAGCTCCACGAGCGCTCTCACATCAGCCCCAGTTCCTGACTATGTGCAAATTATATCAATATTGGTTGAATGCAAAGTGGAGTGGGCGGAATGATCATTAAGTCTGACTAATAAGTAGGTCTCGATGGTATATTCCCGGTTCCTTTGCAGGAGTCCATAGAAGCAATTATTCCATGGCTACTAAGGATCTTTTCAGGTAGCCTGGCATCAGGGTATATACCAAAGGGGTGGAGATAGGTTACAGTGGTCTTTATCCCCAAAGCGGGAAAGATAAACCATAATAACGCAAATGAATACAGACCTAGCAGTCTACAATTGTTTCTAATGACAACTTAGGAGAGATTAGTACATATCTTTGTGAGAAAATATGACAACTTCTCTAAAGCCCAACATCCACACCTCAAAGGAAGGTGGTTAGATACGGCTTTACACGAAATAGTTGGGATGATATAGGATGCCCTTAACCATAAGTGATATGTTTTTGCATCTCTTTTGGACGTAGACGGTGCATTTAATAATGCCTAAATATCATAGATCCTAGGAGCCGTGGATACTGCGGGCACGGATCCACATATAATCCTTTGTATGCCCAATATGCTGAAGAGCATAGTGATAAGCTTGATATTGGAGATGGTGAAGCGAGGAAGGTAGTGCTAAGGGGAACTCCATAAGGAGGAGTTATATCTACTCTTATGTGAAAACTTGCGATCAATAAAATCCTCCAAGCTTTCGACAGAATGGGCACTAAATTGGTGGCCAGTGCTGACGGTGTCGTGCTCTGCTCAGATGTAGATTTCTATTAACGTTCACTGATTTCATAGAGTCGACATTAGTTAAAATCGTGAAATGCGCAAGGAGAAAAGGTCTGGTCTTTTTAAAACTGAGTAAGTTGTCTTTACTAGAAAGGCAGAGATACCTGACTTTAGTCCTCCAAAATTGGACGGGAAGTCTCTGGTACTATCAAATAAGGCGAAGTATTTGCGTGTTATTCTGGATTCTACACTAATTTGGTCGAGTAACGTGGAGGAAAATACTATGAAGGTATTTTGCGCTTTCTACACCTGCAGGAGGACGTTTGGTGGAAGATGGGGTGGGTCTTAAATCGCTAATAATTCACTGAATGTTTTCTGCGATTATTAGACCTATTTGACATATGGTAATCTGATAGGGTAAAATGCTGTGAACGTAAGGGCCAGACTTTCTAGACTTGTGAAGACTGGCCTCTCTGGGCACTAGCAAAGACAGTAGATCGACATCAGAGGCGATACTAGAGGTAACGATATCATTCTTAATAAAACTTTCATGAAGAGCAGCGATCCAAATACCCATTAATTAAAACTAGGCCGCAGACTTTGTCATAACAGGGCTGTAATCTCAGCGTTCGAAAATGAAGCCGATAAAGGGTCGGAGTCGAATCTGAAAAACTTGACATTCAGTTATCTCGGAGAATTCCTGACAAATGAAGCGTTTTTGAGACCGAGATTCACGCGGTTCTAATAGCAACGAAAATAATTTTGCAGCAAGATATGGACCCAACGACCACTAATATTTTCGTGGACAGTCTTGCTGCCCTTAAAGCTTTGAAATCGTGGACCGTTACATCGAACTATTATATAGCCCTTGGCTAATCCAAGGAGAATGAAAGCACTCCTTGTCTTCGGGCGGGCTACCCACCTCACCTAAACTAATCTGCCCTAATTTAACCGAGCTTCAAATATTGATCTTGATCAAATTTAGTTTTTGGGTGTATTTATTACACCTATTAATCAGTAGTCCAAAAACAAGGCTTGTACGAAATTTCTTAGCCATAGCCCCATATAAAGTGCTTTCCATTTTTCACTTAAATCTATCAACAAATAAAATATACCAAGGAATTTTCTCAAATTTGGGGTATATGTTTTTGAACTTTGTTTTATGGTTATTTTCTATATCCATTTAGTTGAACCTAAGAGAAGAATCTCTAAACGCATGGTATAGGGTTCATTTAGACGTTCTAGTATGACTATAATTTACATAGTAATTGAAGTATCTTGCATCCGATTCCAACATTAAATTAGTTTGCTATCACCACCTGACATAAATGGTATGTATTGCAACCAGTAGGGGTCGTATTGGGAACATCGATTGAGCGAGGAAAAAACTGTGTTAATGTGATCGATTCTGAGGTTTTTCTGCGAATTCTTATTATTTAATGAATTGCATACAAAACTCGACAAATTTGTATATAATGTTGTTAATAATAAGTTGATTATGGCTCCAAAGAGAAAATTATATTAAACCTTTGTTTTATATAACCCCGTTTTATTTTCAGGTTATGCACTTGTTTTTTTTTTTAAGACTTCATGATTTTTTTGATAATAAATCCAGGTCATGTTCCAAGAAATTATATTTCAGAAAAAAAATCGTATTCAAACGAATTTCAATTCATGCTACACTGCACAGTGTAATCTTTTTTGATTTTTTTCTTAAAGCTATTTCACCGATGTTAAACATCAACCGAAAAAATAAATAAGAAAAATTTAGAGTATTACGTAATTTACACAAAATCCTTTTTATTTATGTTTTTGTTGAGTTTGTGCAATAATTCAAAATCAATAGACCAAATGTCAATACGATACCCTACACTGCAACAAATGCTCAGATTCCAACCGTACTTGTTGAGGTCAATTATTGACATGCAAATTACCAGAAACAAAATTTATGTAAGATTCGCTTTTAGTTGTTAGCAGAATAGAAAATAAGCTTCATATCAACTGAGATTATAAGTTAAAAAAAAAGATGTCTCGAAGCTTGAGGTCATTCAAATTTTTATCGAAAAATTTTATTTTTGTATTTTAAAATATTCAGGTTGAAACTTTAAATTGTTTTTTGCGAAGCTATTGTGTATTCCTTTATATAATACTGTATGTTTTATGTAAAAAAATAACAAAAATAGTTTGTGATGTCTCGCACCGAAAATACAGGATATTGAACATCGTTTTTGATAAAATACAAAATAAAATAAATATAAAATAAAAGTAGTGACCATGTTATTTACAATTTTGAGACAAGTGTTTTTAACAACCTTGAATAAACAAAATTGGGGTCGATTTAATTATACCTTACTAGCGTTTTTTCCCGGGAATTCCCCGGATTTTCCGGGATTTCCCGCTGTTAATATTTCCCGTTTTCCCGGGCTTTTTCATGTGGGACCCCGGGAAATAAAAAAAGAAAAAGTTTATGTACACTAAATAAATATTATTTGAAAAAAAAGAACGAAAAATAATTTTAAGTTAAATTAATATTTTGTAGGTCGTCTACCTGTATCAATTACCGCTTGTAGACGTTGATGCATGCTTCTTACTAATCTTTAAGTATCATTTTTGCTGATTTTTTCCATTCGGATAACAACGCATTTCTGAGCCATTCCTTCGAAGTGATTGTGTGTTTTCGAATCCCTTTGGCTAACAAATCCCAGATATGTTCTATGGGATTAAGGTCTGGTGATTGCGGAGGTGTATGCAGTTGCTTGCAATTGTATAGAAGCCATTCCTTCTTTTTTTTTTAATTAACCAACACTCAGAGGATGCGCCCTACAAATGCAGTGCATTGTGTTGATTTCAGGAAAATAGGTTATGGGAAGGAGGAGAGAGGGAGTATTTTTTGTGGATATTTGACTTAAATTTTGTTAGATTATAACTGTCAGGAAAGACAACTGCGGGGAGTTTATTCCATATACGGCTATTTTGGCTGCTAAAAAAATTCTCTCTGTTATGCGTTGAGCGGTCAACTGGACAATAGGCTACAAACGGGAATGATCTACAAGAGAAGCGGGTAGAGCGAACCGAAACTCGGGCATTTGTAATAAGTTCGCTAATCTCAGAAGAACATTTCCTATGGTAATATCTATAGAACAGTGCTACACACATTCCGACGATGTTCCAATGAGTTGGATACCGTACTGTCATTGATGAGCGCCAACACCCTCCTTTGCATACGGTCCAGTAGCTCCAAAATAGACTTTGAAGCTCCTGCCCATATATGGAAGTTGTATTCCATTTTCGGTCGGATGTAAGTGGTATAGATTTTAAGGAGATCAGAAGGAGTAAAATAATTTTTACACCGATTTAGAAAACCAAGACACTTGAATGCTTCTTTCGACACTTGAAAAACATGCTCGTTCAAACGAACATCATATTGAATTCTCATGCCGATAACATCAAGAGTACCCGAATCCTCAATACCTATACCACACATATATACAGATGATTCCATGTCCCTATGGGTCAACATATAACATTGAGCGCATTAAAATCAACCGTATTTATCTTTCGTTTAGAAAGATAAGGAAAAGAGAAGGAGAAAGAACAGAACCTTGGGGTACCCCTGAATTAAGCTGACACTCATTACATGAGACCCCATCAATAACAACACGTATTGTTCGGTCTCTGAGAAAGCTCGATATAAATTGAGAGAAGTCATTACTGACCCCAAATGCAATAAGCTTTGATTTCAATGCACCGTGTCACACACGATCGAATGTCTTGGAAAAATCCAGAGCAACCACTTTACTTTCGTCAAAATTGCGAATGGATCGACTGCAGCGCTCAGAAAGTAGAGCTAACAGGTCTATATGATAATTTGGATCTTATGACAATTTATGTCGATTTCAAATTTTGTCAAAATATATTCATATTTGCGACCTGTAGTTTGATTACAAGGTTTACTTGGACACACAGACGGACAGACGGACGGTCATACGGACGGACAGACGGACGGACACCGCTTTATCAACTCAGAAAGTGATTCTGAGTCGATCGGTATAATAAAAGATGGGTCTAGGTCAAATATTTTTGGTAGTTAAAAACAGCAGCACAAAGTCATTATATTCTAACCACATAGTAGTATAGGGTATAAAAAGTAAGCATTTAGGAAATTTTCATTTCTTAAAGAGGTTACTTATATAGGAAAATACCTTTTCTCAATAAAGAAAATTTTTCTGGAAAATTGCATCTACTTTAAAAGTAACTTTTCCTATATATTTTTTTTTTTAATTACTTTCAAAATTTTTCAACGACTTTGTTAGGCACCTGACATCCAACTATATAAATAAAATAAGTCTTTTAATATTTTACATTAAAATTGGTTCCATATGAGGAACTTAGGAAGAAACCAGCAATAGAAGAAACCAGCATTGTTTCTTAGAGCGAGATATTGTAATAGATACTATTCAAATTAAATTTAAAGGTAAAGTACTGGCAAGGTTACAACATCGGTTGTAATATTGAGTTTAAGGCAAAGGGAAAGGGTATCAACGATTTGACATAGAATACTTTGATCGAACTAAGTTATGATCAGGAAGAAACTTTATATGGGGTCAATAAATAAAACGTTCCTAGTAATTTATTTTTAAAGTTGCCATTTAAGGCAATACTAAAAGAATTTTGCTCAAAATATATACAATTATCTGAATTTTGTGGCAAGTTTAGAAATAGTCCGAGCAACATTTGCATGTTCCCCGCCAATTTTAACATCATCATTAGTTTTTGATTAATGCTTATGTGGATTTCAAATATAATCAAAACCATTGCTGGTTATTTTACGGTACCCATATAATTTAAACTAATTCAAAAATAGTTTTTCATGTCATTATTTAGAAAATTTCACTGTTTATATGAAAATCCAAATCCAACTTTACCAAACTCTAATTTTTTTAAATTATTCTTAAAGTGTCCAGTAAAACTTTAAAAGAGAAAAATTTAAATTAATTTAAAAAAAAGACAACTCTTCAGTTCATTTAATTTAAACTCCAACAATTGCCATGTTGGTTGATTTTGTTTTAACATGATTTTCTTTTCTGATGTTTTTCTAAATCTATTATTGCCGATGAAAAACCAGGTTAAACAGTTTTTAAGCAAAAAAAAAAAAAAAAAGTGGAAAACGAAACAGAAAAAATAAACACATTTACTGAGTTAAGTGCAAATTGTGTTAGTTTTGCACTAACTTTGTTTTTTTTTTTAAGGAAATAAAACTCAAAAAGAATCGAAGGAAAAACCCATAAGTAGAAATACAAAATATAGAAGTAGAAACGTATTAAAAAAAAATAAATACAAACAGGAGTTAACAGTATAAAATTCTTATTTTCTTACTTTTGTACAATTAACCCCTTTTCAATTTATATTCTGTTTAGTTTATGATATGCTTAAGTCCTTTTCAATTACGATAAAATATTGTCATCAAATATAATAAAAAGTGAAAAAGTATTAACGTTATATACGGCTTAAGCAGTTGCCCTACATAAGAGTATGGTGGAGGATTGCATAGGAATAATATGTTAAAAAAAAGGATTTTTCATAAAATTCGTTTTTATTTTACGACTATAAAAACATATTTGAGTCGTAAGTAAAAACATACATTTACTAATTTTTCGTAACTAATTTCGTAATGCTATTATATCTGAAATAATAGGAAATATATAATATCGTGTAATATTTTAAATGAGATTCTTATATTATAATTAATAGTTAGCTAGTAACTTTCTTTTTTTGATTTTTGGAAATTCTTATTTCGACAGTTTTTTCCTCCTTGCGAAATATTATGTCAATACCACAAAAGGGTGAGACTAATCTCAATTATCTAGGAACCATGGTTGTTGTCTATAGTTTTGGGGACGTCGTACAATGCCCTTTTATTCTCAGCTGAGTGATAAAAAATCGGCAAGAAAATAAAATTTTTTTGATTATTTTTTTATTTTAAGCATTGAAATTTATGTCGAAAACTCAGAATTTTTCAAGTCTGACCTTGGTTTTGCACTACCTTTATTGGTTGCGAAGATATTCGATTTCAAAGTCAGTTAAATTTATTAAAAATTTTAAAAAACAATTTTGTTGAAAAAAATTTCATTTTCAATGATACACCAATATAACCAACCGGTTATAGATATTTGATTGTTTTTTTTTTTCTTTGGAAGATGCATTTATTTTTTGTAATATATGTAAGCTAAGTTAGCTTATAAAAAAAACCTTTTTTTTTACATATTTTTCGCACTTTACCTAAGCTTTTAACTATTGTACTGTTCCGTGCGGTCCTAGCCCTTACCACGAAAATTTGCTCTAATATATCATCCATGTTCACTAAAATATTCAGCTGCAAACTCGCGCAAACTTGGATGTTAGAGTGCATCAAACTAAATTTTTCGCAATATTTTGAATTTAAAATTGGTTAAAAATATACTGTTAACTAAAACAAAAATAATCTTTATTTTTAATCAGAATGCTTTGTTAAAACTGTAAAGTCAAAACAGTTTGATGTTGTTTTATAAAAAAATAAAGTATAAATCTAATTTTCGTAAATTTAAATGCTAATACTTATATTACTTTTTTTAACTTTGAATAAAAACCTTCATTAATTTTTGTTAATATACATTAAATACTTTCCTACAATGAGTAAATTTAATATATTAGTAAAAGATCTTTGTGAAGAATGTTTCCAAATATACTCAGAACACACAAGATTACTGTCTCGAAAATTGTTTTTAATAACTTGCTTGTACGAGTTTTAAAAAAAAATTGGTATAAATACCAAAAATAAAGAATTTAATAAAGATGTGCTTTTAAGTGTCGTTAGAAGATTCTCAGAATATTGGATAAAAATCTCGCGTTCTAAAAATGTGTTTTTAAAAATATATGGGAATAGCAGTTGGCTTGCGAGTTCGCTAAATTAAAAAAAAAAGGTTGGAGAATCGGTGTCACTGCAAGTTGAGAAAAATTTGGATTTAGCAAAAAGAAAACGTGGAAGACCTCAAAAATCATACTTAAATTCAGGACGCTCAACTAAACGCAGAAAAGTATATGGTCTGGCAGAATATGTAAGTTTAGAGGAAACCTATGAAATATTAAAGCGTGAGTTGCGAAAGCAGAAGGAATATGAAAAGTTCTCTGTGGTGGAGTCCTTGCAATACAATGACTCTGAGGTTAATGCAAGACTGAAAAAATCAATCAAAAAACCCGAAGAAATCTGTAGTGAATTCACTTCAACTTCAGAAGCTCTTGCACTATATATTGACCTGGACTTGTCATATCGACTGTACAAAATGTTGCGTTTAGCTTTTATAAAAAAAAAAAATACAGAAGATTACCATCTCTCGAAAATATTACCGAAGAAAAAAACGCTTGCGTTCCAAAAGATATGGCAGTTGATGATAGTTCTGCCAGTTTTCCGTTGCAATCTTCCTTGGACCATACCGCCAAATGAATTTTGGAAACCTTGCATTTTGATGCTCAAGATAAATATTATTCTTCCAGTATGGTTCTTTATACCAAATGGGGTTGTGATGGCTCATTTGGTCAGAGTCAATACAAACAAAAAATTGGTAAGTATAACCTAAATCAAAAAGTTTCATATCTACATATACTTCGGTTTATAAGTATGTGATTCAAATATGTTTATAATATCAATGGTCCCTCTTCGATTAACTGAAGAAGTTACAAGTACATCAAATGGGCATGGAAATTATGTTGAACTTTGGAGAAATCAACGACCATCATCTGTACAGTATTGTCGTCCAATTGAATTTTCGTATTCGAAGGAAACCAAGGAACTTATTGTGGAAAATTATAATTTTATATCAGAACAAATAAAGAATCTCACAGATACAGTTTACACAACAAAACAAAGTTCGGAAATTAAAGTTCGGCCCAATTTCAAATTTACAATGGTAGATGGAAAAGTTGCACAAGCTATATCAGGTAAAAAAGTGTATTTTTGCTAAATTTACAACTGTTACATTTTCTGTTACCGGTTTTATGCTCAGGAAACAAATCATCCATATCGTGCGCTGTCTGCCATGCTAAACAAAGTGATTTTAGTAAAAATATTGAAACACCAGAACATAATGAAATTGAGAGAATGTACGAGTTAGGAATATCACCACTGCATGCACGTATTCGTTTTATGGAGCATTGCTTAAAGATTGCGTATGACTAAGAATTTCAAAAATATAAGGAAAATACACCACATTTTGAGAAAAAAAAAAACGTTTAAAGAGAAGCAGAGAATAAAAACCCAACTAAGAGCTGACGAAAAAAAAGAATACAGAAGCAGTTCAGAGAAGTTACTGGTTTGAGAATTGATTATCCATAGCAGGGATTTGGAAACACTAATGATGGTAGCACTACCAGAAAATTTTTTGATAACAGCATCTATAACAAAAATTGATAAAACTCTATTGTATAACTTAAAAAAGTTGCTGACTGCTATAAATTCACATAATGATATTGATTCTGAAAAGTTTGTAAATTCGATTTAGAGACACTTAAACTTCATAACAGTTTATATGGAAGCTAGAGAAAATTATCGCCAACTGTAATAAGGTACTATGCCATGGTGAGAATATTATAAAATATCACATCTTTCCTATTGGCGAAATGTCAGAAGAGGCTCAAGAAGCGAAAAACAAAGAATATGAAGAATTTAGAACTAGACATACAAGAAAGTGCAACAGAAAAGATCAAAACCTGGATTTAAAGAAAATGTTACAGATCTCTTCAGATCCTTTAATCACATCACTAAGATATCATGTGGCACATAATTTTGAAAAAGATATGCTACCAGATCTTGAAGATCTTGTAGTTTAAATAAAAAAAGAAATTTACTACATTTTAAGTATTGTTTTATGTTGTTTTTTTTTTTTATTTCAATGTCTTAGGTAAAAATATACATATATTTAAGGATGTTTTTTTTTAATGAACTCCAATTAACCCGAATCACCCCAGAAGTATATTTTGAGTTTTTTCGTTTCTATATTAGTCGAAAAGGACAAAAATTATTTTTTATGCAAATCGGAGGTGTTTCCGTATGGGAGGTTTGGGCAGATTCGGGTTAAATTGTTTATAAACTTTGTGAAATGTTGACGAAATTTTTTTAATGTAATTAAGTGCGTTCAGCAGACAATCGAGCTATGTAATATATTTTAAAAAAATTTCACAATTTGTCGTTTTGATCCCAAGAGCACACAAGGGTTAAATTGTCACAAGATCGATAGGTAATTTAATAGACAATAACGCAAAAAAAAAACATGAGAAAAAATTTTAAACCGTTCAATAATTATCGATTGTTGATCACTCACACCCCTAAAAAGGGCACTGTGCGTAGCTCTGTTTTTTGGTATCTATAATACCATTTTGCTGGTATCTATAATATTAATAGGCGATTTCTTCTGACCGATGTAAATTTGTCACTTTTACCATGAAAGGTACTTATTTTTAGCTGTCCACCAGATTTACAGATTTTTACATTTTAAAAATTTTTTTTGGAGTAAAATGTATATAAAATTTCTAATAACACATACATACATAAAATTAAACAATGCTGTGTGTGTGTTTATTAAATTTGTTAATGGGTGATTTGAACAATAATTTTAGACATAAACTAATAACGACAATAACGCAGTTAGTTTCTATTATAGTAATTGCATATCACACGCCCTGTGTTGAATTGCTATTAGGTGGCATAAAATATTGAAAGAAATAAATTGCATGAAAAATTTCCTAGAATTTTCCTCCAAATTTCGAGGGCTGGGCTCTGCTAGTTTTTATACCCTATACCACTATGTGGTTTGGGTATAATGACTTTGTGCTGCTGTTTGTAACAACCAAAAATATTTGACCTAGACCCATCTTTAATTATACCGATCGAATCAGAATCACTTTCTGAGTTGATTTAACAATGTCCCTCCGTCCGTCCGTCCGTCCGTCTGTGTGTCCATGTAAACTTTGTAATCAAACTGTAGGTCGCAAATATGAATATATTTTGATGAAATTTGGTATGTAAGCTTTTATCGGCCATGGGATGAACTTTCTGAGTTGATTTAACAATGTCCGTCCGTCCGTCTGTGTGTCCATGTAAACTTTGTAATCAAACTGTAGGTCGCAAATATGAATATATTTTGATGAAATTTGGTATGTAAGATTTTATCGGCCATGGGATGAACGCTGTTGAAATCGGTGAGAAGCGGTCGATGTTCAGACCTAGCCCCCATACAAATTACCCCTATGAAATCGACATAAATTGCCATAAGATCCAAATTGTCATATAGATCTTACTCAAATTGGGTTTGTATGCGTTCATTACATCCATCAATGAGTAGTCCAAAAATGATCCCTTTGGCCCCATATAGAGCTGCTTCCCGATCTTCACTTAAATCTATTAAAAAACAAAAATATTGCACTGATTCTTCTCAAATTTTGTTTGTATATATTTTTGCAAAATAAAAGAGACTTTACCAAACATGATTAGGATCGGTCCATTTTTGGACCTAGTCCCCATATAGATATATCATCCGATATGAACTTTTTCATATCTGCAGCCAAAAAAAATTAATAAAAATCCCACTCAAATTTGGTTTTTGCTTATTTTCTATGTCCAGTTAGTTGGGCCTAAGAGATAGAGTTTCTAAACGCATGGTATAGGGTATCGTATAGTAGGTCTAGACCGATTATAATTTTCTTACTTGTTATTAATATATTATTAATGGAGTTTCAGTCTTTCTCTCTCTCTCTTATTCTTTGTTTTCTTAATGACCTCATAAAAATTTACAAACGGTGTAAAAATAACTTCACACCAACTAATTTCATTTGCATTAAAAAAAAAATACAAATCTAACATATTGTTAAGAACTTCAAAGTCTATTTTGGAATCAATTGTTCGTGTACAAGAGAAGATGTTTTTGATCATTTATATCAGCAGGGTATCATCTACTGACTTGCTGTTGCATTGCCGTAACTCTGTTCGATAGATATTGTTATGGATAGATAGATATTGTCATAAGTTTCACTAAAAGATAGGCTAAGGAGTTCTCTGAACCATATGTTACTAAACAGCTTTATACAGCACTTTTAATGGCCAATTTTAGGATATGTATTAATAATATGGATTCCATATTATCAGGTTAACGCCAATGCTGTTAAGCCTGTGCACATAAAGTTTTTGCTATGCTATCTATGTGGTTTAGGTTGGAGTTATGGTGACTTACCAGCATATACTAATAGACTGAGACTTATCAGACTTCCAACTCTTGAGAGTAGGAAGACCATGTTGGGTATCACTTTTGTTTTCAACCTTGCAAATGCTGACGTTGACTCGGAGTTTCTTTTATCTAATTTAAACTTTAAAATGAGTGAGTGCCGGGGTTCGGTCGTTTAAAAAAAAAAGATAAATGAAGTCATTCCAAGTACTTGGTACTTATTTAGGAAGACACATCCCCTTCCAGTCTATTTTCTAGGGGATCTAACAACTCATTAACCCATTGCGTTTCAATTTCTGTATGCAAGTAAAACATTTGGATTTTTGGTACAAAATGGTATAAAATTAAATCTATGTTCCAATTATTTCAAAAAAATCGTAAATAAAAAGGAATAACCGAAAGAAGTAGTGAAAAATTCTAATATTTATGTTTTTTTAATAAGTTGTGTGTAGATGTACACTGATTTTCTCGCACATATAAATTATGGACTTACCACAACCCTTGTGATTTTTGCTCTCGTAATTTGTGACTAAAACGTGTTTTCCCTCAAATTTTAAAGATCTGATGGTCGAATTCGTCATCGTCGGCATCATCATTTCCAGCTTCTTTCTTTTCAGTCAAAAGAAGAGCTTATGTCACAAACATGTTGAATTTTTTTTGACTCTTTGGTTTCTCAGTTTTTTTATTATTCGATCAAACAATGCAATTTCCAAGCATTCACATCTAGTGAATACAAAGTAGTGCACACAAATGCCAATAGCATTTTTTCCGCGAATATTAATTGCGTAGTGCAGGACTCATTTTTGCACAAATCTATACCGACCGTGCCCTTGCAATAACTGTGTGGTACGGTTGGCTAGCTGTACATGACCTACGATGCTCCTTTTTGATGTTGATGCTTTTTTCCATTGGTAGATATTGTGTACAGGCAAGACTTGATCGAAATTAATTGCCATGTTGACCTCTTCGTTGCCCCGCCTTCCACATAGCAACACAAAACCCTTTATCAGACAATAAACATAGCAAGTGGTATGTTGTGAAGAAGCTGTCAAAAAGAACTTCGTCTTGCACTGGATATTTAACAATATTCCTGCCAGAATTTGATCTAAACCTATTCCTACCACGCGAGGTCAAATGACCACTTAGGGGAAAATGTACACTTTAACAACATAGAATGTAATTTTAGTCAATTTGAATGAATAATACACATTTTATGCATTTTCACCGCGGTCTTTTGATCACGCATGGTAGGCATAGTGTTAACATTCGAAATTTATTACTTTGCCTCTAATGAACATCTTGCAGCTGTGTCTCCAAAAACAATGGACCATTTGTTCATAGATGTATAATGTTTCGCCTCATATACCATAATGAAGAAATTTTTTATTGCGGATATCGAAAAAGGACGAAGCTAAAAACACAACTCAAATACTTTTCATGTTGTTACTCGTTTAAGTCATTATTATTGCAAAAATAATGTGCGAGTCATGGTCTGTTTTACTATTGTGTCCCCAATAACGGCTTGGAAAACCAATAATTTGGTGCATATGGGAGAGTGTGATATTCCAACAAAATACCAATGAACCGATTTAGTATCACGGCATCTAAATAAAACTCTGAATTATTTTGCACCGCATATCTATTTTTTTTTCTTGAATACTCGGATTATGATCAAACACTTCGTCATCATAAAGTAATTGAAACAATTGCAAAAGATAATGTTTGATCAATCTTGAACAAATATTATCTTTCAATTCAGTCAATGGTTCTGGAATTGGAGCAACGTTAAAACGATATTCCTTTCGGTTTCATTTTGACCACTTCGGTTTTCCAAAAGAAGTGCGAAGCTTGTATTTAAATAGAATCAATGGATGTAGGTCTACATTCAGGGCTATTTCATTATCATTGATTGCTCCTTCATTGGAACATCCATCGACTCGATCAGGAGGAATGAAATTCACTCACATTTAATATCCCCGTTATCATGACTCCAATTTTGCTAAGATTTCATCCAACTCCTTCAAAACTATTTTACGTGTACTCATACTTAACTTTGCAAAGCACAAATAAAGTGTATTCATCAGGAGGTAACTATAGAATAAGTGTCACCATTAAATCTCGAACAGTTGACTATACACACATGCGGGGTCGCGCATGTATAAACAACTCATGTTCATTATTTTTTACCAAATAGTGATAACAATTTTAAAAATATGTTTAAAATTTATTTTTATTGCAGAAATGTGCCCATAGTATCGAGGGTTGGTGTTGCTGGGATTTTTTTAATCATTTACTGAGAGATGAGACGTAACATTCATACCAAAATGTACCTAAAATTTCACCATTTTCATACATAAATATCTTTTTTAAAAAGGGTAATTTTACTGTTCAAAGAATTGAAGAGCGGAGCAAAATGGGTTAAAGAGAAATTTGTTTTTCAATAGAACTACTCGTAGATATAACAAGCATGCTTCACAAGACTTTCATGATACAATCTAGTGAAATTTAAATCAAATATATACAAAATTTACCCGCTCTGCCCATAGCCTATTTTCCTTAAGATCAATACATTACACTCTACTAACAGGCCTGAGTGTTAATTTACTGGAAACAAATGATTTGTAGAAGATACTTTATATAAAATAGGTTATCTGGATATTCTGTTAATTTAATGTCAATTCATTTTCATAGAAATATAATAAACTCAAATTTATAGGTAAGAAAGTGTTGGAATACTTTTCAATTTCGATTTCTTTAAGCATTGTATTTACAGTAAAAATAGTTCAGGGAAGAACTTCTGGATGAAGAGAATTAAATATGGCTTTGTTTGTATGTGTCTCCCAATTTTGACCATAATTTATTAAGATGTTAAACTGGAATAGTTTACCTTATGTATGTCATTGAGTCAGCACAAAAAAATTCCATTTTTCAGCATTGAGGCCAGATAGGGTTGCCACATACAAATCTGGATTTTCAGCAATAAAAAGACAAAAAAGCTGGAAAAATATTGACCCCGCAGAAAAAAATCTGGAAAAAACTTAACCATTGAAAAAAATAAAGGATGCGAGAAATTTTTATTTATTTTTATTGTGTTAAAAAATTTACATACATAAAAACTAAAAACAATGTTAAACTAAACAAGAAAAATTATATATATAGTTTAAAACTACACAAAAACCAACAAAAACTTTTATTTAATTCATACACAAAAGTACATTTTGAAACTAAAACAGGAACATTAATTCAGTCTTGTTATTTTAAAATACAAAAGGTACACAAAATACATTTACCACAAGTTCTTAAAAACAGGTTATTAGGAACTTAAAAAAGGAACATTTATTCTTTATTTATATTAAAATATAATTACAGTACTATTTCTGCCTTTGCCACATGTATATAGTATTTTTATGGGCAGAGTTAACTAACTCAGTTCCTTCAGCAATTTTTAAAAACTTGTGAAAATCTGTGACATTTTCCTCTATGTTAAGTCTTATAAGAATTTCACTCCTAATAAGATCAAATGCAATTCTATTTCTCTCTTTGGAATACAAATTATTCACAATACTAAATGTTCTCTCACAATAAGCATTACTTAAAGGAATGGAGAATGTAAATGAGACCAATTTATAAAGATTTAAAAATTTTTGATTGCTTTTTTTAAAAAAATACGACCAGATTTTATCTGTTAGCACATCTTCGGGTAACTCATCATATGCTTCACGAAGGCAACAATAATCGGAATACACATCATCCATATTAATCATATTTGAAATTTGTAAAATTGTAGGAATTTCAGATAATGTTTCCGAAGACAACAAGGATGTCTTAAGATTTAAAGAAGATAATAATTTATATGTTGACTTGTTTCCGAAATCAAAACGGTTCTCCAGATAATAAATAGCTTTTTTAAGAAAAGAGTTGGCTTCTTTCTTTGAAAGAAATATGTTTTAGTATATTAGCAACTTTTCTTCCATAAAGGTATTTTTTTAATCGACTTCAAAGACTGTTCATGAGTTTACCCATTATATGGTGCAGATCTAAAATCGTACAACAATCGCTTTCTAATGCTAATATAGCTACATTAAATTCATTCATAACATTGTGTATGAAGTATAAATAGGCCTCTGATAAACCCTCGCTCATGCATTCATCGTCATTATTTACCAATTCTGAGTCACTAATTCTAAGTGAAACAAATTCCCACAAAACTTTTCGGCAATCTGTTTCTCCTTTTTGCAAAAAATATCTTTTGATAGCAGGCCAACTATATAATAAACGCTCAATTGCTGGCATCAGCGAAAGCCATCACGTTGGAACGTGTCGAAGAAGATTTTTGTAGTCAATTTTTGAAAATTCAAAACAGTCTTTCAATGCTTCATTCGCCATTGCTGAAGAACTAAACTATTTAAAACTTTTATTACTATCGATTCTATATCTACATATAAAGCATTTAGAGCATATTTTACACAGTTATTAATAACATGACTTGCAGTTTGCTTTAAGAGTATGTTTAGATTCATTTTTAAGCTTTTGGTATACAGAGTTGTGAATTCCATAATTTACGGCGGCGTTATCTGCACTATACGCAGCGATTTGTTCAATTTTTAAATCATTTTGTTGAGTAATTTCAACAATTTTATTAAAGATATCTCTAGAAGTTTCATGTGGATCTTCGTAAAAGTATAAAATATGCCTACATATTCCTTTTTCGGCATTAAAATATTGTACAGCATACGGATGCATTTCCATATTTCCTATATTTGACGCATCGTTGCTCATTGAAAAGTACCAACTCTTTTATAAATCATTTACAACTTTTTCTTGTGCATACGGGCCTAGTACATTCCTTGCTTTGGCTGCTGCCTTTGTACGTCCACATGTCATTTTGTTTGCAATTTGGCTGTCGCAAAAAAATTGAGAATTAAGTTTAATTTGACAATCTAAACTGTTGTATCTAAGGCCATGTACAACGTTGTGGAATACGGACACTAACTCAGCTCTTGAAATATGTGTTTCAGCATCGGTTTTTTTGGTGAAAACAAAATCTGATATCGTAATCGAAATTTTCTGGAATGTTATCATATTTACATGCTTCTTTAATTGCATATGTTTCTTTAATGCACCGGAGCCTTCGTATATTATAGAAATATCAGCCTGGCACAAATTACATACAGCTGTATGGTCATATTTCTTTTTTATCCACTTTGAATATTTAGTGTCATTGTTCCATCTCTCGCAATATGCTGTAAATTTTTTTTTTTTTTTTTTTTTTTGAAGGACCTGCTTCTTCTTTTTCCATGACATCTAAAAATCTGCACATTTAAACAAATATATTTGTTATTAAATGTAGAAATTATAAAAAAATAGTTGCAACTTACCTCTTCTTAAATCTTGGGCTATTTGCCAATCAGCTGTTAAGTATTTTTCGCTATCAGTTTTGGGCAAAACATAAAGTGGTGAACAATCAGGGCAATTTATTACGTTTAGGGAATTATTAGGTATGTGTTGGGTGTTAGTGGCGAAAAGTGGTAATGCTATTGTTGGCACATATTACACAAGAAGAATGAATAGAAACTATTGTAAATACACTATAAAAAATTAATAAGTGAAAAGAGTTGTGATTTCTTTATTTTTATTATATACGTATTTACTTTTTTCCAATTTATCTGGAACCAAAAAATCTTGCAAATCCCGACAAATCAAGGCCGTCTGGCAACCCTAAAGCCAGATCATATTATCTGTGGCATTCAAAATCACATATTTTTGTTATTCATACTCGTTTGCATAGGAAAGATTTGTCTGATGATAAAACGCGACAATGACCCGAAAATCAAGAAACTGTACAGAGAAAGCGTATTTTTGGGATATATGTCAATAGTTAATCTTTTAATTCAATATATGTTATTATGGTAATCTAATTGTTATTCCTATAAATATAATAAAAATGACACGTTTGTTTGTTTGTTACCTTTTCACGCCAAAACTACTACATCGATTCACATGAAATTTGGCACACAGATAGCGCTTTCTCTGCAAGGAGCTATGTATATATAGGCTATGCTAGATGTTGATTGGATGCTGCGCCCCTTTTACGCCCACGTTGTGCAACATTATAAAACATATTTTTTACGGAAATTTCGCACATAGGAACTGCCTTTGAAAATAATACTGTGCCATACAAGGTCTTGATTCGATATCACACTTAAAATCCATTTTTCGAAATCCATTTCTTTGCAAAGGTGTTATTCTGCTATCACTACTAATATTATGAGGTGTATTGTTTGCACACAGATATTTCACCATTTATGTCTCTGGCAACCAGAGTTTACTTGCTGTACATAATCTCAAGGCTTCCGTAAATGCATTCGTTAAATTTTTTGCCACATGTACTTTTGTAAACGCTTTTATAGTTGACATTGTTGATCATATTCAACATATTTTATTTAATGATAATTTATATATTAATAGCACTTGCTTCAACTTGAAATATTGTAAAAAGATCAATGAATTTTACAGATTTGATAGCCATTAAGAGTCGGGAATGGGAAACACACACTGGTGCCTAGCTATATGTTCTTCTCCATGGAAACTGAGGGATATTTTTGGAATTTTAATTAGTATATGTGGATTATCGAAACCTTTTGAACTATAGCAGGATTACAGGAATGAGTTGTCTGAAGGCATTCTTCGTAGAGGACAAGTAATTAATTCTGATGCTATATTTGATGATGACACCTAAAATGATGCTCTATTTATTATTGAGGACAAATTGATATCGATAGTGGAGAAAGAAAGGTTGGTATTCCGCAGTCAGTTAGATTACCAAATGTGGTCGATGAGTAGTCAAGAGAATTAAGCTACAGCCTTACTGCTATTAATTCAGAAATCGAGGAAAAGGTGCCTAAATTACTCCCTGAACAAAAAATTCTTTTAAAAATATAACAAACGCAGATCAGTAGCGATGATGGAGCTCTTTTCTTCTTGCATGTTCCCGATGGCACAAGGAAAACCGTCCTACTAAATATTTTATTGGCATACATCCGTAGAGGCTCCAACATCGCCATTGTAGTATTTTCCTCAGGGATTGCGGAAACTATTCGAGCGAGGCCCCCACTTGCAACATTCGTAAAAATCTAAGTTCGCTGGACATCCGCAGCCGTGGTGCACTTATGGGCGGCTTAGTTGTGCTTCTTGCAGATGATTTCCACCAAAAACTGCCTGTAGTTCTAAGAGGAATAGTGGCTGATGAAATTAATTTGGAACCAATTTTCTAGATTAAGCCTTTCCACCAATATGCGAGTGCATCTGTTTAATGACCCACTTCTGGATAAAGACATCAATGAAGAAATAGTATTTAAACCAGCATTTTACGATTTGGTGTCCTCTGAAGAACAACTCCTATCCAAGGTCTACACGGAGATAATCCAAAACAAGTAAGAAAATTATAGTCGGTCTAGACCGACTATACGGTACCCTATACCATGCGTTTAGAGACCCTATCTCTTAGACCCAACTAACTGGATATAGAAAATAAGAAATTATTTGGCTGCAGATATGAAAATGTTCATATAGAATGCTATATCTATATGGGAACTAGGCCCAAAAGTGGACCGATCCTGGCCATGTTTGGTAAAGTCTCTTGTATTTTGCAAAAATATATACAAACAAAATTTGAGAAGAATCAGTACAATATTTTTGTTTTTTGATAGAGTTAAGTCAAGATCGGGAAGCAGCTCTTTATGGGGCCTATGACTAAGAGTTGTCCCATAGGTATCATTTTTGGACAACTCATTAATGGATGTAATAAACGCATATAAACCCAATTTGACTAAGATCTAGATGACAATTTGAATCTTATGGCAATTTATGTCGATTTCATAGGGGTCATTTGTATGGGTGCTAGTTCTGAACATGGACCGATTCTCAATAGCGTTCATCCTGTGGCCGACAAAAGCTTATGTACCAAAGTTCATCAAAATATATTCATATTTGCGACCTGCAGTTTGATTACAAGGTTTACATGGACACACAGACGGACGGACAAACGGACATCATTAAATCCAATCAGATAGTTATTCTGATTCAATCGGTATAATAAAAGATGGGTCTGGGTCAAATATTTTTGGTAGTTACAAACAGCAGCACAAAGTCATTATACCCAAACCACATAGTGGTTTAGGGTATAAAAAGTCCGACGAACACTGGTTAGTTCTGTTAGCATTAAAAAATACATCCATGGATCACATTAACCGTCAAATTCTGTGTCAAATTTCTGGCATCTCCATAGTATACGAATTTATTGTTACTATTATGTCCGAAGAGCAATACGCTGCATACGTCCCTGAGTTTCTCAATCCCATTGAGTTGTCCAGAGTTCCACCCTACAAATTAGATTTTAAGTTTGGAGTGGCAATTATTCTTATGCGGAATCTCAATGTGCAAGTCTCATCAGAGCAACAATATTAACAGGCTCAGCAAAAGGAAAATATGTTTTCATTGCACGGCTGCCCCTCACACCAGCAGATTTACCATTTAAATTCAAAAGCCTGCAATTCCCAGTGAAGTTTGCATTTGCCATTACAGTAAATTGTATACTCGTTTGTCGCGTGCTCACGGGTTTAAATAGGTCAACATTTGAACGTAATTACGCTAAACGGAAAAACTGTGAACGTAGTTCATAGGAGTGTTCTTTAATGTAGGTAATTAAAAGCAGTGTACATTCAAACAATATTCCATTTAAGTTATTTCTTAATTTTTTCAAGATAAAATCTTTACTTGGCTCGGGTAATCCGCGCAAAGCCGGGTCAAAACAGCTACTTTAATTCAGTAGAAATTCTAAAATTTCTGAATCAGCAAAAATATTTTTTTATTTGTTACTAGCTGCAAAGAGAAGCCATGACAGGTAACTAATCAAAGTTTAAAAATTTTAATATAGAAACTTGATATTTTAAGGGAAAAAAAAAACTTATTTCTTTAACGCATTCATTTTTAAATATAAAGAATTTCCAAAAGTTGAATACACAAACAAAGCGAACATCGAAAAAATGTCTCGGATATAATCTGTTACGTGGTATGTAGTATACACATGCCACATTTAAAAACCCAAACAAATTAACATATATGAAGTCATTATATGCATGTAATGTAGGGTGATCAATGTACGGAAATACCTTTTCAAAAGTTTCATTGTCGTTTTTATTAGTACCCTTCAGTTAAAGTTAAGTAAATCTTAAGGACAAAATTTGATAATGGTGGCAGGAGGAAGCCAACTTCCTTTTCTTTTTTAAGCAAATAACCACAAAATCCTTTAACGTTAATACCTTTAGATTTTCATTTTAATAGCATGTATAAAAAGTCATAAATAAGTACTTATGTACACATGCATACATAAGAGAACAATCATTTCGAAAGTTGTACATGGCTGTTAGGAGGTGTTTCTTTAGCGGTTAACAAGATGTGGTGGTGCTTCTTTGGTTGGCTCAATGTTAGATTTTGCAATATCCACGTTTGACATACTTTGCTGTATACATCGTTATTAATGTTAATACTTTAACAGGATTTCGAAGTACAAAAAAGGTGTTGATTTTATATTTGCTTTTGGGGAAAAATGTGTGTGAGCACATAAAAAAGGGTTTTTATATCTATTTATTTTGCCACGCAGTAAGGGGGGGGGGCAACAACTAGAAAAGGTATTATAAATTATTTGCCAATATTCAATAATTTGGACAATTTAAGGAAAATTGTTTTTCAACTGATATTGGTTATTTTTATTATTGTTCATAATGTCATAAAAAAAAACTTAAATAAGAAATGTGCTTTTGCTATTCATAGCAATTTGATAAATAATTTAATGCTATTATATATTGTACTTAAGGGAAATATTAAGGGTAACATTAAGCCCAATCTAACGCTTGCAAATGTTTAAAATATAGTTATAAGAGACTATTTATTTAAAACAGCTTAAAGTCCACAGTTAACAATTTTGAAGTGTGAGAACAATTAAAGTGTGTCTCCAATATTAACGCAAGGTATGAATTTGCCGCCAATCCTTACGGTTAAGAAAAATGTTAAATTTTTATTGTTAGATAAAAAGTTTTGTACAAAATATAGTCGGAATATTGATATAACTTTGTTAACTATAAAGTAATTGAAAAATCCAGAAAGTCATGGTCAATTGGTGATACAAGTTACAGTGGTCATCCAAAAACAAGCTATCAATGTCGAAAGACTAGTTGAGAGAGGCATCGTGAACGTTAGTTTTTCGAACAAAATCATTCTAAGCGATGAAGCACATTTTCACCTTAATAACTTCGGTAATCTTAAAATTTGCTAGATTTAAATTTCACAGGATCCACACGAGTGTTTCAAAAAACGCGTCACTCGTTGGTTCTGATTTTGGGCAAGAGGCATCATTGGACCATATTTCTTCGAAAATAAGGTTGGCTACTGTTACTGGTGCTCAATATCGCGAAATGATAACAGAGTTCTTTCTGTCTAAATTGGATGATATTGATGTAGACGACACGTGGTTCAACAAGACGGTACTGCATTTCATACAGTGATTCAATTAGTGCATGAGACATTTGCTGGTTGTCTACTCTCTCATTGCGGTAATCAAAATTTGCCCCCTAGATCATGTGATTAAACACCATTGGATGCCTTTACTTGAAGGTCTGTGCCCATGAGCCATGAAGGAATTTCAGCCACATTTATGCAAAATTTTCATGGAAAATTTCGAAAAATAATGAGTATGTACCGCCACAACTGTGAAGATGAGTTGCTCAATGTATTGTCGCTCAATGTACATATCCAAATCCTAAGTACTCTGTGATTCAATAACAAAGTCACGAACAAAAAAAATTATTCTTGTAGTCAAAATAGAGAATTAATTAATTACTAGGGTACAATGTGCTTAAATAAGTAAAATTAAAAATTTCAATGATTTACTATTAAAAATAAACAACAATTTGTTTTTCGAAGCACCCTTGCATTGCTTGTTAGTTGATAAGTTTGTGGAAGTGCATTTCGAAGACGATCTCCGTTTACCAAGAATTGAATAGGAAAAGGAGCTGTCAGCTTTCTTCCTCTATCCGACCTGACAAATTGCAATTTCTCGAAGAGATAGCTTAATTCTTTAGTGTAAAAAAAATTAAACTCCAATTTTTAAAAGATTATCAAAAGACACTACAAATAGTATTACAGAGAAGGGAATAGTATGAGAATATCTTCTTAAACTAAAAAATATAAAGAAAAACAGTAAGAAAATTACAGTCGGTCTAGACCGACTATATAATACCCTATACCATGCGTTTAGAGACTCTCTCTCGTAGGCCCAACTAACTGGACACAGAAAATAAGCATGAACCAAATTTGAGTTGGATTTTTATTAATTTTTTGGCTGCAGATATGAAAAAGTTCATATCGGATTCTATATCTATATGGGGACTAGGTTCAAAAATGGACCGATCTTGACTATGTTTGGTAAAGTCTCTCGTATTTTGCAAAAATATATACAAACAAAATTTGAGAAGAATCAGTGCAACATTTTTGATTTTTGATAGATTAAAGTAAAGATCGGGAAGCAGCTCTATATGGGGCCTATGACTAAGAGTTGTCCCATAGGGATCATTTTGGGACTACTCATTAATGGATGTAATAAATGCATACAAACCCAATTTGAGTAAGATCTATATGAAAATTTGGATCTTATGGCAATTTATGTCGATTGCATTGGGGTCATTTGTATGGGGGCTAGGTCTGAACATGGACCGATTTTCACCAATTTCAACAGCTTTCATCCTATGGCCGATAAAACTTATATACCAAATTTCATTAAAATGTATTCATATTTGCGACCTGCAGTATGATAACAAGGTTTACATGGACACACAGACGGACGGACGGACGGACGGACATCGTTAAATCGAATTATCTAGTGATTCTGATTCGATCGGTATAATAAAAGATGGGTCTAAGTCAAATATTTTTGGTAGTTACAAACAGCAGCACAAAGTCATTATACCCAAACCACATGGTGGTATAAGGTATAATTATATACAGCATTTAGTCAACGTTTGCGCGAGTAGTCAGAATTAGCAAAAACTTCACAGCCGTACAGAAGTTCAGGAATTATATATGTTTTGGATACTAGAGTTCTGATTTTCAAAGGTGTGAAATACTGCCTTGACCAAAGAGATCTCAGTATAACACAAGTTTGCCCAACTACATTATTTATATGGTTTCAGCACGTTAGAGAGCTGTTAAAGATAATACCAAGATTTTTTTAACTTGAAACAATACGAATTTTTTGACCATTAATTGCACTGTCAGGTTGGCTGTTTAGATTGTTCACTTATCAGCAAGAAAACATTTAAATTTTAATTGGTTAAAAAAGAGCTGGTTGGTCAAAGCATAACCACGGATATTATTTAAATCCCCTTCGAAGTCAATTATAAAATGTTTAACCGTAGTCTTACCTTGGTATAGAAATCTACATTTTATTTTTTCATTTTTCAAAAATCTCTAAAACTGTTGAAGTTTGGTTACCCATTATTTTTTTTTTTTACTTTTTCTTTATCATGTATATGAAACGAAAAGTACTACTTTTAAGTTCCCAATCAAATGTGGATCGTTGTTTTTCAAAGACTTCAATTTGGTCTGATTGGTGTAGTTTTCTGCTCTGCATAGGAAAGTTGTATGAAAATAGGACCTTGTATGCCAAGTTTAAAAAGAAAGCAAGAAACCAAACAATTATACGTATTTTGTAAATGGTAAGCTATGGACTTTTGATATTAAACTTGATGCCGTTGCTGATTTTGTTAATATTGAGCCTTTTCTTGTCTCAAATGACAAAAGACTTTGGAGCGAGAGTGCTATGCAAACAGCAAGACGCAATCGAACCGCTAATGTGTTGAGACTACGGCCAGGTACTACTAATACTGCTCCATCTCGCGTGAATAGTATCAAGGATGCTTTCTCGATATTCCTTCACCGCATATTGGGAAATTCATATTGGAAAATGCATGCATTTGGCGGGCTAAATATGTTCTTGTATCTTATTATACGAATTCGATGCAGTTTTGATATTTGCTGGCGTTCACAAGTAAATTTAATGCTATTGAATATGTATAAATAACGAGCTGTTCAATGTCAGTTTCAGTCCGCCTATTTTCAGATAAATTATGTCGAAAAAACAGTTGGAGTACTTTACCAAAATTATTAATTTCGGTGATACTATAAGTCGTCGACAAAACAGATCTGCGGATAAATTTGACCCAATTCGTGATCTGTGCGATATGTGGTCTGAAATGTTAGCAATGTTTTTCAATCCTTACGTCACTGTAGACGAATAGCTATGTGGTTTCCGTGGAGGGTGTGGATTTAGGCAAAGCAAACCAGAGAGATATGATTCGTACTCATGCAAAAGCTTCTATGTCTGGAAAATACAACCATACCTTGTGAAAGCTGTTGAAGCTGCTCCAGAAAAAATTTTGTTTGACCGCTATAGAAATTTGTATTTTCAACGCATTTCTCTGAAATTTGGTACATGATATCTGTACCCAGGAAAGGTCGTCATATGCTTCTTACGTTCCACGCCTACTCTTGCGCCCACTGTTTATATACAATTAATTTAGTTATATTTGTTCGCTACACAAATTTTTGTTTGTACACGGATTTCTCTGAAATTTGGTGCATACAATCTCTGTACTCCAGGAAAGGTCACCACATGCTTCTTACCAGCCACGCCAACTTTTACACCCACTTTTTATATAAAATTCCTTTTTTCCGTATATTTGTTCATTATACAAATTTTTATTTGTTAACGGATTTCTGTTAAATTTGGTACACACGATCTCTGTATTGAAGGTAAGGTCACGATATGCTTCTTATCGGCAACGCCTACTTTTACGCCCACTTTTTAAATACAATTAATTTTCAAATTTTTATTTGTAAACGGATTTCTCTGAAATTTGATACACACGATCTCTATACCCCAGAGACGGTCGTCATATGTTTCTTACCAGCCGCGCCTACTTTTACGCCTTCTTTTTTAATTTTTTTCAGTTTTCACTCGAATTTACTGCATATTACTCTCATATCCCAGACAAGGGTGTCAAATATTTTTATATACGACTTTCTATATAATATATTGCTGTTTGTTAACATATTTTAATGTTTCAATGGACTTCCCTAAAACTTTGTGCATAAATCTCTTTACTTACCACTCTTTAGTTTAAACAGAACTCTAGAGAACCAGATCAGGCTCAAATTCGTATCGAGTCTCAACGAGTTAGACAATCTGAGCCGAGAAATACTGAAACAACTGAAAAAACCCATTAACGTCTTGAAGCCCAAAGATCAAGACAAGCTTTGTTTAGAGAAGCGGAAGTGCCTAACTCTACTCAAGTGCATCTATAAATCCAGCGCCTAACACAAGCTGAGTCGAGAGAATGTGAAACTCCTGAAGCGACTCAACAAAATCTAAAGGCCCAGCGCATAAGACAAGCTGAACGCAGGGAATGTGAACCTCCTGAAATTACTGTAATATCCGTACCAGAAAACTTTTGTAAGTTTGTTCCTTCATTGGAAGAGATGGTAAAAAAGTTTTTACTAACATAAGGTGCATAAGAGGACAATCTCTTACGGTAGCAGGTATCAACTTAGAATATCACAGTTTTTCTCATAGACAATTATATCTCGCCTGTTCCAGAGTTGGGAGCCAGCACAATATTTTCGTATATATACCAGGAGGAAAAACCAGAAATGTTGTATATCCCAAAGCTCTAGAAGAACTAAAAACTTTTAGACATCATACACTCAAAATAATTGATGTATAAACATAGTTAGATGTAAAGGTAAGCAGGCGCTGAGAACTTAGTCCCCAATGAGCAAAATCCCCCAGAAAAAAAAATTAACTTATTCCCCGAAAAATTGGGGAATAACTTCACGATGGACAAGTTTTCCAAATTTAAAAAAACACCCCCAAAGAAATGAACAAATTCCCCATACTGCTCTCAATATCTGTCCTGCAATAAGCGCATATAAATTCTGTATTTTTGATGTGTAAACATCTATACGCGCAGGGGGGTAAATTTCTATTTCACAATACAATCACAAAAACAGTGTAAACGTAATAGGTGAGAGCTGACACATAACGCTGTGTGACTTATGATTGTATTGGTAAAAAAATTATGATATAACATTGTTTTTTTATGCCACTTTTTTAAAAGCGTCATCTATGTATCACTTATATACGTTTATATTGGGCTATTTTTAACGTTTTACAGCAAAGGGTTGTTGAATTAGCTGAAACAGTTTTTGCTATTAGTTATACATAGATGACGCTTTCTGTTTGATTTTAAAAAATGACATAAAAAAATCTTTAATTACTAGATGTTTACACATCTTCCCTGTGATCGGACTCACATGATTTTTTTTTTTTTTGATGTGTAAACATCTATGCGATCAGGGGGTTAAAAATCACAAACTTCCCTTACGGAAGCGGAACTATTTACGGAAATGGAAGCTACAATTATTTAGCTGATTCATCAACCAACAGAAAGCGCCATGAATGTATAGCATACAACTGCAACCATCAAGTATGACAAACATAGCAGTTGCTTGCTATAAACATGTAGACAGCGCTTACTGCTTGAATAGATGTTTTTATTCACAAACCACAATGATTACCAGAATTGCACCAAAATATTTCGGTATTTTGTTTAGTTTTATTTGAGTTCTAAAGAAAACCGCGTCTTTACTCTATTTGGAAATGTTTTTTATGTTTTTTTCTTTTTTCAATATAGTAATATTGACACAATTATATGTTGACAACTTTCATTAATAAACATTTTTAGTAGTTATTACTATTTTTCATAATAAAACAAAATTTTTTTAAATAATACAATAATACAATAAATCTATAATATTAATAGCCTAGGCAAAAGTAAGTGTTTGGAGATAAAATGAAGGCACACTTTATTGGAAGTGTTTGGAGACAAAATGAAGTGTAAGGAGATTAAATCAGGGAGCGAATAGCGTTATAAAAAAGTTTTTTTCTAAAACGGGCCTAATTTCGGTATTCCATATAGAATGTTGCTATTTTATTAAACATTTATTTTTATAAAAATTTATAATTAATTTTTCAATCATTTAAAGTTATTCGTAACACTACAACTTATTATATATATATTTAACAATTTTATTATTTTTTATAAAAAAAAAAAAAAAAAAAAAAAAAAATCTTATTTTCGATCTTTATCAATTTAATGATTGAGTTTGAAATTGTTCAGGCTCAAGATCAAATGTTTTAAAGTTGTTCTATTTTTAGTTTGTTATATTGGAAGAGGCTTAAATAGTATAACTTTTGCTTGAATTCTCATTTGGTTGTTTTCAGCAAATATATATGAATTTAACTTTTTACCAAACAAACTATCTACTGCTTTTGGTTACTGATGAGGGTTGGTGATTCTTCCCGAAACAGCTGTATAACCTGTCATGCAGAATATACAGAGATCAATTTTTAAAACAAATGTGCTAATGCTTTTACTTTATTTAAAGTAAAAACATTTGATCTTGAGCCTGAACAATTTCAAACTCAATCATTAAATTGATAAAGATCGAAAATAAGATTTTTTTTTTTTATAAAAAATAATAAAATTAAAAATACGGAGGGCACGCCGTTAACGCTAAATGTAAGTTTAGCAAAAACAAATTGTTTTTCTTGCTTTTTCAAGACAAAAACAAACATGTATATTGTAGTATGCAATGTGTACTCGTATACAATCATATTTGTTTCAAAGTTGTTCTATTTTTAGTTTGTTATATTGGAAGAGGCTTAAATAGTATAACTTTTGCTTGAATTCTCATTTGGTTGTTTTCAGCAAATATATATGAATTTAACTTTTTACCAAACAAACTATCTACTGCTTTTGGTTACTGATGAGGGTTGGTGATTCTTCCCGAAACAGCTGTTTAACCTGTCATGCAGAATATACATAGATCAATTTTTGAAACAAATGTGCTAATGCTTTTACTTTATTTAAAGTAAAAACATTTGATCTTGAGCCTGAACAATTTCAAACTCAATCATATTTAACAATTATCACTGCATTTAATATTATTTTTAATAAATAAATAAAATAATAAACACATGTAACCGGTAGTAGAGTTTAAAAAGGTTTTTAGTAAAATCACGTGATTTTAAACCAATTTCACACTTTACAAATATCTGGGGTCGAATCGTCGCATTCATTATCGAAATTTTTTTTATGTATGAGCAATTCCCCAGATACCCCCACAACTAATAATTCCACTACTATAGATGCAGTTTTCCATAGATTTTTAAATACAGTTGAGTCAAAAATGTATATATCTTATTTTAGTTACCATAAGCCAATACTAACTATTTTTAATTAAGGCTAACCAAATATTATGCTGAGAACCCACGATGGAACATAAACAAAAACATGCGAAAAAAACATGTTACCATTTTTTTTTAATACAGACGATGGAAACATCAATTCTGTTTGTTTATTGAATACTAGATGTAACCCGGTGTGCTTCGCTACACCATCCCCCTCCCACTCCCCCCCTTCCTAATCGTTATGAAAGGTCTCACGCAAAGTCCCAAGGCTCTCACTAATACAGTAATTTAGATATATCACATTTAATATTAAGTTTGTGTGGGGGTACCATGCGCATTTGTCTAATCCCGCCCATTTTTTTGTCTGACTACTCACGTTAATAATAGATGACCTGAGACTAATTTGCAAAGCTTTCTCTATCATAGTACTTAATATATATGATATTAAAAATTTACTTTGTATGGGAGGTGCCACGCCCACTAAAAATAATTTAAAAAAATTAAAGCCTGTAGCACTCCCATATCCGCAGTAAGACTATGTGAAAATTTCAGGAAGATCAGATGAGTAGTTACGGAGATTACATCCTACAAACAAACAAATATTACCTCTATATAATGGTAGTATAGATTATAATGATGCTGATATACAATGTTTTTTGTTTTTTCATTCGGTACAACAATTATCAGATTTTTCGGCGTTCCTACCATGGAGCAAGGTACATGTAGCTGCCCATGAGAAGATGGATTATCCATATTAGATCTGGCAACACTTAACTATAGGCCTTGAACTTAGAATATCATTTGGCAATTTTTCTTTTTTAGCGATTTTTGATTTTGCCCATTTTTTGTTTTTTGGGCGAATTTAATTTTTCGCGATTTTTGGGTTTGGCGATTTTTGATTTTGGCGATATATTTTCCACGACAAATCACATTGATAACTAATGAACTTATCAAAAGACTGTCGCATTCGTAGTGCTTCATATTTTTTACATAGGAGGTGCCACGCCCACTAATCCCATCCCGCCCAATTTTTATTGGACTACTCACATTAATATCTGATGGACTCATGCAAAATGTCGAGTCTTTCCCTTTTTTATAGTACACCAGTTATATGATATTACATATCTACTTTGCATGGGCGGTGCTACGCCCACTGCTCCGATCACGCCCATCTTTTTGTTTGACTAATCACACAAAGAACCTATGGGCTCATGCAAAGCCACAAAGCTCTCTCCCTTTTACAGTACTCCAGATATATGACATTAAATAGTTACTTTTCATGGGGAGTGCCACGCCCATTGGTGTGAACCCGTCATTTTTTTTGTTCGACTACTCATACTAAGATCTGATAGGATCGTACAAAGCGTCAAAGCTTCCTTTTTTCGCACACCAGTTATATGATATCATATATTTATTTTTTATGGGCGGTGCCACGCTCACAGCTCCGATCACGCCCATTTTTTGTCTAACTAATCAAATGAATTACTTATGGGCTCACACAAAGACCCAAGACTCTCACTATTACAGTACTCCAGATATATGGCATTTTATATTTACTTTGTATGGCAGGTGCCACGCCAATTGGTCCTACTGCCCATTTGCATCCGACTGCTCACATTAATAATAGGTGACATCTGAAAAATTTGAAAATCTCTCTCTATCACATTACTCGAAATTTATAATATTGAACTATTACTTGTATGGGAGGTACCACGCCCACTTATCTGATCCCGTCCATTTCCAGCGTAGCTACTAATATTAACAATAGGTGACCTCACACAAATTTGCAAAGCTCTCCCTATCATAGTACTCAATATATGTATATGATATTAAAAATTTACTTTGTGTGGGAGGTGCCACGCCCACCAAAAATATTTAAAAAATTATAGCCTATAGCACTTCCCATATCCGCAGTAAGACACTGTGAAAATTTCAGGAATATCAGATTGGTAGTTACGAAGATTACCTCCTACAAACAAACAAACAAACAAACAAACAAACAAACACACATTACCTCTTTATAATATTAGTATAGATATTAGTACATACTAAAGAACTATATGTGGAAGAAAATAAATTTTATATTCAGCTATAAAATTTGCAAAAATTTATAAAAATTTCTATATTTTTATATTAGTTTATAAAATTCTTAAAATTTCAATTATCAGTATTCATTATTATTAATAAAATTCTTAAAATTTTCATTATCTTAAATGTTCTCCATTTTTGTCTTTTATTTTCTTTAGTCCGATATACAAAACAACATTACAGCACTGCTCTCAATTAAATAATAGAGCAAAAACAGTAAACATTGATACAGCCGTGGAACATTCAGGTTGGAAACATAAAATATCAAAATAATTTGATTTTTGACGAACCAAAATTGAAACATAAATTTGGACATGAAACATTACTACACACGATGGATCATTAAGGGAAACATGCCGGTCATTTGTATGGGGACTAGGTCTGAACATGGACCGATTCTCACCAATTTCAATAGCGTTCAGCACAACGTTAATAAAAAATGCTTTAATTTTTAGATGTTTACACATCTTCCTTGTGATCGGACTCACATGATTTTTTTTTTCAATAGCATGATTTCGGTGCGCCGAAGCTTCTTGCGGTAGTGGCGCGCGGACGCGACGCGCTCGCACAGCACAGCTTAGCTAAAATATCGGAATGATCTGAAAAATGTAATTTGGCAATTAAAATAAGTTGACAACAACTCCGCGGCAGCACTGGTGTGGCTGCCAAATGCGCGGACGCGATGCGACCGCGGAATGATCTGAATGATCTGACAAATAAAATTTGCAATTAAAACAAGTTGTCAACAATTGCGCGGCAGCAGCGTTGTGGCTACCGAATTCAGACGCGATGCGCTGTCGGAACGCAGCTCAGCTAAAATAACGGAATGACCTGAAAAGTATATTTTGGCTATTAAAATAAGTTGACGACAACTGCAAGGCAGCACGGGTGTAGCTGCCAGACGTGCGGACGCGGACGCGGACGCGACTCGCTCGCGGAACACAGCTCAGTGAGAAGTCTTATGATAAATTTTATCTATTTACGTATGCATGTGCAATAAATACTATACATATACTATAAGGAGTTGCTTAAAGCAACCTTCCGGAACAATTTTAAACGTCGCATTCATTTTCCATTTTTGAAAGTTCAATGAATTTGACGTCTCTGCTCAATAACGATCGCTTATTGAATGAAGTAATACAATTTTTAAAAGTTTTGATTCCTTTAATTTGCAAATGATTCCGTTATATTTGAGGTTCACAAAATCAATAAACTTGAAAAAAAAAGTTAAAGCGGTTCCACAGCTTCTATTTGAGCAATTTTGCTGTAGCATCTTATAAAAGAACTTCTAAATTAAAGAATCAAAAATTTTAAATTGAAATAAAAACAGTTAGGAATATTATAGCCGGTCAAAACCGACTATATGACACCCCATACCATGCTGTAGAGACCCCATCTCTTCGGTTCAACTAATTGGGTATAGAAAATAATTGAGTACCATTGTTATTAATTTTTTTGGCTGCAGATATGAAAAAGTTCATATCGGGTGCTATATTTATATGGGGACTAGGTCAAAAAATGGACCGATCCAGACTATATTTGGTAAAGTCACTTATATTTTGAATAACTATACACAAACCAAATTTGAGAAAAATCTGTGCAATATTTATGCCCTATAACACAATGTGGTTTGGGTATAATGACTTTGTGCTGCTGTTTGTAATTACCAAAAATATTTGTCCTAGACCCATCTTTTATTATACCGATTGACTCAGAATCACTTTCTGAGTCGATTTAGCGATGTCCGTCCGTCCGCCTGTGTGTCCATCTAAACCTTGTAATCAAATTACAGATCGCAAATATGAATATATATCGATGAAATTTGGTATATCGGCCATAGGATGAACGCTGTTGAAATTGGTGAAATTCGGTGCATGTTCAGACCTAGTCCCCGTACAAATTACTCCTATGAAATCGACATAAATTGCCATAAGATTCTAATTATCTTATAGATCTCAGTCAAATTCGGTTTTTATGTGTTTTTTATATCCAAAATAATCCCTATAGGACAATTTTTATTCATAGGCCTCATATAGAGCTGCTTCCCAATCTTCACTAAAGTCTATCTATATAAGTCGATAAAAGCTTAGCTTTTGATCAAAATATATTAATATATGCGACCTGTAGTTTGATTACAAGGTTTACATGGACACACAGACGGACGAAAGGACGGAGGGACATCGCTAAAACGACTCAGAAAGTTATTCTGAGCTGATCGGTATAGTAAAAGATGGGTGTAGATTAAATATTTTTGGTAGTTACAAACAGCAGCACAAAGTCATTATACCCAAACCACATAGTGCTATGAATTGACTCCCCAAAAAACGTAAACATTGGGGAATTTCTTCATTATGAACAAATTCCCCAATCTCATACAAATTTTTGGAAAAAAAATTTCTTTTTTTTTGGGGAATTTGTTCATTGGGGACTAAGTACTCATAGCCTGGTGAGCATAGTGAACCATTTTTCAATTCAAAGCCTTTTGGATCCCGGGCAAGACCGGGTAAAAACAGCTAATTATATATATAAACGAAACAGTTATTAAACTTTTAAACCCCATTGTGACTTTTGGCCTACACTGTATTACTTTGGACATATTTAACGAAACGTTACACCTAATCGATAAAATAAAAGGTAGCTCTAGCATATTAGGAAATAAAGGTTGCTGTAACTTCCTGGAAGTTACCGAATAATCGTTTATGTATTATTTGCTTAAACAAATTGCCTTAAAAAGAATATTTAAAATAATAATTATTATACTAGCGGATACCGAGTAACGCTGTTGGAACAACAATAGTACATGGGTGCCTTTAGATATTTAATCCTAAATATTTCCTTTAAATTGGAGGTGAAACGCCCACTACCAAACCATACCTAAAAATAACAACTTTATAAAATTATATGAATTGCTTTTTAGTTGGAAATTAATATTTGCTATACATAAATTTATATTCTGCACAATTTTTGATAAAGCATATTTACTTTAAATAAATATTTACTAAATGCACAAATGCAAATAAATATGACATTCGTGGTCTCAAGTTCATAAATATCAATGTGCACTGTGATCAAATTTTTTTGTGTTGATGGAATCAAAGAATGAAAAAATCATAAATATTAACACAAATGTGTTAATTCTATGAATAACAAGACCCAAAAGCCAAAAAAAAAATTTGAATTTATTTCAAACAAAATTCCAATAACGCTACGGCAAGCAAAATTAATGCAGGAAGATATATTTTATTTTAAACTCATCGATTCCGAAAATAACTCATACCAACAGCCGTATTCATAGCCAAAATTTGGACACTGCATATCCATTGAAAAAGATGTTCTTAATCATAACACCATATAATACGTAATGTTTAACATTTGCACAAATATTACTTAATTCTTAAGTAACTGCTGCAAATTTTACAGTTCTGTCAAATCTTTTTATAGTAACAAAGCTAATTATACGTTTCTATGAAAAAATTATATATTTTAAAAATGAATACGATGGATTTACTTAACACATTGAATGCTTTTAATTCGCAGTTCATTTTAAAATTATTTGTTCATGTTTTAGCCATTTTTATTTTCTTTTTTTTTTTATTTATGCTAATATTTTAATTGAAATACAAATCTCAAAATCAAAGGTGATTTAAGAAAAATAAGCAACTGATAACAAAAAATCAGAGTAAATCAAAGCTGATTTTAGTTAGTCAGAAGATAAAAAGTCTTAAGCCATAAAAATATTCTAATTGTGAACTCGTTGTGCGTAGCTACCGTCGAATATATAATAAAAGCTCAGTATGCGGCTGCAAAATGACAAACAAAAGTGATGTGAAAGTGAGGCGAAATTTTTTTTTAAGCCTAGTTCCGCGAAGCCTAGTGGCTTGTCTGCAGATTCTAAGTTTGGCTAGTTTTTTTTTTTCGCAGCGACACACCAAAGCCTCTGGTGGGAATCGAACCCACGACCCCCGCATGATAGGCGAGCACGCTACCTACTCACCTACCGGGGCGCTTTAGGAAGTTATTGCACCAGTGTTTTTTAACAGACTCATTATTCGAATAATAAAAAATACCTTCGGAAGCAACTTCTCCTATCATAAGCACTTCAGCAAGTCATTTCGATTCTGTATAAAATTGTAGCTCTCCTCACATAAATATAACACTTGGAAATGCCACAAGTCATAAGGTTTATATATATGAATGATCTCTACCCCATTATAAGGAGATGGAGCAAAAACTCAATAGAATTATTATCTATATAGTATTGTTAACAATTTTTCCTACTGTAGTATTTAAGTTTTTCAAACTTTTTAACGATGGTGCATTTTCGTTTTCGATATAACTTTAATGGTGGTGTGAATGTTGTTTTTTTTTTTGTGCTGTGAAATAATCTGTTTTGACAAGTGAGCGTAAATTAAATTTTAGTTTTGTTATGTTAAAAATAATGTTTTTTTTTAAATTCATTTTAAAAACAAATACGTATTTATTTTACTAGAAAATTTAAAGGCACAATAACAGCAAACAGAAAACGAATACGTTCAGAATATTTCCACAAATTTGGAAATAAATATTCTGATGGAGAAATTATTGATTTTGTAATTCTGATATTCCAAAAATATTTCCTCTAATTTAAAAAATCTAAATAAATTTCTAAAATATCCTTAAAGAAATTTGCAATTCCTATTAAATTTTTTAACAATTCTCCAGCCACTAAAGCAATGATATAGTATACTTACATGCCAAAAAAATAGAATATCTTACGTAGAACTTAAAACAAAATTAAAAATGGAAAGCAAAAGGAATACTGAAAAAAGCATTCTAAAATGTTTTAGATTTATATATGTATGTATAAGTAATAAATATATTCTAATATTTAAAATGCTACAAATGGTCAGAATCTACATGCCAACCTCGTTAAGGCCAACAAGAAAAAAAAAATATATATATATGCAATTTTTCTGAAGCATACGCTCTCTTACCCATTGATGCAAATACTATTGGCGCAAGTCGTTATTAAAAGTACCTGGAAGATACGTTTTCACTACGTGAATGTAAAGTAAGGTAAGGTAATGTAAGGTATGGTAAGGCAATGCAATGTAAAGTAAAGTGACATAAGGTAAGATAAGGTAAGGTAACGTAATGTAAGGTAACGTAATGTAAGGTAAGGTAAGGTAATGTAAATTAGGTAAGGTAAGATAAGGTAAGGTAATGCAATGTAAAGTAAGGTGACATAAGGTAAGCTAAGATAAGGTAAGATAAGATAAGGTAAGGTAATGTAATGAAATGTAATGTAATGTAATGTAATGTAAGGTAAGGTAAGGTAAGGTAAGGTAATGTAAGATAAGGTAAGGTAAGGTAATGCAATGTAAAGTAAGGTGACATAAAGTAAGATAAGATTAGGTAAGATAAGGTAAGCTAAGCCAAGGTTAGGTAATGTAAGCTAAGGTAATGTGATGTAAGGTAAGGTAAGGTAAAGTAGGTAAGGTAAATTAGGTAAGGTAAGATAAGGTAAGGTAATGCAATGTAAAGTAAGGTGACATAAAGTAAGATAAGATTAGGTAAGATAAGGTAAGGTAAGGTTAGGTAAGGTAAGGTAATGTAAGGTGTTGTGATGTAATGTAAGATAAGGTAAGGTAAGGTAAGGTAATGTAAAATAAGGTAAGGTAATGTAATGTAAGGTAAAGTAAGGTAAGGCAAGGAAAGGTAAGGTGACTTAAGGTAAGCTAAGATAAGGTAAGGTAAGGTAATGTAATACAATGTAAGGTAAGGTAATGTAAGATAACGTAAGGTAAGGTAATGCAATGTAAATGAATGTGACATAAAGTAAGATAAGATTAGGTAAGATAAGGTAAGGTAAGGTAAGGTAATGTAGGTAAGATAAGGTAAGATAAGGTAAGATAAGGTAAGATAAGGTAAGATAAGGTAAGATAAGGTAAGATAAGGTAAGGTTAGGTAAGGTAAGGTAAGGTAAGGTAAGGTACGGTAAGGTAAGGTAAGGTAAGGTAAGGTAAGGTAAGGTAAGGTAATGCATTGTAAAGTAAGGTGACATAAGATAAGATAAGGTAAGCTAAGATAAGTTAAGGTAAGGTAAGGTAAGGTAAGGCAAGGTATGGGGTTCGAGTAAGTTTTCGTATAGAATGAAATTTCGAAACGTATCGAATAGGCTAATCACGGCATACGATTAGAATCGAAACGAAATCTAATAAAAATTGTAAAAGATTTATTTTTAATGTAAATAAAGAAAAACACATGTTTAATGAAAAAGAATTGAAATTTTAGAAATTGTGGTTTTAAAGACATTTTAAATAGGAATTTGAACTACTTAAATATACGCTTTTAAATTAAATAATATTAATAAAATAAAATTTTTCTAAAATAAAATATACTTCACGTATTGAATATGAATTTATAAGTTAAAATATCAATTTTGATAAAAAAAAAAATTGAGCTTGTATTACTTCGACAGATAACCATTTTCCTCTAGCATTTCTAGTTCAACTGATTTTATTATCAATCTTTTTTATTGAAATATTAGCAACATGTTCTTCTTCCTTTAATTTTAACGATCTTTATTTTATATACAATAACCATCAAGCTTACAGTTTATGCTTCGTTCAGAATCTTCATATTTTTCGATGTGACACCTTATAAGGTCTAATTTAAATTCACGTTCAGTGACTTTTTTTTGCTTTTATAATGGGTTCCTTCCTTCTCTACTGCCTCAGGTTCATTTATATTTTCGTCGTCTTCCTCATCTAACATATCATTAAATGCTTTTTCGATATCATCAGCACAAATTTGTTTCGTAGTTTTAGAAGAACCAAAAGATTTGTTCGATGAAAGACCATCACCAGAAACTCCTATACCGGCAGCCTGAAGAACTTGTTCTTCTCTCTTTGGATGCCTTATTGAATGACAGCTTTTTTTGACATTGTGTTTTTGGTCGGCATTAACATAGAAAAATGTATCTATGTACGTATAATTGGAACACTTAAAAAACAACTCAAAATAATTGTACCTTTCTCCACATTTTTCATCTTTAACTGGAGGGCCAAACTTATTTAATTGTACTGTAAGCTGATCCCATAATCGCTTTGAAACAGCTTTTCCCTGGCCACAATTAGCTAACATATTTTTTGCCAAATTTGGGTGCTCAATCTTAATTCGGCCATGAGTTCCTTTTGTTTGCCATTTATTTTAAATATATTTGCCCTGAAAATTTTTAATTAGATTTTTGAAATTTGAATTTATCAAGTGATTAATATTACTTAAATTGTAAGACCTTTTAGTTATTGTTTTATACATCCCGCTTTTATTTTTTCGCTTGTTGTTCTCAAGAAGTTTAACACTTTTGTTTACGATTGGCTTTGACGTATCGAATGACACTTAGAAACATCGATCGCTCGTTATCGTATGCCATCATCTCAAATTTCGATACTACTTACACGGTAGCGAATGCCGTTATTTCAAAATGAAAAATTTCGATCAAATTCACTAGATCACGTATGCGACGATTAGACCCCATGGTGTGGTAAAGCAATTTACGGTAGGGTAAGGTAAGGCAAGGTATGATTAGGTAATATAAGGTAATGTAAAGTACGGCATATTAAGGTAAGATATCAAGATATCAAGGTAATGAAAGGCAAGGTTAGGTAGGTAAGGTAGGTAAGGTAGGTAAGGTAGGTAAGGTAGGTAAGGTAGGTAAGGTAGGTAAGGTAGATAAGGTAGGTAAGGTAGGTAAGGTAGGTAAGGTAGGTAAGGTAGGTAAGGTAGGTAAGGTAGGTAAGGTAGGTAAGTTAGGTAAGTTAGGTAAGGTAGGTAAGGTAGGTAAGGAAGGTAAGGTAGGTAAGGTAGGTAAGTTAGGTAAGGTAGGTAAGGTAGGTAAGGTAGGTAAGGTAGGTAAGGTAGGTAAGGTAGGTAAGGTAGGTAAGGTAGGTATGGTAGGTAAGGTAGGTAAGGTAGATAAGGTCGGTAAGGTAGGTAAAGTAGTAAGGTAGGTACGGTGGGTAAGGTAGGTAATGTAGGTAATGTAAGATAAGGAAAGGTTATGTAACCTGTTGTACTCGTAGTCTTAGCATATTTAGGAAATATTTGTTCTAGAAACATAAATAGGTTATCAATGTGTGTGTATAAAAATCACGAAATGAAAAAAGGTAATCCTTTGTTTTTAGGCTTCCTTCTACCTACAATGTTGTATTTTTATTTTACTTTTAGTTTTTTTCTGTACTAAAGTCATTTTGACTCTTAAAAGTTAAGTATACTTCATAAGCTTCGTGGTTCGTTGAATTTTACTATAAAACTGACAGTAACACAGAATTGAAAAATAAATAAATCGTAGCCAATTTTATAAGTAGAATATTTTCATTGCGGTTCATATTTAGAATGAGAAAATTAAAAAATTTCAAACATTTGAATAAAAGAAACTAGCTAATAATAATCCATGGACTAAAAAGTAGTACACAGTTACTATCGTTATACCTACTACACCGACAAAAGCAATATTAGTGAGAAATTGAAAACATGTTTCAAAATAATATATCTAAAAATAAGAATATGTGTGAGCTCATAAACTACATTCCAAACGAGTATATATGTTTTAAGTCACCTTATAACATGAATGGTTGAAATCTTAGAATATTTGATCTTTATTTTCAATTCAGAAAATTATTGTTTAAAGTATAATATAGGCGGTCTATTTCTTACTTTACTATGAATTTTCCATAGAAATACAGTATATTGGGTTCGTTGGTTTTGGTTTTGCTTGAATACTCTCAGATATTGGTCGTCTTCCAAAAAAAAAAGGTTCGTTTGGTATTAAGGTAGATTTGGTTTGGTTTGGCTGATAACCAAAGATTTGCCATTTAAATAAAGTAAAAATATGTTTATGAATTTGACTAACGTATGGTCAAGTTGTGTAAGGTAGAATAAGATTATGGATTTGTAAAACTGATTTTCGTTTGCTTACATTTTCTCTCATGTTATTACATATTTTTTAAACATTATTTTTTTCATATTTACATAATTTTAATAAAAATATGCAAAACAGAGTTTCTTAGATTTATATAAGAACTTTTCTATCTTATATTTACAAATTTGTTTAATATTTTGAGTTTGTTTTTGAGCACTTGTAGGAAAAGTATGACTTATATAAACATATTCTGTGTTTGTTTTAGCAGGCCTTATTTTAATGTAGGCATTCTTAAAAATTAGTATTATCTTTTTTCAATTTTATAACAGTTTTTTTTTTTTTATTTATTTAACTAAAACATTATACTATTATTTCATTTTTTTGTCTGTTGTTCTTGTCTGCTCTTTATTATTATGATGGCAAATTTTATGCTTTTCTTCACCATATAATATGATATGATTTAAGATATACAAGCATTAGGGTAGAATTTAAGTGGAAAAAATCAAATACGAATAATATTGAATATAATTAGATAACAGAAAATTACCAAAATATAAGAAAAAAAATCAAAAATGATTGCAAATATGTTTAAGTATAAGTATAAAAATCCTTAAGTTTGAATGATTCTTTCGGCGTTTCTTTATTGTTGTCAAAAATTACTGAAACCAGTGAAAATCTCTAAATATAAAATAGTTCATGGAAAAAATTCAGACTGTGTGTGCCTTAAGGGTTTTATTTATACGGCGCACAGTGGTTATTTGGTGGCAAAAAGTCCATTTTTCGACCATCTGATTTGAAAAAATTAATGGTGCAGTTTTGTAGAGTACTAGCTGAAGCCTGTGTGCTTCGCTACCCCTCATCGTTATAAATAAAATAAAATAATAAGAACTATTTATACACTAACAAAATATTATTTATTTAGTTTAGAATTAATTATTGCACTAACAAGGGCTTAATAGAAGTTATTATGGATTTTAATTTTTCTAAAAAGGCCGTGGTCAGTTTTCTTGTAGTACTATTTCTATTAATTTCAATACGATATATGACAAATATCATCGCTGTAGGTTAAAAAATGGCCGAGATATGACGATTTTAAATTTTGGTTATATGGGCGGAACCACGCCCCTTTGCCCACTAACAAATTTATTAAGGACTTATTATTTCGCAAAATATCCTTTCGTGAAAATTTCATGGCGATACTTCCAGTAGTTTAGAAGATATAACGATTTTTTATTTTTCTAAAAAGGGGCGTGGTCCCGCCCACTTTTCTTCTGGTATGTATTTCTATTCATGCCAATACCATTTGTACCCAAATGCGCGCCGTAGGTCAAAAAATTCCCGAGATATGACGATTTCAAATTTTGGGTTATAGTGGCGTGGCACCGCCCCTTTGCCCAATCAAAAATTTATATAGCCTATTATTCCTTCCAGAGCCACAGTAACACGCTGTAAAAATTTCAGGAAGATCGGTTCAGGGGTTTGGCCTCCTAAAAAGCACAAACAAACACACATTCCATTTTATATATATAGAAGATTGAAAGCAGATTCATTATAATTTAAGGTAAAATGGGGCGAAAAGGGGGATTTGGTAATAAAAAAATGTATGGCTACCTTACCTGTAGATAAAAAGTGTATAAAACTTTAGGTAAATACATATTACAAAATAAGTATTTTGTATAGCAAACATTGTTTGGGGTGTAAATAAGTATCAGAATTAAAAAAAGGGGGCGGTGAAGTGGGCGTGGTTCATAGTTATATGGCGACGTTAACAGTATTAAAAGCAATACACTACCAAATAAAAAAAATCCGTTGGAAGGAACAAATTTGTACAGAGAACAAAAAGTTTAAAACTTTGAAACAAAATTTGGCGTAAAAAGGGGCGCGAAAGGGGGCGTGGCGTAAGAAATGTTTATTTCTACCTCGCCTGGAGTATAATGTGTATACAATTTGAAGTAAATCTGTTAAAAACTATATGCGAGCAATTACATAATTTTAAAAAAGTGGGCGTAAAAGTGGGCATGGCCGAAAAAGTGCCAGAGTCCCAGTTAAATGCTGTGAAAACTTCAGGAAGATCGGTCCAGAGGTTTGGTCTCCTATAAGGTACAAACAAACAAATAAACAAACACACATTCCATTTTATATACTCTACACATATAGATTGTCTAAATAAGAGAAATGCACAATTATTTTTTCAAAAGTTAATATTTTTACTAAGAAAACCCGTAGAAAATCGCATAAAGATTATCTGGCAATAATTGACTAAGATTTTCATTAAATTCAGTATTGCATTAATGGAATACCAAATCACTCCTATTACTCAAATTTTTTTTTTGTGAAACATAACATTTAGTCATGGATTCACCAAAAGAATCTGTTAGATACGATAAATAGTTTAAAAGTAGGCGGAAATGTAAGTGAGCCTATGAAAAACAGCATATGTTAAAATTTGTTGGGAAAGAACAAATTTGTGTTAGGATGTGTTATTTTCTAATTGGGAAAAAATTGAAGTGTAGAGTTTATTCTAAAGTATTATTAAAAATAATAAAAAAAAAAAAAATGCTCGGCATAAATTGGCACTTGTTAGAAATCATCAATTTTTGAAAAAAAAGTCCAGGATAATTGCAATACAAATTTAAAATAAATAAATTTCAAACACTCGATAGTATACTTTTAGGTATACTTATTCCTTAAGCCGAATTATAATAGCAACAACTAACTTATTAAAGAAAAGAGCGAATAAAAGAAGTATGAAAACCAAATCAAAGCAAACAAGTAAGAAAATCATAGTCATTCTAGACCGACTATACGATACCTTATACCATGCGTTTAGAGGCCCTATCTCTCAGGCCCAACTAACTGGATACAGAAAATTAGCATAAAACAATTTTGAGTGGAAATTTTATTAATTTTTTTGGCTGCAGATATGAAAAAGTTCATATCGGATGCTATATCTATATGAGAACTAGGCCCCAAAATTGACCGATCCTGACTATGTCTGGTAAAGTCTCTTGTATTTTTTAAAAATATATACAAACAAAATTTGAGAAGAATAAGTGCAATATCTTTGTTTTTTGATAGATTTAAGTGAAGATCGGGAAGCAACTCTATATGGGGCCTATGACTAAGATTTGCCCAATAGGGATCATTTTGAACTACTGATTAATGGATGTAATAAATACATACAAACCCAATTTGACTGAGATCTATATGATAATTTGGATCTTATGGCAATTTATGTCGACTTCATAGGGGTCATTTGTATGGCGACTAGGTCTTAACATAAACCGAATTTCACCAATTTCAATAATCCTATGGCCGATCGAAGCTTATATACCAAATTTCATCGAAATATATTCATATTTGCGACCTGCAGCTTGATTAAAAGCTTTACATGGACACACAGACGGACGGACGGACATCGTTAAATCGAATCAGCTAGTGATTCTGATTCGATCGGTATAATAAAAATGGGTCTAGGTCAATTATTTTTGGTAGTTACAAACAGCAGCACATAGTCATTATACCCAAACCACATAGTGGTATAGGGTATAAAAACAAGAAGAAGAAGAAGAAGATTTTAAACTTTCAATTTATAAATTTAATTAAAATGAGTTTATTTTCCGCGCTTTATTCGGAATTAGCTGAAGAACTAATTAAGTGTGATCATAACGTTGATTTGTTGATTAATTTCATAAAATCGAAATATTCAGTAATAAGTAAAGAAGAAATCGAAGTAGTGAAAACTCAAATTGCTTGAAATTTAAAAAAAAGGTGGCAAGATTCGCATAAAAAGTATGAGTGTTTCTTATCAAAAAATGAATCATGGATAAAAAGTACGTAAAGAAAGCTAAATTTTTTGGTGTTCACAAATGCAAGGAAATTAAAATTGTTTTATTGAACATTATATATAATAAATATAAGCACAGCGGCATTTTTTTAAATTTGTTTTGATACGTCTTCCATCAAATGTTGTTGCTGTAGTAAGCGCTCAAAAATCTTATTGCAAAAATGCAAAAGCAACAACACAAAGGGAATAATCAAAATAAAAGTAAAACTAAGTTAAGTAATTGTTTTTGTTTTTTTTTTTAATTTCATTAGGATGAGGCGAAATATGAAATTAGTTGCAATTAAAAATTTTAAATATTTGCAATAAAAATATAAATTGAATAACTTTTTTAAACAACATTAAAACAAAAACATATTTTTTTTTACATATTTCTGTGGTTTTCTAGAATAACCGCGGATGTCATAAAATCAAAATGTTCAGGGGAGCCAAAATATATTTGAAATTATGGGCTCGATATAAATTTTTTAAAGCTTTTTATATAACAGATACGTAATATGGGCAATAAATATTTTATATAAAATTTTGAGTCAAAAATCTTTTGAGGAATAGATCTAGAGAAGGACGAAAAAACAATATGTAAATAACACTTAAAGTGTGTGCAGATAAAAAAATTATGTCGACAAACGTCGTTTTCTTTGCAAAAGGAAACTACTAATGCAACCACCCATAAGTTGTTATTGCTTGAAAAATAGATTTTTTTGTTCGTCAACAAAAAGTTAACGGGAGTTAGGATGAGAAAATAACAACGTATCAAGAATAATAGTGACAAAAATAACAGAAATAAACACACAAGTTTTTATAAGTGGTTATAAACTAAAAAATAATCCAAAGTTATTTTGCATTTTCTTTTTCAATTATAACAACGTATGTCGCTATGTGTCGTTTTCTGAGGAAATAATTTGTCAGCGATCAAACGTAGGTTGACATACGTCGATAGTGCTGCAAATTAATTTAATAAACATTTAAGTTACGTCGTTATTTAAAGAAAAAACTCAGAAATGGTTAGTATTGTAAAAAATGTTAAAAATTAATATATTTGGCATCGTTAACTCAAAACTGACAAAAATGGACATACGCAGTTATTCCAGAAAACCACAGATTTACGCTTTAAATTAGATTGTTAAAATATTGCATCACCCGAATTTTACTTACTGTTAATAGCAAAAAAAAAAACTGTTTTTTAAACAATTTAATATATGAAAAAATAAAATGCATTACAATTATGTTTTCTTTTATTTTATGTTAGATATTTTTGAAATATCATTGACGGATGAGCAACCTAGTTGTCCAAACAAAATGGGAAGACCAGCCAAAGATTTCGCCGACCGTAAAGATAGTCCTAAAAGATATAAAGCTACCGATTTGGCATCCCAGTATAGCCACCAACATTTGGAAATGGCAAGTAAAATAGCGGGCAGTGAGACAGCAAAATCATCATGCATTCCTTCATCAATTGCATTAGTTTTAATGATGGACGCAGATCTAACAAAATGTCAATATGAAACAATTAGAAATGTCTTGCAAAAGGAAGGCTACGATATTTTACCAAATAATATATACGTTTTAAAAGAAAAGAAAAAATGCTATCCTCATAATATTAAAGTTACACAAACATAAGCTTCTGTTAAACTTCAAAGTTTAATGGATCATATCACAGAACGTCTTTTCAAAAGTTTTTCCGAAGATCAGATTTCATCTTTAACTTCAAATAGTTGTGTTCTTACGTCAAAGTGGGGTTGCGATGGCTCCTCTGGTCATGTTGAGTATAGCCAGAACGTATGATCAGAATTCAGCGACAACAATTTGTTATTAGTATCAATGGTACTCCTGAGCCTTAATTTATGTTCTGGCGAGGAATGTTGGCGTAACAGAAGTCCTTCTTCAACTCGATATTGCCGCCCAATTTCATTTGAGTTCGCTAAGGAAACTAAAGAAAAACTTATAGCAGCGGACAACAAAATCAACTCCGAAATTTCGACGCTACACAATACAGACATCATAATATGGGACCAAAAGTTTAGCGATCAACACAATTTATTGTTTACAATGATTGATGGCAAAACTGCTCAAATAGTAACAAATACGTCTTCACCAGCCGTTTGTTGTATATGTAAGTCGAAACCCTCTGAAATTAACAATTTAGAAATTGGTTTACAAAAAGCAATTGATACAGAGGCCTGCAAATTGGGTATTTCATCTTTACATGCCCGAATAATATAGTAAGCCGTTTCAAAAGTGGTCCGCACTTGCTGCTGAACCTAAAGCGCTTAAACTTGAAAATAAGCAAAGAATTCAGGCTGCATTTAAAGATAAAATGGGCTTACGAGTGGATTTTGTGCAACAATGAACTGGCACTTCAAATGATGCCAACACCTCTAGGTGATTTTTTCTCATCCCTCATTGATAGCTGATATTATAGGAGTAAAAGAAGAACTAATAGACGGTTTTCGCTTAATACTGCAAATGATTATATGTGACCAAAAATTGATATAACAAGATTTCAACAATTTGCAAGGGAAACAGCAGAATTTTTTGTTAAGGAATAAAACTGGTATTTCATGCCTGTCACAGTGCATAAGATACTCATGCATGGGAAGGGAATTATGGATGTGGCTGTACTTCCAATTGGAATTTTATCTGAAAAAGCTGAAGAAGCAAAGAATAAAGATTATAGAAAGTACAGGTTGACGTTCTCTAGAAAATTCAACAGAACTTCCACAAATACTGATGTTTTCCACCGTCTGCTTGTATCATCTGACCCATACATAAGTCATATAAGACGTCAACCAAATAAATAACATTTGGAGTTAGATGATTTTGTTAAAGATATGATCTGTGATGAATAAAACTTTGAATTATTTGTTATTTTTATAAATTATGCTCATTTTATCATTTGTTTAATACGGCTGTTAGAATTTTTTTCAAATATTTTTGTTTACGGTTGTATGGGCGGTAGGTGATGGGCGTGGCCGATTTTAATGAAACTTTACATTTTTCTTAATTATGCCAAAGAAAGACTCGGTGCCCAGTCTCATTAATCTAGGAGCACTCTTTCTACTTTTTGCCAAGAAATGTATGAAGCCTAATGTGAATATAAGTAGCAAAAAAATTATACATGCAAGTACTGCAATTCTTTCGATTTTATTGATATTTTAAAACTGCTGGAATATGTTTATATATTTTTAATACCCACATAAAAATAATACATTTTCAATACTTCAAAATAAATACTACCTTTATACACTTATGCATGACTATATTCGTACTTATTTATATTGAGACTGTTCATAAATTTCCATACAATTTAATGCTTCAGTTAGCAAAAAATCTTTTTCACACAACAATATCATTATCTATATCATCTTTGTCATCATGATGCATGTTCATTTAATAAAAGTTATAAGTTTTTAACGATTCTAAGTATATCATTGAGTATTAGATTCTTAAATTACTTAAAAAAGAAAGCTTACTATAAAAGAAATTTAAAATTCTTTATTACTGAAATTTTAAAGATTTATATATTTACGATTTTTTTTCTTAATATTAAATTATATATTCAAATTATGGTTATTGCAGAAAAATTATTCTCAAAATTGTTGTTTGAATAAGATGTTTTGTAGAAACCAAATAAGCTTTTCCAATAAACAGAGATAACATTAATAATATCATATTTATTTTATAAAATTTATGATATCATCAACGTTAATTTAAAACAAGTAAGAAAATTATAGTCGGTCTAGACCGACTATATGATACCCTATACCATGCGTTTAGAAACCCTATCTCTTGAGCCCAACTAACTGGACATAGAAAATAAGCAAAAACCAAATTTGAGTGGGATTTTTATTATTTTTTTTGGCTGCAGATATTAAAAAGTTCATATCGGATGCTATATCTATATGGGAACTAGGTCCAAAAATTGACCGATCCTGACCATGGTTGGTAACGTTTCTTGTATTTTGCAAAAACATATACAAACAAAATTTGAGAAGAATCAATGCAATATTTTTGTTTTTTAATAGATTTAAGTGAATATCGGGAAGCAGCTCTATATGGTGCCAAAGGGATCTTTTTTGGACTACTTATTAATGGATGTAATGAATGCATACAAACCCAATTTGAGTAAGATCTATATGACAATTTGGATCTTATGGCAATTTATGTCGATTTCATAGGGGTAATTTGTATGGGGGCTAGGTCTGAACATGGACCGATTCTCACCAATTTCGTTCATCCCATGGCCGATAAAAGCTTATATACCAAATTTCATCCAAAAATATTCATATTTGCGACCTGCAGTTTGATTACAAGGTTTACATGGACACACAGACGGACGGACGGACATTGTTAAATCTACTCAAAAAGTGATTCTTATTCGCTCGGTATAGTTAAAGATGGGTCTGGGTCAAATATTTTTGGTTGTTACAAACAGCAGCACAAAGTCATTATACCCAAACCACACAGTGGTATAGGGTATAATGATACAGTTATTATAACATAATTTTGAAAAATGACGATTAATTTTCGAAAATATACTTTGACTGCAGAAATTTTAAAGTTTTTTATTTGTTATCTGAGAGGTTATTTAGAGAATTTCATAGAGAAGCAAAATATTGTACTTTAAATGAATTCAAAAACCACCTTAGACCATTTATCTAATTTTTGTTGTTTTTTTAAAAATTCAACAATCGACAAACGCAACTGCTGAATGGAAATTGAAGTCAAATCCAATTTTGCAATAAAGTTGCTGTTACTTGTTAGCAAACAATGCAGCTCAAGTATTAATTTCACAGATAAAAACTTCAACAATGATAACACCCTGTTATAAAATAGAAAAAATTTAATATACTTTTAAAATGAACCAGTGTAAAGCCCTGTGTCCACTACCAAGTCTTCTTGGAGAAGTTTTTGTCGTTTAAAAATTTATTAGAAGTCGACTTCCAGAAGTCACGGCTTGCAGAAGTTACCTGCAGCAATACTGTGGAAACACATGTTTCTTGCTTGCATGAAGTAAATTGAATGACTTCCTGTGAACTGCAAGTGTTTTGTAGACTTGTAGAGGAAGTCCGGTACGTTGGGTTACAGTTTGTGCTATTCTCTTCTGTTTTCAGTTTTGTTTTGTGTTTTTTTTATTTTTTTTTTCAAATTTATAAAAATGGACAAAAATAAATTCGTTTTGAATAGTGAAAAAACACATTTGGTAATTGGAAACCAGCAAAGTTATTCTGAATTATTAACTAATTAAATAATTTAACCCATAGAAGCAAAGTTTTTATTAAAACTCTTTCTTTCCTTATGCATATGGGATTTGAATCTCTCCGTAACTGTGCGTGACTTTGCGTGACTATTTTAACATTAATCCTTGGCCACAACAAGTCTATGGACAAAGTTTCAGATTGATTGGATGAGGGGAAATCCGTTTTAAATCTCTCCGTGACTGTGCGTGATCATGCGTAATTGTGCATGACTAAGTCAAAGTTAATCTTTTTGTCACAGCAAGTGTATGGACCAAGTTTCAGATCGATCGGATTAGGGGAAATGACGTTTAGATCACTCCGTGACTGTGCGTGACTATGCGTGACTACCCCAAAGTTAACCTGTAGCCACAACAAGGCTATGGGCCAATTAGATAAGAGGGAATGGGGTTGCCCTACGACAGACAGACAGACAGACAGAGAGTATGAGTTAAAAGAAAGAGTTTAAAAACAAAACTATTTAAATGCAATAGCCAATGATATAGACGCGTCCGAAGAAGAGGTCAAACGCATTTTGGTCATGAAGTAAACAAAGAAGTAAACAAAGAAGTAAACAGGGATTCGAAACAGATACATAAGCGATTGGAAGGAATCTACTACGTGACAGTTTTTTGACCACATGTATCTGGCATCCAATCTTTGTGTGAAACTGTTCGCTGGATCTGAATATGAGCTCAGAATGCTCAAAAGTAGAACAGTTTTCGAGATATTCGAAAATAACCTTTGTTTGTATTTTTTAAAAATATGATGTCATTAAAGGCAAATATCTTCAAAAATATTAGACGGATTATGTATTTCTATTTTTAAATGAAAGGCAATAAAATTACTAAAATATGCGTGGGTCGCCTGTGAAAATTACTCAAGAAATGACAGAGTTACGGTAGACAAAAATTCAAACTTCATGAAAAATGTTATGATTTTTAGCAATTTTACTCTTTTCAAGTTATTTTTTTTAAACCAAACAATTCAATACTTTAACATTTTATAATATATGGTATTAGTATATTTCAATACGAACATTTTACGCTCGACAAGGCCTAGGTTGGTACAAAAGTGAGAGAGCTACAGAAGATTTAGTGAAATAACCCACTTTTGGCTTTTTATGAAATCAAAAACCCAAAGGAATTAAATACGCAGATTTGAAAAACGAACGCTGTAAATACTTATTAGAAACATAAAATTTGAAAAACATATCACTAAAAAAGCTTACGTTAATAAAAATAACGTGGGAGAAAATATTTATACCCTATACCACTATGTGGTTTGGGTATAATGACTTTGTGCTGCTGTTTGTAACTACCAAAAATATTTGACCTAGACCCATCTTTAATTATACCGATCGAATCAGAATCACTATCTGATTCGATTTAACGATGTCCGTCCATCCGTCCGTCCGTCCGTCCGTCCGTCCGTCTGTGTGTCCTTGTAAAGTTTGTAATCAAACTGCAATTCGCAAATATGAATAAATGTTGGTGAAATTTTGTACATAACCTTTCATTGCCCATAGGATGAACGCTCTTGAAATTGGTTAGAATCGGTCCATGTTCAGACCTAGCCCCCATACAAATGACCCCTATGAAATCGACTTAAATTGCCATAAGATCCAAATTATTATATAAATCTTAGTCAAATTGGGTTTGTATGTGTTTATTACATCCACTAATCAGTAGTCCAAAAATGATCCCTATGGGACAACTCTTAGTCATAGGCCCCATATAGAGCTTCTTCCCGATCTTCACCTAAATCTATCAAAAAACAAAAATATTGCACTGATTCTTCTCAAATTTTGTTTGTGTATATTTTTGCAAAATACAAGAGACCTTACCAAACATGGCCAGGATCGGTCCATTTTTGTGCCTAGTCCCCATATAGATATAGCAGCCGATATGAACTTTTTCATATCTGCAGACAAAAAAATTTATAAAAATCCCACTCAAATTTGGTTTATGCTTATTTTCTATGTCCAGTTAGTTAGGCCTATGAGGTAGGGTCTCTAAACGCATGGTATAGGGTATCATATAGTCGGTCTAGACCGACTATAATTTTGTTACTTGTTTTAAGAATGGAAAAGGGTAAAAAGCTCTATTCATTAAAGATTTCTGGCAACCCCTGCTTTTGTGCTGACAGGTTATTTTTATTGACAGTTCACAATTTCAAATTGTTGGCTAAACGTTTTGATTTTCTTGAAACGCAGAATTATTATTAACAAAATGCATAGTGCAAAACGCACATTTATCTGCAAGAACAAACAAGTTTGGCTATACTTGTGCAGTTTATAGTTTTGCCCAGCCGTCAAATTTTTCAAGCCAATTACAAAATGCATTTTGGCTGTATTTTAAAGTCAATCCGGAAAACATTTTGAAATCTTGAACCCCAAATACTTTATGCAATTCATGCAAAACTAGTGTAACTATGTGGATGTCGGGCGCAAAGTTAGTATGCATTTCTATTTTTTTTTTTTTAATATGCCTTCAGAATCTTAAGCTAATTTTCTATACCGCAGTCGGTATATGCCATTTGATCTTCCCGCAATTTGGCGTGAGCCTACGAACCACGAAATTGACTGTTATTTTTGCTTAGCCAAGGTAAAGCAAAATGGACGTCATAAGTCTGTTGAATATGCAGATGTCAACTCATTTACAAAACCAACTCCTCATATGCCTGAAGTACAATATCCCGTTTGTCCAAAGCGGAAGCATGAGTCCGATTCATCTGATTCAAGCGATTTTGACGACAGTGTTTAAAAAAAAAACAATAATGCCTTTCACACAAGCTGAACTCAATGGCTGGATCAGAGATTTGGAGATACCGAAAAATAAAGCTGAGTTGTTAGCATCAAGAATGAAGGAACGTAGTTTTGTGACATCTCACGTAAGGATTTCATATTATAAAAATCGGCATGAGAGCTTTTCCGGTCACTTTTCGAAAAAAGACAGTATTTGCTATTGCCATGACATAAACGGCTTGTTCAATCAATTTAGGGAGATATATAATCCAAGTGTTTGGCGATTATTTATCGACAGCAGCAAGTTAAGCTTAAAAGCAGTTTTGTTGCACAAAGATAATGAAAAGCCCTCAATTCCAGTCTGTCAATTACTGGGTCTGATAGAGTGCGAACAGCATAGCTGGAAAATCTATGCCGATCTAAAAGTTGTTGCCATGGTGACTGGTTTGCAACAAGGCTACACAAAATATTACTGTTTTTTGTGCAAATGGGACAGCCGAGACCGTCGCGAACACTATGCCCGAAAAGATTGGCCGGAAGATAGTGTCGCATTTGAATACCTGAAAACCATTTTTCCCAACGTATCACATGCTAAAATTAATGAAGGGGTTTTTGTGGGACCACAAATTACAAAGCTACTGAAAGATTCCAAATTTGATTCGATTTTGTCTAAAGATGAATCAAAGGCATGGAAGTCATTTGGTTTGTTTATGCCAAGCTGTCTGGCCAATTTCAGGAGCCCAAATTATGAAGACATCATTAAAGATTTGTTAAAAAACTATGAGAAAATTGCTACAGTTTTTAACACGATTTTGTTTTTATTTATTTTTTAATATAAACATTAATTTTTATATGTTACTTAAAAAAGGAGTTATATGTCTTTCAAAATAAACCTGCATTCGTACTTAAATTTCTTGCCAAATAACCTTGGCGATGAAAGTGACGAGCATGGCGAGCGTTTTCATCAACAAATACAAGAAATGGAACGCCGGTATCAAGGGGCGTATGATGAGGCGATGTTGGGCGACTATTGTTTTTTCATTGTGCGAGAGGCAGGAAATAATTACATTAGGCGAAGCAATTCGACAGTTCTAAGCCATTTTTAATATTTATTGTTACTAACATTTAGCTTTGTATCTTTTTTTTCCATTTGCTGTAACTTTGTAACTTCTGCACCGATCTGGATCCTATGTGGTACAAAATGTTTGTATTGAAATAAACTAACGTCGCAAGTGATAAAACTTAAAAAAAAATTATTGTTTGGTTTTAAAAAAATAACTTGAAAAGACAAAAATTGCAAAAAATCATTAAAATTTTTGTGAAATTTGAACTTTGGTCCATTGCAATTCAGTCATTTCTTGACCAAGCGACCCGTGTTTGTTTTAATAATTTCATTGTCTTTTAACAGAAAAAAAAAATAAATATACAATTCTTTGGATATTATCGAAGATACTTTTACTAAAGTGACATCATTCTTTTAAAAAAAAGCAAATAACGGTAATTCTGCAACATCTCGAAAACTGTGTTAAAATATTTTTCTTGTTTTTTTCTTACCTGTTGCCAAAAATTGAAGAGTAACTAAAGCCAGTTTTTAGGAGATGTAGCCAGTCTCATTTGAGAATCCTGCTTTTGAATACTAAATATTCCCAGAAAATTTTTCAGTTGCATGGAATCTTCGGTCCGCAATTCTTCAAGTAATGGATTTTGGAAACTTAAATCTATGCGCCGCAGCACCCAATTTCTTACTCAAACACTTCCTTTTGTTTCTTTTTAAACTCTTTTTTTTAACTCATACTCTCTGTCTGTCTGTCTGTCGTGGGAGGACCATCCAATTGATCTGTAACTTGGCCCATAGTCTTGTCGTGACTACAGATTAATTTTGGGGTAGTCACGCACAGTCACGCCTGGTCACGCACAGTCACGGAGTGATCTAAATGTCATTTCCCCTTATACGATCGATCTGAAACTTGGTCGATAGACTTGCCGTGAAAAAAGATTAAGTTTGACATAGTCACGCACAGTCACGCATAGTCACGCACAGTTACGCACAGTCACGCACAGTCACTTATTCGATAGATCTGAAGCTTGGTAGATAGACTTGCTCTGAAAAAAGATTAAGTTTGACATAGTCACGCACAGTCACGCATAGTCATGCACAGTCACGGAGTGATCTAAATGTAATTTTCTTTCATCCGATCGATCTGAAACTTGGTCGATGGACTTGCTCTGAAAATAGATTAACTTTGATATAGTCACGCAAAGTCACACATGGTCACGGAGAGCGTTAAAACCCATTTCCCCTCATCCAATCAATCTGAAACTTGGTCGATATACTTCCTGTGAAAAAAGATTAACTTTGACATAGTCACGCACAGTAACGCGCAGTCACTCATAGTCTCGCACAGTCACGGAGATATTAAAACCTCACTTCCCCTCATCCGATCGATCTGAAACTTTGTCCATAGACTTGTCGTGGCCAAAGATTAATTTTAAGACAGTCACACACTGTCACGCACAGTTACGGAGAGATTCAAAACTAATATGCATAAAGAAAGAAAGAGTGTTAATAAAAACTTTGTTTTCTTTTTATTTAAATATGCTGAGATTGGCAGCTGCCAATCCTATTTTGCCACAAGACATTTTTATACCTTCATTCGAAAAAAAAAGCAAACTCTACTGTAAACTGTACTCACATTGTGTGGAAAAACGTCTGCAATTTCTTACAGCAACTTCGTCGTAATAACTTCTACAAACTACTTCTGGAAGCAGACTTGCGCAAGTTTCGGTTTGAGTGTAAACACTTCAGCAAATACTTGCAGAAGTTCTTCCGCAAGTGACTGGCTAGTGGACACATGGCTCATGTTGTAGGCCTGTTTGAGTATATCACTTTTTAGATTTCAGAATTTTGAATACACCCTCAATATATAAACTTATTGCCTTTATTTACTAATACATTCTTTGAAACCCTATTTTTTTTCTTATTTTGATTTGAAGGTACGTTTATTAGTGAGTACAACAAGTCCTTGTTTTTTAGAACAATATTTCCAAAATAATGAAAGAATGGATATCGGTTTTTCGAACAAAATCATTTTAAGCGATGAAGCACACTTTCATATTGATGGTTGAAAGAACCTACATGAGTGTGCCAAAAACAAATGCATCCACAAAGTGTCTCTGTCTGGTGTTAATTTTGGACACGGGTATCATTGGACCATATTTCTTCGATGGTGAGGCTAGCCGACAATAGTCAGTGTCTTAAAACCTTATTACCTTTATTATCGTTATTATTATTATCACAGTTGAGACAAAGGAACAGCTAAAATGGTCTACTGAAATAGGAGAATAGTCTCCAAAGAAGGCGAAAACAGTTCAATCTGCAGACAATTTTTTATTCATTATATTTCAAAAGGAAGAAAGAAAAAAATTAAGGAAAGAGGCCACGTATAGCGAAAAAGAAACTGTTCTTTCATCAAGACAATGCACCAGTTCACACATGCATCACTTACCTTATTCGCTAGACTTAGCTCCCTCGAATTATTTTCTATTTCCAAATTCGAAAAAATGGCTAGGTGGTAAAATATTTGCTAATGATGAAGTGGTGGAGTCTGCGCTTAATGCTTAATGATTTTAAGGAGCTAGACACATCTTCCATAAACAGGTTATCGAAGTTGTTGAATGTCGCAGGGACAAGCGTAACGAGTTAAAAGGAGATAATGATTAGATATAAAAAAAATTGTTCTTATTTGTTGTTTCTTCGTTAGGTTTGGTCGTTCTGGTAACCCTTGTATATACTATAGAACAATAACCATTTTCCACCTTAACTCTTTCCAAACAAGTACACACTAATACGCAAGATGTGTTGTAATAAAGGGCGTTTTTTAGAGGTTCACCACTTTGATTTGGTAACACTGCTTTTTGACATCCTATTTAGTTGGTGATGGTTACTTTTTATATAGATTGGTTTGCATTTCATCATGGATAGACTTGCACCAGAACAACCATTGCAAATTGTTGAAATTTTTTATCAAAATAATGGTTCAGTTCGTCCAGCTTCTCGTTAACTTCGTCGATTTTATGGTAGTCATAATCGACCATCAGAATGGCTGCTTCGAATAACTATGGATGTTTTTTGCACTACGTTTACTCCTAATGAAAATTTGCATCCTACACACTGCCAAATAGTGCCCACCAAAAAACCTGTAGCCGTTGTACACCAAAGCATTGAAGAAGATCCACATCGATCAATTCAGCACCGTTCTCGGCAAATGGGGATGTGTCCATCCACTTTATGAAAAATTTTACCAAATAATCTTGGTTTACCACATTTAATATTGAACTTGTACCAGAATTTAATAAATAAACAAAATTTCGCATTTAGAGTGAAGTTAATCCACAAGCGTTTGTCCAAACACAATTAAATCCGCAGAAAATTTTTGTTTGGTATGATTTATGGGCCGGCGACGTCATTGGTCCATATGTCTTTACAAACGATGATGGAATGTTAATATCAACTGTGAAAGGTTTAGGGAAATGATTATAGGTTTTTTCGTACCTCAATTAGCTTGCATTAATCTTGCTGACATGTGGCTGCAACAGAACGTATCCACATGCCACCAGCGTACGCTATAATTAATTTACTCAAAAAACTTCTGAGTATTTGGTCATCAACATCGTGTGATTTAAACCCATTGGATTATTTCCTTGGGGTTGTGCAACGTAACTCATCTACGCCGATAAACCAGGGATAGTTGAGCACCTTTAAACCAACATTCGCCGAGTCGAAGGAGAAATACGCTCGCAAATGTTTAAAAAAAGTCTGTGAAAATTGGACTTCCAGATTGCGCCATTTTAGCATCAGCCATGGGTGCCACATCTTACCAATAAAGCCATGCTAATTGATATTAAAACATTTTTATGTGCTCTGTTTTAATATAAAAATCTGTAACTCTAAAAAAACACCCGTTATATATTTTATATGCTTTAAAACCCAGAGCCTTAAAAAGAATCCACTGCCCACTAAAAAGAAAAATGTTATTGTGTTATAACATAACTTAATATAGTTTTAGCATGGAGATCTTTTATGACGGTTTAAGCACTTTTATTCTTACCTTTTGTTACATACATATATATAGTACATTGTACATATATTGTGCATCGCATATTTGAAATAATTTCGTTAGGTTTAATCATTCAATATTGTTGAAGTTTTCAAATTTTTTGTATGATTATAATTTTCTGATTTACTCTTCATTACATGTTTAATTTAAAGTTTTAAATTTAATAAAATTTTAATAATAATTAATAAAACAAAAAATTACATAAAAAAATCATTTGTGATACTACTTTCGATATGGTAAATGATATCATACTCTTAAATTTTTTCAATATCATAATCATATTTTCATGGAATGACGATAAAAATAAAACGGCAACAATACTGGAATTTCATTATATTATTATTGCGTAGCTGATTATTTTCGATATTTTTATTTATTTATATACCCTATACCACTATGTGATTTGGGTATAATGACTTTGTGCTGTTGTTTGAAACTACCAAAAATATTTGACATAGACCCATCTTTTATTATACCAATCGAATCAGAATCACTATCTGATTCGATTTAACGATGTCCGTCCGTCTGTATGTCCATGTAAAGTTTGTAATCAAACTGCAGGTCGCAAATATGAATATATTTTAATAAAATTTGGCATGTGAGCTTCTATCAGCCATAGGATGAATCGGTCCATGTTCAGACCTAGCCCCCATACAAATGACCCCTATGAAATCAACATAAATTGCCATAAGATCCAAATTATCATATAAATCTTAGTCAAATTGGGTTTGTATGTGTTTATTACATCCATTAATCAATAGTCCAAAAATGATTAGTATGGGACAACTCTTAGTCATAGGCCCCATATAGAGCTGCTTCCCGATCTTCACCTAAATCTATAAAAAAACAAAAATATTGCACTGATTCTTCTCAACTTTTGTTTGTATATATTTTTGCAAAATACAAGAGACTTTTCCAAACATGGTCAGGATCGGTCCATTTTTGGGCCTAGTCACCATATAGATATATTATCCGATATGAACTTTTTTATATCTGCAGCCAAAAAAAATTAATTAATATCCTCTCAAATTTGATTTTTCTCTATCCAGTTAGTTGGGCCTGAGAGATATGGTCTCTAGACGCATGGTATAGCGTATCGTATAGTCGGTCAAGACCGACTATAATTTTTTTACTTGTTTTATCTATGGAACTAAATCCCTTACAGAAAATACATGAAATTATATCATTGAAATTTACAAAGACTTATAATTAAGTATTCAAACATAAAATAATATTATGTTTAATTAAATTAATATTTATAGATAAATCAATGAAAACATACAATTCATTAAAATTTTCACATATTTTTATTAATGATCCAACATTCACATAATTCGCCCGAAAAACTTGAAGAGGAAATAGAGAAAAAAGAGCATGTTAGTCATTGTGGAAAATTAAATTTAATATTTTTTAACGGTAAAATAGAGCAAACTTAATACTTTATTATAGTTGCTAATAGCGCAGCATTCAACATTGTCGTTTAGTAATGGAAAATCAACAAAAGCGTTCATATATAAACATCTTGTAAAGAAGAAAAAAATTTTTCTTGAATAGACTCGATCCAAGGTGAATGAGCCGTATTCTAAATTAGGTCATACAAGTGATACATGTAACTGTTTGGTATGAATTTCTTTGCCCATCGCCCATCTAAATCCTTAGAGTTCAAAAATACTTCTTCTTTACCGTGCGCCGTTGAAAACAAAATCAAAACTTACACATTAATTATATTATTATTTGCAATATGTCTGAAAAAATGACGTCAAATCAAATAAACTATTGAAATTTGCTTCATGGCAACATCTGTAATACGACTATGTAAAAAGTGCAATAGGTAGAATGAACACACCATGTATCACATATGGCACCTCTTACCAAAATGACAATAGTGGAAATTATCTATAATATTAATAGGTAAGGCTATTTCTTGTGACCGATGTATGTTTGTCAGTTTTAATCCTGTTTTGAGCAAACAATCCTCATTTTAAAGGAATTTATTTTTAGCTGTCTACCATATTTACAGATTTTTAAATTTTAAAATTTTTTTTTGGAGTAAAATGCATTCAAAGTTGTTACTAACACAAATACAAATTTAACAATGCTGTGTGTGTGTTTATCAAATTTGTTAATGGGTTTGCATAACGCGCTGTATTAAATTAAAAATTAATTTTGGACATAGACAATAAACGACAATAAACCCTATAAGACCCTCTAGGATCTTACAAAATAATTTTTTGAATGAACAAATGAAATTTTCTATAATTTGCACTCGAATTTCGAGGGCTGGGATCTGCTAGTAAGTATAAATGCATAAATATTATAAATTAAAAAATAATGATTGTATGTTAGACAGTGTTGCATCTCCTGAGATTAATACGAAGTAACCGAAACCGGTCCGATTACGAATACAGTGTAGTTATGCATTTTTGAAATATATGCTTTCTTCTTCTCTACCACGCACCATTGAAACAAAATTAAAAATTTGCATATTAATTACAGTATTAATTGCAATATGTCTGAAAATTTACGTCAAATGTAACAAAAAAAATTTTTGCTTCAAAACATCATCTAAAATATGTGAAAAAAGTGCAATATGTTGTATGTACAAACCGTACATCACATATGGCAACTCTTGCGAAACTGAAAATAATGGAAATTAGAAGTGTAAATGCAAAAATATTTAAAAATTCAAAAATAACGATTCTTTGTTTGTACAGAGTTGTATCTTCGGAAATTAAGACGAAGTGAAAGCTGTGTGGTATGAAAACTGATTCTTAACCACAAAAACAAGCACGAGTGTATGTGAAGGTTCAGGGTTAAAACCTCACGCCGCCCTAAGTAGAAAAAATATCATATAGAGAAAATTTATTCAATTATAACATGACAATTACCACAATTTTCAATAAATCGCTGATGATGGCTGAAACGGCTCCGTGAAATAAGTCCCAGGTGCAATAAATCCCAAGAAAAAAATGAATTTAGTCCCAAAAATTTTTCATACAAATGTGGGAGTAGTTTCATTATGAAATAACTCCCAGCCCTGTCGGATTTACTTCATTTTTTGGGAGTTATTTCATTTTTTTATCCCAAAAGAATTTAAAATGGGAGTTATTTCACTTTATTTTTCGGTATTATTTCATTTGATGTGGAAGTTATTTCATTTTATGTGGGAGTTATTTCATTTTAAAAAATTTGTAATTTCAACATTTTAAACGGTATTTATAACGGGATATTTCAGACTAATTCAATGGTATGCGTTAAGTAGAACAAAATCCAAAGTTTAAACGACAATAAAAACCGTGACCACCTTACAATATGAAATTGTATGCGGAAAGCGCAGAACCGGTAAATTGCTGTACATTCCGGAAAAAAAGCAATTTTATGTAAAAAATCAACATCGGACAATAAAAGGTATTTTGTGTGCTATATCAAAAACTGCAAATCGAGGGTTACGCTAGACCTAAGAGCAAACGTTTGCACAAGAAGCCCATAATTCATTCCGCATAACCATACGGTCCAAAAAGAACTGTTCGACGAACAGAAGGTACTTAATAGTATTAAGTAGGAATGTTTGGATGAGGAGAGCATTTTAGGGGAAAGGATCGCCTTAAGTGGAATACGCAAAACTTTTGAGAGTTCATGCGACAAGTACGATATTCGCAATAAAAATATTAATTTATACATACATTCTAATAATTTTTTTTTTAAATAGAAATACGGAAGCCTCAAAAAATTTGGATTTTGGCAAAATTAAAAGAGGCCTTCAGTATATGTCCAGTACATTTTCTGTAACTTCACCAAAGACTCAAGCGGAGATAGTTTCAGCCTTTAAAAAGGAACATGTTTTGAAAAATTTTGGACATAGCACTGACAAGGATAAAAAATGTGCCATGAAGAAGAGGATTTTGGTAATTGCATTTTTGTGTCCGAAAAAATTGTGAATTTGATTCAGGAAAATATTCAGACAAAAAAATTTTAAAATTTTAATCGATGCAACTCTTCTGGTCGTTCCTATGGCTGTTTTAAACAGCTGCTACTAATACACTTGAACTATTTTGAAATTATGTAAGAAATGTAGAAAGAGCGGGTGTGGATCGCGGACGGCGCGTGGTGCTGCACAAACCGCGTGGCGTAATATACGTTTCCCTAAATCGAATTAATAACAAGTTTATTTCAGATTTTCCCATTTCTATTTGTTCTAATGAGTAAGAAGTAGACAAAAAGTTGTGAACATTTATTTAGTTATATTAATTTGGAAGTTTTGCTGCTGGACGGAGCTACTTTTATAACTGGTTACTTTTATAACTGGTTACGAAGTTATTTGGTTGTTGGTTTCATTACTGTCAGGCGGTACGGCGGCAAGTAGCAACCAAATATAGAGATTTAGCGGCGCAGTTAAGATGTAACAGAGAAGCGTATTTGGAATATCATAAATTGTTGTCCTTTCCACTGCTTCCCGCATCGCATATATCAGGATCGTTCGATATGATAAAAAATCAATCAGTTTGACCACCACTTCAAGTTTAACAGTTTTCTGCTACACTTTGAAAGCCAATGTTTAAAAAAGGTAAACCATTAAAAAATGCATCACATTAACATAGTAACCAAATACATTTAATTTTTCTGTAGGTTGGAGTAGACAATATGTCGGTGTTTGGAACTACTACTCGCACAACTTCCAACATTGAGGCATATAATGGGATACTTGGAAGAATAATACCAAAGCATGGAAATTTCTTTAAGTTTGTCAAAATGCTGCAAAATGAAGAGTTTACCAAAGGACGAGAATTGGAGGTTTTGATCAGCAGTGGTGGAACGTATGGAAAAAGCCAGCGGAAAAGGAGTGTAATTGATTAAGCGGCAAAAATTGAACAGGCCAGTGTTGAACTCCAGAAAGGTAAAATTACTGCTTCGGGCTTCCTAAATCGTATGGTTTTTGCAAAAAAAAAAAAAACTGTTTATGAAATGCAACCTAACGATGATATATTTGAAGATATTCCGCATTTGGATGAGGAAGAAGATTATGAGGATGGAATATGCGAAACACAACAGCCGACAATGAGCACAATCACTAATAGAAAAACAAACGATTGTGTCATATGTATGGTTGAGGAACCAAATACTCTCTTTTTGCCATGCAAGCACCTAAAAACTTGTAATGATTGCATGCTTAAACTACAGGCAGATGCCATTCCAAGGGATGTAGATACAATGAAATGCGCCATTTATTCCCAAAATGTCGGGGACACAATGCTAGTTTTTTCCTAAATTACCTGTAAATATGCAAGCGAAATGAAATGAATAATAAGAAATTAATTTTTTTGGGAGTTCTTTCATTTTTTTTGGGCCTTATTTCATTTCCGTTCAATGGACTGTTTGTGGGAGTTATTTCATTAATTTTTTTGGAAGTTACTTCATTATGAAATAACACCCAAAAGATGGGATTTGTTTCATTTTTGAAATTGGGAATTATTTCATTTTTTTAGTTTGGGACTTGTTTCATTTGTTTTGGGATTATTTCATTGGGAGTTATTGCACTGGGACTTATTGCACCTGGGACTTATTGCACGGAGCCGCTGAAACGCCAAAAACCGGTCCGATTAAGAATACAGTGTAGTTATGAATTTTTGAAATATATGCTTTTTCCTCTACCACGCACCACTGAAACAAAAACAGTTTCAATTGTTTTTTTTTTCACAAAGATAAAGTAATTTTATATACTTTAATTTATTACCACAAAAAATTTTTAATCTTTACATAAAAAACCTTATTGTTCGAGTTTTTTTTTTTTGAAAAAAGGATGAATGATATATATATTTTTAAATATAAAAATGATTTTTACTAAGCGCATAATAGGAAAAAAAAGAACCGATCTTTACTTTACAAAAGGTTACAATGAAGGTAAAAAAAGCTTAAAATGATAAAAAAAAAAACTATTCGCTAAACTAAGAATAAAAAGTTGAAAAATAACTTATTAATAACACCAGAGCCATCTATGTGTTAAGTCTCAAATCTGACATGGTTGCCATTAAACTCCTAAATCATTCGTAGAGCATCTACTCGCCATTCGGACATACATTTGATCAAAAATTATCTTGTAGCTAAGGAAAAGTTTCACATCTTCAGCAGACGTTAAACCTTCCAAAATTTAATAGAAAATTACATATCGTTATTGAAGACCGAAAAGAGTAGGGGTCCTATTGGCTACTTTGCAGCACACCAGAATTTACAGTAATGTTGCTAGCGGTTATATTATTAAATCCAACTCTTTGTTTTCTGCCAAAAAAAAAGGTAATGTTATCATATTTTAATATTACCTCGTCAAAATTTACAAGATTTTTGGATAATTATGCGGGGAAAGCATTTGAACGAGCACGTTTAATTACCTCATAAGAGGCAATCAGACGAATACTTTAAAATACATTAAAAAGGCAATTATACGAACACGGTTATTAAAATAACTTAAAAATTTTATTTAAAAAAATATAATCCATATGTATCACACAAAGAAATAAATTGCAAACACTTTTTGGGATGTTTCCACAGAGTTACACAAAAATAATACTGTTGGACCTGTTTTTGGGATTTATTGCCTTTGACTGGGTCCGTTTTCCGAGCTAGTGTTGCACTTGGCAAAACTATAAAAAAAGGGCCACTCTCAACAGTATTAAATATATTTTCAGGAGTATAATTTTGAAGAATTGAGGAAAAATTGCTACTTTCCAGAAAATTTGGGGCACATTCACGATCATTTCAATTACATTCTCAATACATCTTTGTGAATTATATGTTTTCTCTCCTCAGCCACCTCCACAACCAAGCACTGTTCGGTTGAAAATTTGAATTTATTTTTACAACATATTCCTTTTTTCTAGAAGCATTATTCAGGCGCATCTGTTAAACCATATCGTGAGCCAATAAGTATTTTGGGTAATTAAACCAAGGAAATTTTATAAAACATTTGAGGTAATTACCCTAATTGGGTATCGTTAGAGAAAGTGAGCAAAAAACGGCGATTTAGGATTCGAGGTAAATAAGCGAGAAAGGTAATGAAGCGTGGGGTAATTAAAGAGGTTATACTGTATCATTGAGTTCCCAACGATATCATTTATGTATGATATATTATATCGCTCTCACTCAATAATATATTTATAAAAATTAATAACGATATCGTTTGGCAAATTGTGTTCATATATTACTACCATTAATCAAGTAAATTAAAAATTAGTTTTGGAATCTGGTCTTTAGATATTGCTAATTTGACTCAGAAAGTGATCTTGAATCGATGGGTATAATAAAATGTAGGTCTAGTTCAAGTATTCCTGGTAGTTACGAACATCAGCACACACTCATTACACACTGACAGCGTGTACAATAAATGGTATTAAGGAAAATCCGTAGAACAAAAGGAACATCTATTTAGCACTATTTTTGAAGGATATATATGCACGGTCTCGTTTTATGGCTTGTAAAGTTTAATTTTTTGTTCCAATACTATAAGCCAAAAAGTGTAGTATAGAGTTTCTTTTAACGAAGTGTTACATTTTGAAGTGTTGAATATTTAAACCTCGTCTCTACCATTTTAAAGGGCAAAAAAACTTTTGAGTTTGAAATTACATGAACAAATTTTTTGTATATTAGTTTAAACCTGTATTTAGTTACCTCCTAAAACAATAAGAAAAAAGTATACTTAATGGACGTGTAAAGGGCTTCGCTTTACTAGGGACTGCCAAATACTAAAAGTTCTAACGGGCGATGTCCAATATTTTTTTGTTAATATTTTGTAGAATATAATTAAAATAACACATGAAAAAAGCAAGTGGACGTTGAAAATGTTTTTAAAATTATTTCCCTTGAAATAATATAGGGGATATACAAGTTCTGAAATTTATTCAGAGGATCATCTACACTGAGCTTTCGACTTATTTCATACAGTAATATAATATAATATAATATAATTGTTTTTCATAGAAAATAAAGTTCAATGAACTGATGTATAACAAAACAGTTTTCTGGTACATAATTTGAAAATATATAAACGAGAATCATAAACAATAATGCAATCAATTTGCGAATATTCGGTATACTGTCATCCCTAGTCATTCCGGATATCAAGGCTTTTGCTGTTTGCGTGAAGCTGTTAGCGAAACGAGGCCAGGCGACTCTTCGTTTTACACCACAAAAAAATAATATCTCACTGTATTGGTTCTTCAAAACTATGTTGCTCAACCACCGTATTCGCCCGATTTTGCTCCGTGTGTACTCTGGTAATTCAATAAACTCAAAAGACACCGATTTTAATCGATTGAGGGAATAAAACCAAATTGCTGCATGCTTTGAATGCCATTCCGAAAATCAACTTTAACATTCGATGCAACAAAACTCTGCCACAAATGTATTGTATTGGAGGGGTAATACTTTGAAGGGCATCCCTTTGATTTGGAATTATAAATAAATATTTTCCATTTTATAAAAATAGACGTCTTTTCATTTGAACTTAAAAATTATAATCTTAGGGCAATTTACAACTAGAAGTACATTTTGACTTTGTCAGTGATCTTTGTAAAGTTGAAACAACTGATACCAAATACGATTATAAATAAAAAAAAAGGTAATTGAACAAGATGAATGACTTTTCTTCTTCATTATAAACATGTTGAACAAAAGTAAAAATTACTTCAGAAGAGTAATTACAACAAGTAAGAAATTATAGTCGGTCTAGACCGACTATGCGGTACCCTATACCATGGTTTAGAGACTCTATCTCTTCTGTCCAACTAATTGGATATAAAAAATAAGCATAAACCAAATTTGAGTGGCATTCTTATTAATTTTTTTCCTTTGAATATCAAAAAGTTCATATCAGATGCTATATTTATATGGGGACTAGGTCGAAAAATGGACAAACAAAATTTGAGAAAAATCTGTTCAATATTTATACCCTATTCCACCACGTGGTTTGGATATAATGACATTGTGCTGCTGTTTGTAACTAGCAAAAATATTTGACAGAGACCCACCTTTTATTATACGGATCGACAGATCACATTTGCGACCTGTAGTTGGATTACAAGGTTTACATGAACGCACAGACGGACAGACGGACAGACGGACGGTCATCGCTAAATCGACTCAGAAAGTGATTCTGAGTCGATCGGTATAAGAAAAGGTGGGTCTTAGTTAAATATTTTTTGTAGTTACAAACATCAGCACAAAGTCATTATACCCTGATCACATAGTCGTATAGGTTATAAGAAGTGTGAATGATTCAGTCGAATTTATCAACGATGTTTTGCCAGAGTTAAGTTGCTCTCAGAGGCTGCATTTTTGTGATGCTATGTCCGAACATGTTCCAGTGTTTACCAACTTCAGATGCGATTGCTCTATAATTAATGCCATAAAAACTAATGAAATCTTACATAGCAAATTTCATCAAAAAATATAAATTTTTGCCATCCGTAGTATGATTACATCGGACAGAAAAGGACGACTCAGAAAGTGGCACTGAGTCGTTCGGTACAATATAGTTCAAGCAATTGTAATATTGGCAAAGAGTGTTTATGATTCACGATGTCTGTGGGTTGGGTTTTATATCGTCCTGCACTGCGACAAAGTAGATGTGCACCTGCTTTCGATTTTATGTTCCTTGCTGCTTTATTAATCTATTACATCATTTAGAAACATGATGATGTCCTTCACCACCAATGTTTTGTATGTTTTCCTTATTTCAGATTCACCAAATAGTTTGTGCCTTTGACATTTTTCTGGTAGATGTTCATGGATTCATTGTGCGGTATCTGGGTATTTATTCTTCAGAAAAGTTCAATTTGTATAGTGCCCTATAAATGCCCCACATAGAATTCCCAGTTGGGATCATTTTTAATATTGTGGCATCCCTGCTCCCTTTCTCGCCTCGATGCAAGAATTTTTTCGACTGTTGAATTAGTGTTTGTCTATTCGAACGATCTACAGACTCATCTTTAATCCATCAATCGATGGTCTCGGTTATCTTTTTTTGGTGGATTGGAATTGAGAGTTTGGTCCAACGAATTGTCTTTCCGCTCCTCGTCTTACCGTTCACCTACTTTATCATTTTTTTCATACCAATTGTGACCTGGTACCCATAAAAGCTTTACCTCATAGGACACTATTGCTTATGAGCACGGCTTTATGGTGATACATCGATTTTTCCAGTGCTTTTAGAATAGCCTGGCTACATGTCATTTGATTTATCTTCGTCCTTGTCAGATTTCTCTTCATTAGTTTAGCAGTAGCTGTAATGAGTGCGTATAATTTTGCTGTAAATATTGTGGATTCATTACGTGGGGGTATGTGGAGTTTGCATCTTGGTCCTTCAGTTTACCACTTCTGAGAGTCTTCATGTAGCCATGTAGTGCTAGATTACTAATATTAACTGTGTAGTTCGTTTCAGTTACCAATACAGGAACTATCTGATCACTACATATAGTCATATCTTTGATTAATTTGGATTTATCTTCAGGTGTCCCATATGATCGCTTTCCTTAAATTTGTATAGTCTGTGAAAGTCAATAGCTTGTTTAAAAGCTTCTCCTTGAATTGATGGGTGCAGAGGTGTAGTATTAAGGATAATCTCCATAGCTGCCGTAGGAGTGCTCCCGGGATGTTCACACATGCTGATCTCTGTATTTAGATAATTTTAAGCGGGCTCCAGTGTGATTTGTCTTCTGCCACCGTACCATTGAGCCATATAAAGTACCCGAAAGGATCATTTGTTTATATATCCACAATGACATTTTAGGGTTTAGACACCACGGTCTGCCTAGAAGTTACTTGCTGGTCCATACTTTATTATTTATTATCGAATCTAAATAAGGGTTCCAGGTGAGTGTTCTATCAAGTATGATACCCAATGGTATCATATCCAATGGTATCAAGTGACAAAGAAAATCATATTCTGGGGATCAAAATAATAATCTCCCAAGGAACCATAACTCTAAAACGAATTCTGATGTCCCGACTTTTGACCTGTTTGTCTGTTTGCTGTCTGCCATGGGGCAACCCCATTCCCCCTCATGCAATTGATCTGAAACTAGGCCAATATTCTTGTTGTGACTACAGATTAATTTTGGGGTAGTCACGCAAAGTCACGCATAGTAACAAAGTGATCTAAAAGTTATTTACCCTCATCCGATAGATATTTTTGAATAACATAACATAGTCAGGGCGTATAATTATTATTTATTAGCAGAGTAGAAGATGCGTATACGTATGAGTGTTAATTTTAATATAAAGTTAAACATAGTCAGCCCAATTCTAAACAAAAAATGCTGATTTTTCGAAATTTTTGTGTGGGGAACCCCCCAGGAGGTTCCACGGGGTGTGCCACTGGCATGGGTAGGTCGGCCTTCCAAAGTTAGTGGGGGTCGATCATATATTTGGACTCCATTGGGGCACTCTAAATTGGTCAAAGTGAGACAGACAGACAGGTCAAAAGTAGGGACATCAGAATTCGTTTTAGAGGTATGGTTGCTCGGGCAAAGTTTCATATAATATTAGCCCTAGAATACGATTTTCCTTGTCATTTGGGCGATTTTTAAATCGACCCGCCCTACTACCTATATATTTTACATCCTCCTAATATAGAAAAAGTACGAAATTTATGTATTTCGGCAAAAAAAAAAATGCAATATTTACTTTAGTTGATGACGTACAAACCGTTTTACTACTTTTTAACAAACTTTTTTGTGTGAGTGAAATTTTTCTTTTTTTTTTTTGGAAATTACTTTAAGCTATAAAATTTGGAATGTATCCAGTTTCAAAAAGGTTCAGTTTAACAGTCTTCCGTACTGTGCGCAATAAATCAAAATATACTGAATATTACCTTACGAGCATGTTCGTATTTATATGTGTGTAGTTTTAGGTTTCAAAAATTCACATAAAACAAAAGTTTTGCCTACTCAACAATATTCACTATTTCCATATACTCGTACATAGATATGAAAAAGTACTTTCTTTTTTTATATAAAATAAAATAATATGCCAACAGATTTGCATAATTATATGCTTGTACGTAAGGATTAAAGTATATTTCGGAATAGATATGTGTGGTATAGAATGTGTGAGTTGGAAGTTTTACTACAACATTTATGTACGAATATTCCAACGAGAAGTGTTTAACACTATATTAAAGTATTTTAAATCTGTGTAAAATAGAATTTTATAATATTATCCTGTGTAAAAGATTTATGTGTTTTTTTTTAACATTTTTATTCTTTCTTTTCAGAATTTACGATTTTTTGTTTGTAATGACTACATTTTATAGAATCTGTATTTAATATTGAATATCGGTTAACAATTGGAGATAAAATGGGATAATATATTAAAGGTGTTTCAATTATAGTAGAGTTTTATGTACGTTTTTATATCAGCAGTTTAAATACATTATTGGTACATGCTTATTTTGTATAAACACATTCATATAAACACAAACGTATAACTACATATTTCTTCAATTATCCGCACATGTAGTGCCGGAGCAAAGGGACTCATAACGTTGGATTACCAACAAATAATCAAACCTTGACGTAGCATGCTGTTTTGTTTAACATTAATGCAAATGTACTACTGGTATAATGGTGGAATTTATTTTCGAATTTGGAATTTTTTAAAAAGATAACCAAATAAATATATAAACTGTTCCTAAACTGTTATGGAAATCAACAGTAGACTATGGAATATTAGCAAAGAATGTAACAGATATTAAAGAAATTTGGATAAGGTCATATATAATATATAGAACCTTTTGCGTTTCGACAAAAAAGGAAATTTGACAATTTCCATTCTTGTATCAGTTAACCATTAAATATTTTAACAAACCAAATACAAAGAAATTCATTTTGTTTAAAAATAAAATTTACTAAAAATAAAATTTCATCAACCGTTGCACAGTGGCGCCATTTGAGTTTTTTCGTTGCAAAAATCATATATTTTGAACCGAATAACATAATTGAACAGTTTAAACAGCATATGATAGATAGCTGTTCAGCCTATGAAATGAGCGTTTGGAAAGGGTGCTACACTTTGTAGGGGCCTACTTATGGGTTATCAAAGTTAAAATTTGTAGAAAGATCAATTTTGTGGTAACTAAAAAAAATTATTTTTAAATTTTTAGATTATTTTTATTTTTTTCTTTAGGGTTTTATGTTTCATATTATTACCCAACAAATTAGAAAAAAATTACTTCTTTTTTAAATTTATTTTTTCAATTTTATGTAAAATCTTCATCACAATTCCTAAGAGAAGGTATATCTAAAAGACTAATAATTTCTAAACTATAATTATTTTCTAACTCTATTCGTGACTTCATATGCCGCAGGGAAGAAATAAGTGGATCCGAAGATGCTGCCAACATCTTGAAGAGGTCCTCATTTTGCCTTACCCTTGATGCTTTGAATGTGTTCTGCAATCTATATTTTTTAAAAAATTTGTTAAGAGACTCCTGTGCTTCTTCAGAAAGCTCTCCAATTGGCAAAGACTGGTACTCAATTATATCTTTGTCATGTGCCAATATTTTATGGACGGTCGGGGTCAACTTCTTCTGTGGATACATTTATGCTAAAAGAGATGCAGTTTTCGATGCATATTCTCCATATTTTGTAGAAATGACATTTTCTTTGCAGTTTAAAACATTCAAGATCATTTCCAATCTTTTCACGATTTGATTATCAATTCCAGTGATTCAAGTTACTGCCTCATCATTTTCAAAAAATCTCATAGAAGTGTTTCCATCATTTGAGTTACCGTATCCGTGCTTGGGACAGTCTACTTTTAGTCCAACTTGTTTAAAAAAAGCATCCTGTATTTGCTTCTTTCTGATCTTTTCCTTATCCTTTATTGATGTACTTTCATCGAAGTTTTCCTCCTCTTGTGGTAGGGTATACGCCAGTTTTAGCAAGAACTCCATACACCTTATCCTTGCGTGCAATGGTGACATTCTACATTCGTAATTCTCCTCGTTTGTAGAATCGTTTAAATTACCAAAGTTCTTCTGACTCTTTTTGCAAATCGGGCATGACAATGTTGAGGTTGTTCCTGTCAATTCGTTTACGACTTTTCCGTCAACCATGGTCAGGTGGAACTCGTAATTGTATTCAATATATTTTCCTTCTCCAATTTGCAGCTTTGTAGGCTTAATATTGCTTATTGTTTATTCAATGTCCTTCACCGTGGTCCTTATGAGTTCTGCCGATTCCCTTGCAAACTGAAACATTATTGGTCGGCAATAATGCACTGATGCCGGACGTGGATTTTTCCAGTGTAGAGAAACATCAGATTTTAGCCGCAAAGGAACAACAGATGCCATAAACATATTTCCGTCCGATATTGTAGCGTCATCGGAAGATATCCTTTGCTTATAAACGCTTTGTCCGGATGATCCGTCGCAGCCCCATTTGCTGATCAATGTCAGTTTCTCAGGAAGAGATCCTGCAGATTGGCTTTCACAGAGACTTCCGTAAACTCCGTATGCAGTGGTCGTGAATTTATTTTGGCTTGCGTAATATGCTTGTATCCTGGTAAAACGTCAGCCCCGTGTCGCATCAAGGATGGCCGTAGTGTCTCATATTTTTCTTTGGAAAGTTGTAAGTCCATAAACAAGGCCAAGGCTTCTTCGGAACCATACTTTTTAATGTGGGCGTTTGTGGGCGTGGTAATTTTTAAGTGAGGTGCGTACCTGCGAATTTCAATGAGTAGTTTTTTGTGCATCCTGTGTCTGTAACAGAATATTGGGAGTAGACTTTGGCAGAGGCTCACAGGTAGTCAACCGACTTAAAATGCAATTTTCAAACTATTAGATCAAACTACTGTCAGTCAAAACATGTAAGGGATGCACGCCATACAATTTCTGCAACCATGTCTTTTTTAACCTTTTTACCTCTAGAAGCCAAACGGGCACGTACGGGCAGACAAATCCATTTGAATTATGTAAAGAAATAATCAAAGAACATGTGTTGCAAATATGGCAAATATAGAAAAAAAGGATTTTTTTTATTTTCCGTCAAAGTTGAAAAATAGTGAAAAAAACGGATAGTTTTTTATAGTGATTTACCAGGAGAAAGACAAAGCAAAGAGTTAATTTTTTTTGTCATTATACATTTAATAAATACATCAATCAACACAAACAAAAAATTAGGCGATTCTTTACCTATTTTTCGTGATATTACACCTGAAATCGCAACAAATTGACAAAAAATTGTGTGTTGTTTTGAAAACCGAAAGTCGGTCAACTTTGAACGGTTATCTCTTCTAAACTAAAGGTGTGATATTATTAAGAGTAGCATATTTGAAATCGTTGAAAAGTTTCCTATAACATGGGTTTATTCAAAACTTCGTCGGCGCACATGAAAATTTTGATTTTTGCAACCTCGCTTGCTCTACGGGCGCCACTGTGCGTTGTAGGGAACCCAAAATAAAAATTTAGCTTAACGCATGGACAAAAAAATGCGGATATGTAAAATTGGTAAGAAACTGTGTTATTTAGTAATAATTTTTTTTAGAAAATATAACGGTACTATCAACTTATTTTATAAAAAAAAAAAAAACTAGCAGTATAACCGCTACGTTGCATTGTAGGATTTTGCTGACAAAATTTCTGTTTTTCGAGTGTAAAATATCAAAAATTTGACGATGCAGCTTTGTAGAAAATTGCTTAATTTAGAGAAATGCGTCAAAATTTTTTTCTAGAGGATTTTTTTTTTTTTTGTCCAAAAGACAAAAAACAAAGACACTGCCTCACATTCTCATATATTTCAATGGCGCGGCCAGATAATTTCTTTTTGTCATATCGGTTTGTTGTAAGTATATATTAGATAACATTAACAGTTTAAAAAATATTCCGGTTCTTATAATGGTACTTAAAAATTCAGTGTTTTTAGTTTTTCTTAGACAAAAAAAAAGGTGAGTTTTATCGGCATTTGAGTTCTGGTTGCATAAAAATGGAAGGTGGGAGTATGTTCCTTTGATTTAATAAATAAAATTTGGATAACATTGTATATCATTGAACAAAGTTATAAATTTTAAAAAATAAGTAAGAAATTTACAGTCGGACTAGACCGACTATACGATACATATACCTTATCTATTTGGCCTAACAAATTGGATATAGAAAATAATCATACACCAAATTGGGGTGGCATTGGTATTAATTATACCCTATACCACTATGTGGTTTGGGTATAATGACTTTTTGCTGCTGTTTGTAACAACCAAAAAGATTTGACCTAGACCCATCTTTTATTATACCGATATAATCAGAATCGCTAACTGATTCGATTTAACGAAGTCCGTCCCTCCGTCTGTCCGTCTGTGTGTCCATGCAAAGCTTGTAATCAAACTGCAGGTCGCAAATATGCATATATTTCGATGCAATTTGGTACATAAGCTTTTATCGGCCATAGGATAAACGCTACTGAAATTGGTGAGAATCGGTCCATGTTCAGACCTAGCCCGCTTACAAATGACCCCTATGAAATTAACATAATTTGCCATAAGATCCAAATTATCATATAATTCTTAGTCAAATTGGGTTTGTATGTGTTTATTACATGCATTAATCAGTAGTCAAAAAACGATACCTATGGGACAACTCTTGGTCATATAGAGCTGCTTCCCGATCTTCACTTAAATCTACCAAAAAACAAAAAAGTTTCACGGATTCTTTTCAAATTTTGTTTGTATATATTTTTGCAAAATACAAGAGACCTTACCAAACATGATCATGCCCATATAGAAATAGCATCCGATATGAACTTTTTCATATCTGTAGCCAAAAAAATTAATAAAAATCCCACTCAAATTTGGTTTATACTTATTTTCTATATCCAGTTAGTTGGGCCTGAGAGATAGGGTTTCTAAACGAATGGTATAAGGTATCGTATAGTCGGTCTAGACCAACTATAATTTTCTTACTTGTTTTTTTGGCTGCAAAAAAAAAAGTTCATATCGGATGCTATACTTATAAGTATTACAAATTTGAGAAAAATCTGTGCAATATTTTTGTTTTGATACATTTAAGTGAAGGGCGCTTATATGGCGGCAATGATTAAGATTTGTCCTATTGGGTTTATTTTATTTTACCATTGATTAACGGATATCATAAACACACACAACCCAATTTGACCAAGATCTGTATGATAATTTGGATCTTATGGCAATTTAAGTCGATTTCATAGGGGTTATTTGTATTGGGACTAGGTCTGAACATGCACCGATTTTTCACAAATTTCAACAGTGTACGTGCTATGGCCGATAGAAGCTAATATACTATATAAATAATATAATATATCAAATGGTGAACAGTTTTAAGCTCATGTGCTTTAAGAAACTGAAGAGCTCGAAATAAGGACTACAGTAGCTATAGGCTAATGTTCTTTAGAAAGTGCAACAGATTCGCAACAATTACTGATGTTTTCCACCGCCTTCTTGTATCATCAGATCCTTTCATTACCAGCATAAGGCGTCAACCTCATAAACATGTTTTGAAACTAGATGATAAAGAGAGAAATGATAGAAGAACAAGAAAAATCTATAGTTGCATACACGTAAAAATACTTACAAGTCATTAAATCCTTTATCTTGTTTCAGTTAGATTTTTTCCAAATTACAAAACTTGTTTCAAAAACAAAATTTTTAAATAAGAAACTGTTTTTGTGTTATATGGGTGGTGGGCGTGGTATATTTCTGTAAGACTTTGCAAACATCTTTACTTCATAAGAAATAAAGATTCGGGTCCGAGAATGGGCGTCGTCGATTTTCCTAGAAACTCCCTAGATATCTCAACTAAATAACACCTATGACTTGTGCCAAGTTTCATGACTTTAGGAAAAGATATAAAGATTTGGGGTGAAAAAATCTTTTGGGTTATATGGGCGGGGGCGATGGGCATGGTCAATTTTGCTGAAACTAAACACTTTCCTTAACTGAAATGGCAAAAGGCTCCGGGCCAAATTTCAGGGCTCTACGAGTTCTCCCTATATTTTTAGCCAAGATATGTATAAAGTGGTCCCACTGTACGTTGTTAGAGTCATTAATAAGAGTATATTACATAATTATATATAAAAACTTAAGAAATATAGTGTGAGTGACAATACCATGGAAAATTTTAACAAAATATATTTTGAAGACAATACCAAAAAATTGGATCATAAAATTAAAGACTCGCTTATTAATTTAAAAATTTGTAAGTTTTATTTATTTTAAAAAGATGAAATATTAACACAAATTCAGAGACCTTTACTATGCAATAACATTGTGAAATAAAATGATGATCATGGTCCTGGGGGTGGATGGTTCTTGTACCGAACGATGGTATTACCCCCAGAGCGCTTTGTCCTGTGTGGGTACAGGCAACTTTTATAGCCGTTTAAAGTTCTCATTTTTTTCCCAACACTATTCGCGAATAGTATTCTAATTCCAGTTCAATTTCTTTAATAAGATTAATGCTAGCTATGCGACTTTTTCAGATATCAGTGGATTCTTCACGGGACGATAATCAAGATCAGCCTCAATTGCTCTTCCGGAAACAGTTCGACCACATTGTTTTAGTTTCAGATTGTTAATGACTTCTTTATCTAACATTTTGTGACATTTTTAAGCTCTCTTGCTACAAAATTATCTCGTGTTTGACCAGTTTTATGGGGCCTGCATCTCTTACGATATTTCTTGATAACTTTCGAAATTTGGATTTATTCATAAAATAAATAACTTTCCCTTGCCTACGACCAGCAATAAAATCATCTATATTTCTAGTTTTTGACTGCTCACAAAACTTTATTCTTGTCATTATTTCATAACAGTTCAAAGAAAAGGTCAGAAGCTATAAATACCTAAAGTTAAGTTAAGTTAAGTTAAGTTAAGTTAAGTTAAAGTTTATTGAGCCTTTTTTCAAAACATTATATGAATTTATAACAGTGTAATAAAAGAAAGCTTAAGACTATAATGTAATATCTTAATTAACAAAAACAAAGGAAAATTCAGCACCATGCTTAACTTTAATTTGATTCACTATCATTCATTTATAAATAAGTCTAATCCGCTTTTGCTCCCGAAGCTTTCTTATCTGGAGAGAATATTTCTTAAAATAGACTTTAAACTAACTTATAGATAAAATTGTATTAACAGAACACAAAAACTAATAAATAATAAAAAAAAAAATATATAAAAAAAAATGCACAAAATGTCCTATCCTCTGTGGGTACCCGGATGGCTTTTAATAAAGAAGTCATGACGCAATGAAATATTCAAATCAAAATTTAGTTGTTCTTCATTTAAAAATCCAATAGGTGACAAATAATTTATATTTGACCAACTAAAGTGCCTTTGTACATTAAAAATATCTTTAATGAAATGATTTTCATGAAGCGTAAGTCTTTCTATAAACTTTCTTAAAATTTCACAAATATAGAGGGCAACAGGAATAATCTTAGATTGATTATAAAGAAAACGATTAGAAAAACGTGTACACTCTATACAACCTCTTAAAATTTTCCGTTCAAGGATCTCCATTTCTTTAATTACATTAGGTGTTATATTAAACCAGATTGGAAACCCATACAAGAAAACGGGTCTAATACTAGTTTTATACAGTAAAAGCTTTGTATTTTCAGGTAAATTTTTGTTACACAAAATCCTTGAAAATGCTCCAAGTATTTTGTATGATTTGTTCAAAACAGTTCTAGCATGTTTGTTGAATTTCAGAAGATTATTAAAATTAATACCAAGATATTTGATATTATCATTGAAAGGAATCTTAATGTCATCTAAGAAAAGTTTAAGAGTTTTACTTTCTGGTCCAACAAACCTTCTACATTTACCAGACGCGTTGCGGATACAAATAATTTCACATTTAGAAGTATTTATTTTAACACCCCAACTATTGTAATAACGTTTAATAACTCTGAGATGATAAGAAACATTCCTTAGGGCAACAATTGGAGACTCGTTATGTGAACTGAGAAGAAAGTCATCAGCGTATAACAAAACAATACAATTTTGAACAATATGTGGAAAATCATACATAAAAATGTTGTAGAGATGAGGTGCTAAAATAGAACGCTCTGGTACTCCACAATTAATTAATTGTTTAAAATCTGAAGATTTTCCGTTAAATTGAACAAAAAAGACCTTTCAGAAAAAAGCTTTGAAAGAGTTTCACAATATATGTTGGCTAAATCAGATGTTTCGTCGAGATATACCCAAAGAAAACAGGTTTGTATGTCCTGTTTAATTTATCAACAATAGAATTTAACACTGAAAATACGTGTTTGTTACGAAGCGACGATTCAGAAGGAACTTTGAATTTGAATTTTGAAAATTTTTCAAGCTATTCTTGAATTTTTAAGTAACGAATTTTTTACACTCGGATATCTGCAGACTCAAAATCTTCGCAAAGGTCCATACCATGTTCATAGTCGGGTTATGTGGTTTTAGGGTTTTCCAGAAATTATTGTGGCAAATTTTTAATCGATGGCAGTTCCTTCAGATGTTTCTGTTTTTTTTTATCTAAGTGTTGTTTAATATTGAAATTTTATCTCCACAAGTTGGTTTAGAGCATAAGTGTTCAGCAGTTTACGAAATACTGCTCATTTTATTTATTTAACTTTTGGCAATTTCTGAAAAGACAACGCATTTTAATTTAAATCTTTTTTATAATTACAAAAATTTAAACGGTCGATAAACAAACTTCAATTTATTGTTTCTTTTTAATATTTATTTCATTTTGATAAAATTTAATTAAAAATGTCCTATGAACTTGTATAGCGTTAAAACTTGGTCTTCTTGGATTTGTCTTCTTGGACTACAACTTTTAAAACACAGATTAAAAAACAGAGACTGAAGAAGAAATTCCAAATTTATAAAAAAAAAATTTCAAAAATAAGCAAAAATATGGAGATTTTAATAATATAAGCGAAAACAAGCAAATGTGTTTAAAATGTGCAAAAAAGCTCTAAAAAGTATAGCTCCAAATTCTTATTTTTTCGTGATCGGGATTTATAATTGAACCAAACTGTAACTTGTTTTTTTTTTTTAAGCACGTAATTGATATTTTTGGTTGGCCTAATCATAAAGGTATACTTTCTGCAATCCCACAAGTATCAGGAATAATGTCGCTAAATTTCACTTCCGTGGGTTAAAAGTGCTCGAAAAAACCCGACCATTTTCCAAACTAATATAATATCCAATTGTGTAACTTTTTTATATTTTCGAGTCAGTTATATCACTGCCGTTATATATTGAGGGAGTCTTGGGAGAGTCAAATGGTAGTCTCGTGAGCTCAGGAAGAGATTTCAAAGAGCCAAACAGTAAAACCTTTTAATTATTCAATATTCACATACCGATGTAAAAGATGGTGGACCCTGTAAATTTTTTTTTTTATTAGTGAAATAATGGAGCTATGTAGCTCTTTAACTATATCCATATATCCATGGAATCAACTTTTTTAAAACACTCTGCGTCGTTGCAATGCTCGTGAACTATTGCGTTTTGTAGCCTATAAAAATAGTACAATTTCCACCGACAAGTTTAAGTATAGTTTTTTATATGATAATTAAGGTTAAATGCTTATTAATTTTTTATGATCTTCTATTGGTAGCAAAGGCAATAAAAGTATCGCAAATCTGAATAGTACTTTATCTGATTTTATGTTGAACTCAAACTTATTATCTCTCTTGTACACTATGAAGATTCTTTCGAGTGGCCATTGAAGTAAAAGTACATTGTCTTCATTTATAATGGCCATTGTAATGGGTTTTGTTATTGAAGTTCGTTGACGTATTCCCAACACCATCTTTGTTAAGGCACCGATTCCCAACGTGTTTTTTTTTTTTGCTTCAATTAGAGCTAATAGGTTTTCTATTATATAAAGCTCAATATCGATAACTATTTTAAGTACTTTATACGTTTAAGAAACTATCGAAACTTCTGTTAGCAGAAAATATTTGGCGGACTAAAGTTCGGAGGTTACAAAGCCTTTACATCATTTAGATGAATCAAAGCTGCAAGCTAAATCGCATATTTCTACTTGTGATTCTTATCTTTGAACGATTTTTAAGTTCAGAGTGTCCTCTTTTTTAATCGAACTAAGCTCTTAATCCACAAAGATAAAAGTTTAGTTGACACAAATATTGATCAGTTTCTAGATTAACAATTTGTTGAACAATTTTAAATTAGTAATTATTACATAACTCATATGTGTACCGGATGCTAGTAATAAAAATCCTTCTTCGCACAATATAATCAAAGCTATTTGACTTATTTTTATAAACATATAAGTATCATCTTAATGCGGATACATGTTCGTACATTATACCAAGTTATATAAATACGATATTTCAAAATGTATACTTTAAAAAAAAACAATTAAGAAAATTATAGTCGGTCTAGACCGACTATACGATACCCTATACCATGCGTTTAGAAACCCTATCTTTTAGGCCCAACTAACTGGACATAGAAAATAAGCAAAAACCAAATTTGAGTGATGCTATATCTATAAAGGGGCTAGGTCCAAAAATGGACCGATCCTGATCATGTTTGGTAAAGTCTCTTGTATTTTGCAAAAATATGCACAAACAAAATTTGAGAAGAATCAGTGCAATATTTTTGTTTTTTAATAGATTTAACTGAAGATCGGGAAGCAGCTCTATATGGGGTTAAAGGGATCATTTTTGGACTACTCATTAGTTGATGTAATGAACGCATACAAACCCAATTTGAGTAAGATCTATATGACAATTTGGATCTTATGGCAATTTATGTCGATTTCATATGGGTAATTTGTATGGGGGCTAGGTCTGAACATGGACCGATTCTCACCAATTTCAATAGCGATCATCCCATGGCCGATAAAAGCTTATATACCAAATTTCATCAAAATATATTCATATTTGCGACCTGCAGTTTGATTACAAGCTTTACATGGACACACAGACGGACGGACGGACGGACGGACGGACGGACATTGTTAAATCAACTCAGAAAGTGATTCTGATTCGATCGGTATAATTAAAGATGGGTCTAGGTCAAATATTTTTGGTTGTTACAAACAGCAGCACAAAGTCATTATACCCAAACCACATAGTGGTATAGGGTATAATTATGTT